>CM030362.1:77521047-77897381 GCA_017893485.1 Hemerocallis citrina
ATTGTATAGTGATATGGCTAAAAATGGGGTTAAATCGGAACAGTCCAAATTAGGCACGAATCTTGAAGCTCAGGGGTAAAACGGTAATTTCACCTACCAACGGGTCTGAAGCGGGTACTAGTTATCTTCCCCGAAGACCCACTTACCCGCAAACGGATCCACCTCAACTGGGTGCGGGTTTCAACCCGCAGCAAACCCGGTCCAGAAGGGATAGAATTAGGGTTTCTGATTAAATCCTAATCAACGGCCCTGATTCATATCTATCCCTTCACTGGGGATTAGGGATTACATTCCTTATCTAACCACAGGGGGATTACATTCCTAATCTGATCCCAGCGGAGCCTATAAATACCCACCATCCATCTCCATTGAGAGGTAATCAATCTTTTTCCAATTAACGCTCTTTCATAATCACTTCTGGTTACTGACTTGAGCGTCGGAGAGTGCGTCGCCGGGATCAACCCCGGTGTCTCGCACTTTTTGCAGGTGTACGGCAGGAGTCAGCGTCAAACTCGACGGAACAGGTATACAGGTTTGCTATTCAGTTTCCTAAGAATCCACAAATACCATCTGTTTGCCCCCACACCAAATTTAGCGGCAATAGATTGGCGCCGTCTGTGTGAAACTAACGAATAGCAACCTCCCCTCTTCCCGTTGGTCAGATCTTCTGTAACCCCTGTTTTCGTTAAATTGTATTTTCAAATATTTTACCGTATTTTAAATTAAAATACTCTCTTTTAATTTAATATGTTATTCAAACTATTTTTGTGAAGCCAATAATTGATTATTCAACTATTTTATTGTGTGAAACATTTTGAACCCAATTTTTACCACAAGCCCAGTAAATTTAATTAAACCCAATAGTCTAATTATTTATTTGAGCCCGATTCTATTTTTAAATAATTAAATTTTTTTGAGCCCGTGGACCAAGCCCACTCCTATTGGGTCTTGATCCGCTAACCCAAACCCAAATTTTTCTTTGACCAGATCACCAATTTCCCCTAATCTCTCCTCATTATCTTAGTTAACATTTGCCACTAATTCTTCTCCATTCAATTTATTTGACTCCGTAACTCCCTCCCTAAAATCACTCTATACCTTACTTTTATATTATTTCTATAATTTATTATACTATCTCTCTCTCTCCTTCTCTGTTAAGAACCAAACAAACAAAAACAAACAGACCAAAACAAATCAAAACCAAAACAAAAACCGCAGAACCCAACAAACCCACACCTCCTCGTCTTCCTCCTTCTTCCTCGACGCTCCGCTCACCCCCGCTCGCCACTCCACCGCCTTCGCCCTCGACCACCACAGCCAAACCATCGCCTCCGCCTGCCCATCGTCCACCATCCACCATTCCGCCATCGCTGCCGTTTCCACCTTCGCGCAGCCACCTTCGACTGCAGCGCGCCAACCGCCCCCCAGTCGCCGCCCGACAGCGCAGCAGCTTCCCTGCCGGCGTGCACCGCTCTTCCTCCCGCTCTTCGCGATCCCAGCTCCCTCCAGCCATCGCACCTTGCCTGGCAGCCAGTCCTCCTGACGCCGGCTGTCTTCTCTACCAATCGCTGCGACCCCCCTGGTCGACAGCCATGCTGTCTCCTTACCGCCCACCACCCAGCACGGTGCCGACGTCCCCTGGCTGCCGGCGCTACACTCTTGCTCGCTCTCTGTTTCTGTAAGGAGGGAAGTAGAAGACAGAAGGTGGGAGATTTAATCTCGACCGTTGGATTTGATCAAGATCTGATCTTGATCAGATCAGATCTTGTCAGCCAGATCAGATCTCGGCCGTCCACCCGATCGTGATCCTCAGCCCAGATCTAAGCAGATCTAGCCGCCCGATCGTCCTGATCTTGATCTTCCATCAAGATCCGCTCCGGATCCAATATTGTGAGGGTGTTTGTACGTGTCCCGTACGTGCGCGCGTCTGTACTAGTGCCTCATCTCTCGAGATTTACATCCCGTATTGGTTCGTGTTCGGATTCTTCGTCCAAAAAGGCAAGTCACTTCTATCGAATATCTTTTTTTTTGTATCATATTCGATAAATATTGTTGAAATTCCGCAAGTGGATCTTATTTAAAAATCGTAAAATATTGTTGTATCAATCGTCGAGATGCCACGGATTTACACGAGCGAATCCAAGTGGTAGTCTCGACATCGTGCCATCTTTTTGCCTCTAAAGTATATAGTTATTGATTATAAAAATAGGGAATTGTAGACATATTTCATATCATGAAGTTAAATGACGAATAGCTATGTTAGATTGTAGAAATTTGTTGATCGTTAATGTGATTGTTATTGCTAATTGTTGAATTGGAATTATCAAAAGAAATTTGTTGATCGTTAATGTGATTGTTATTGCTAATTGTTGAATTGGAATTATTAAAATGTTAGACCTCACCTATACTAATACCATGTTCACCTAAGGTTGATTCGCTGCGATTAGGAGTAATTAAACTCCAATTTACTATTATTAAATCCTATTTTTACCATTTTACTTAAAATGAACATGTAGACTATTCAGAAAATTACGCTAATCTGAACCTTAACATGCTGTTTAGACCTAGAACACTTCATTAAAATCAGAAACTCCCTGAAAGTAAATCGTAGCCCTATCTGTCTAGATATCGATAGACACCAAAACTTTCGAATTCGGAGTTATACAGCTCCAGTTATGAACCTTTTACCACAGCTGCGCTGAAATTACAGATTCACGCACATAACAACTTAGGCTAATGAATTAAGTGAACTATTGATCATATATGACCAAAATAAATTCCAGATTTGTAAATGACATGTTTAGGGTGTTAAAAAGTATTTTTACTGATTTTTATAATATTTATTTACTGCCTTTATAATTAAAATTAGACAACATCTACACCCAGCTAGAAACTAAAACCTATAAAGATCGCTGAATTTCACATAGCTACCGTTGTCAGAACGTAGCTTTTAAGTATGCGTTGGAACCGGGTGGGAGTCTAGTTTCTAGACCACCTGACGGATCCATAGTTGCTGCCCTGTAGCAACGGGAATGCTGATTTTGGTACAGCAACCTACTGCTATCCAGAATTGGGATTCTATATTTTATAATGTACAATTGAGTTTATAATGTTATATTTAGTGTATTTAGTCGTATATAGTATATTGCATGATCTTAGGATTGTTTTGACACCTTCTCTAGCGTTCCCTATTAATTGCATTATTGTATGATAATTGAGTAAAGAAAGTAAAGCAAGCCGGGGTTAAGGGTTGATTATGGTAGTTGACAATATAGTAAGTGTACTCGGATGATGGCCAGTGTTTTATCGTTATCGGCAGTGTAAGAAATTACACGTGTCCAGTGTTTATCGGCAGTGTAAGAAATTACACGTGTCCAGTGTTTATCGGCAGTGTAAGAAATTACACGTGTCCAGTGTTTATCGTTATCGGCAGTGTAAGAAATTACACGTGTCCAGTGTTTATCGTTATCGTCATCATACCCAGTACATGAACTATAGAGTCCACCACCTTAATCTAAACGAAATTGATTGTATGCATCGAACCTGTGGTACGGCACGCATGGGACACAGTAGTACGTGCATTAGCTAGGATTAAAAATGAATAATAGACTTAAGGCCCCACCACATAATCATTGCATATTGTTATCTCAATGAACAGTG
The DNA here is from genome assembly GCA_017893485.1 of Hemerocallis citrina. Lineage (NCBI taxonomy): Eukaryota > Viridiplantae > Streptophyta > Magnoliopsida > Asparagales > Asphodelaceae > Hemerocallis > Hemerocallis citrina. The sequence goes on from CM030362.1 coordinate 77,524,708, forward strand.
TTATCATTATTATTGCCATTTTTGGTATTGTTTATCGTTATCGTGGTAAATCGTATTTAATGCATATTATATTGTTATCTATTTTACACTGTTCAACAACTGCATCATTTATTTGAATTCATTGCTATGCCACCATTTCCATTGTTTCACTGTTTCTCCACTTGCATGTCCACGACTTGCTCTAAGGACAAATTATTCTTTCTTTTTAGATGAACAAGTACAGGTGTACAAGGAGAATTTTCAGAAGGCATCGGTGAGCAGTTCCTATACGATTGGAGCTGGAGTCTCTCGAGCTATTTGGTAAGTTCTTGTATTTCAGATTTGGTTATCGAATTTCATTATCGTTTATGTGATTATGTTTTCTGCGTGGTTGTGATTTATTTTTCTTATATTGTTGAGTTAAGACTGGTACAGCTTATGGATGATATGAGTTGGCGTACTTATATCATTCGCTGGGCCTCAGTTAAGTACCTGTGTTTCCGTATTCCGGGAAGCGGGGCGTGACATCTTCTCCAGCCATGCCTCCTAGGAAAGTCAGATCCAGAGGGTCCAACCGAGGACCCAACCCTGATCAGCAACAAGAAGTTCCCCCTCAACCCGCTCAACAGCAGGGGAAACATCTTCCTCAAGTGGAGGACCCACTCCAACAGGGCCCGCCTACTCCTCAGAACCAACAGCCTCCCAAGGGTCCCAATCCACAGAAACAGCCTCTCCATCCGGACCACGTCTCCATCCATAACGCCTCTTCGGACTCTATGGCCTCTCATCAACCCCGAGCTTCCGATCTCCACAACACCATCCTCAATCGGCAGAAGGATGAGGATCTTCGCTGCCATCTAGATGAAAAGAGGGCCCGAGAGGGAACCTCCCGCCAACACCGTCCAGATGAACGATCTCCTCGCCGCCAAGAATACAGAAGGTCCCCTATCCGAAGGGGGCGGAGAGAGTCCCCCGAGCATTACCGAAGAAGGCCACACTCTCCTGCAGGTCGGCAACAGCCTAGGAACGATGAGGCACCCATCACCCGTGCCGAGTTCCAGCAGGTCCAAGCGACCGTCCTACAAGCTCTCAATCTCCGACCCAACGCGAATGCACCCAAGATCCCCTCTCCTCCTCCGGTCCGAAGTCCTCGCCAACGGTCCCCATCTCCTCCTCCAGCTCCTAGCAACTCCTGGCATGTGCAAAGTCCTCGCCGCTCCAGGAGCTACCGTCGTCGTAGCCCCCGCTCTCCCTCGTACGAAGACGAGTCTAGAGGCTCGGCTGATTACCGTCGAAGGGATGACGCTGTATACCACCGTCTCCACGAGATGGAGAGGCGCTTGGGTCAGTTGGACCGAGAAGAAGAGCTTAGAGGAAGGACTCTTCGTCCTAGCAGACCTCCTTTTTCCCGAACCATAATGGATGCACCTGTACCAATCGGCTTCAAGCCTCCTCAATTTGAGACCTACTCCGGGGAGACTGACCCCGTCGATCACATCGAAAGCTTCAAGACCCTAATGCTCATCCATCAAGCTTCCGATGCCCTCCTCTGCAAAACCTTCCCCGCAACTCTCAAGGGCCCAGCTCGAGAATGGTACTCTCGCCTTGCCCCATCCTCAATATTCTTCTTTGAGCAATTCGAGACCCTTTTCGTCACCCATTTTGTAAGTAGTCGTAGAACTGAGAAGACCAGCATCTCGCTACTGTACCTCCACCAGAAGAAAGGTGAGAAGCTGAGAGACTATGTGAAGAGATTCACAGCTGAAGCCAGGTCCATAGCATCCCTCGACCAGTCGGTCGCTGCAGCAGCATTTCAATCCAATGTCCTCAATTCCAACCTCCGCTCCTCCCTCGCCAAGAAGCCCCCACAGAACTTCTCTGACCTCCTCCTCCGAAGTGAAAAATATATTCGGGCCGAAGAAGCCGATCACCGCCCCAACTTGGAGGGGTCTTCCTCCGGGTTTAAGAGAATGGAAACAGAAGAGGAAGGAGCCAAGAAGCTCCAGAAGGATAATGCCGGCCAGCGCCGACCTCCCCCCAGATTCGAGAAATTTACTTCTCTCACCACCAATGTCTCTACCATTCTGATGGAAGTTGAGAAGGAAGGGGTCATACCCGCTGCTCCGAGGATGAACACCCCTGCCAAGAAAAGGGATAAAGAGAAGTGGCGTCATTATCATCGGGACCACGACCACGACACCAACAATTGTTGGGCCTTGAAGAATGAGATAGAAGCCCTCATCCAGAGGGGGTAGCTGACCAGGTTCGTCAGAAAGGACCGAGCCGAACTTCCTCCCCCGCCTTGGGGGGCTAATAAGCATCCGGAACGCGATGAAATGCTCGACTTCGAAGAGGAGCGTGTCCTACACCTCATCCATGGGGGCCCAATGGGGGGCTCCTCCAACTCCTCTCGAAAGGTATTTATAAGAGAAGTCAATTCGGTTCGCACCACCCCTCCTCCCAAAGGCCTCGGAGTGCCCGTCACATTCTCAGACGACAATCTTGAAGGTGTCCGCACCCCTCATTGTGACGCACTCGTCATCAGCCTCCACATGGCGAACTTCAAAGTGGAGAGGATCCTTGTGGACAACGGCAGCTCCGTTAACATCCTCTTCCTCGCCGCTTTTAAAGGCCTAAAGCTCTCTCGAGACAGACTCAAGCCCGCCAGCTACACACTCCATGGGTTCATGGGAGTGCCAGTGACTATTGAAGGGGTGATCACCCTCGACGTAACCACTGGCAAAACTCCTACTACCCGAACAGAGGCGATGGATTTTATGGTTGTGGATGTCCCTGCAGCTTACAATGTCATCCGAGGCCGACCCGGCCTAGCAGCTCTAGAAGTCGTTCCTTCGGCGTACCATCTTAAGATGAAATTCCCCACCGGGCCGGAGTAGGGAAGTAAGGGGCAATCAGGAAACAGCCCATAAGTGCTACATGACCTCTACCCTCGGACCAGTCCTCTCCTTAGAAACTCTGGAAATCCCCCAAGATGCTGCCCGACCGACATCCGAGCTGGTGGATGAATTGGAGGAAGTGCTCTTCTCTGAGCAGGATCCAACTCGCAAGTTCTTTGTTAGAAAGACCCTCCCGTCCGCCCTATGCTCGGACATTGTACAGTGCATCCGAAGGAACCGAGACCTCTTCGCTTGGTCAGCTGCAGACATGCCCGGAATTTCCGAAGAGCTCTTAGTCCACCACCTCAGCGTTGTTCCGGGGTCCAAACCGGTTCAATAGAAGAGGCGCAAGTTTGCCCCCGAACGACAGCTAGCTATAAAAGAGGAGGTAGACAAGCTCTTGAAGGCCCGGTTCATACAAGAGGTAAACTATCCCGAGTGGTTGTCGAATGTAGTAATGGTGAAGAAGTCGAACGGGACTTGGAGGATTTGTATCGATTTTACCGATCTCAACAAGGGCTGCCCCAAAGATTCCTTCCCTCTTCCGAGTATTGACACTTTGATTGATGCCACCTCGGGACATGAACTCCTCAGCTTCATGGATGCCTTCTCAGGCTACAACCAGATCCGGATGTTCCCCCCGGATATCCCGTAGACATCATTCGTGACCGATCAGGGCCTCTATTGCTACAGGGATATGCCCTTCGGTCTGAAGAACACAGTAGCCACATACCAACTCCTCGTCAACAAGGTTTTCCAAGCTCAAATCGGCCGAAACATGGAGGTGTATGTTGACGACATGCTTGTAAAAAGCATCCGAGGTGCCGATCATGTGACCGACCTCCAAGAAGCGTTTGACGTTCTGAGAAAGCACAACATGAGACTCAATCCGAACAAGTGTGCGTTCGGTGTCTCGTCAAGAAAGTTCCTTGGCTTCATGGTTAGCCAACGAGGAACTGAAGCAAACCCTGAGAAAATCAAGGCCATATTAGACATGGCCCCTCCCAAAAATGTTAAGGAAGTTCAGAGGTTAACAGGCTATTTGGCCGCCTTAGGGCATTTTCTCTCGAAGTCCGGGGAGAAATACCTCTCCTTCTTCAAAGCCCTCAGAGGGGCTAAAGGTTTTGAATGGGGACAACAGCAACAAGAGTCCTTCGACCAGCTCAAGGCTTACCTTGTCAATCCCCCTCTCCTCAGCAAACCAATTCCTGGTGAACCCCTCTACCTCTACCTGGCAGCCTCCGAGCAGACCCTCAGTGCAGTTTTGGTAAGGGAAGAAGACCGGGCTCAAAAGCCCATTTACTACGTGAGCAAGGTACTTCGGGATGCCGAGCTCCGCTATCCGAGAATAGAAAAGATGGCTTACGCCCAGGTGATGGCCACGAGAAAACTTCGCCCGTACTTTCAGTCCAATTCGGTGGTCGTCCTAACCGACCAACCGCTGAAGCAGGTCCTCCACAAGCCAGAGACCTCAGGTCGCCTTACGAAGTGGTCTATCGAGCTGAGCCAGCACGATATAACTTATCATCCTCGAACCGCGATCAAGGCGCAGGCCTTAGCAGAATTCATAGTTGAGAGTACCATCCCCGAGTCCAACCAAATAGTGAAGGGACCACCCGTCTGGTCGGTTTATGTGGACGGATCCTCCTGCAATGAGGGAAGCGGGGCAGGGGTCATTCTGGCAGGCCCAGATGATTTCATCCTCCAATACTCCCTCCGTATCAACTTCAAAGCCTCTAACAATGAAGCAGAATACGAGGCACTCATAGCCAGCCTTGGGATGGCTCGCAACGCAGGGGCGCAATGCCTCAGGATCTTTAGCGACTCTCAGCTAGTCGTGAATCAGGTCCTCGGCGAATATGAAGCACGTGATGACAGGATGGTTAAATACTTAGCCAAGGTCAGGAGCCTCATGGCACTGTTTGAAGAAGCCTTCATACAATGCATACCCCGGGAAGAAAATGCTCAAGCCGATGCTCTCTCCAAACTAGCCTCTTCCTCCCTTCAAGGTCTCGAGCAGACCGTCTTGATAGAAGTCCTTCTGAAGCCAAGTATAGAGGACGAAACTCCCGACTCTATGGATTCGCTGCCTGTCCTGCTCGAAGATAACTGGATGAAACCCCTCATCGAATTCTTAAGGGACGGACTCCTCCCCGAGGATCCTAAGGAAGCTCGGAGAGTGAGAACCCGAGCCGAGCGTTACACACTGATCGGAGGTATCCTATACAAACGCTCCTTTACACAGGTAGACGGCCGTCCTTACCTGAGATGCCTCTCCCCCGAGCAGGCAGACTACGCCCTACAAGAGCTTCACGAGGGCATTGGCAGAGCACATTCGGGATCTAGATCCTTAGCTCGCAAAGTGTTGAACTACGGATATTTCTGGCCCACTCTCCTACCAAACGCCGAACGGCACGTTCGGCAATGCAGCTCCTGTTAGAAGTACTCCGACATCCGACGCCTCCCACAAGCTCCACTCACTTCCCTATCAAGTCTGATCCCCTTTGCAATGTGGGGGATGGATTTACTAGGGCCATTTCCACCAGCTCCCTGACAGTTCAAATTCTTAGTCGTGGCGATCGATTACTTCTCAAAATGGATAGAGGCCAAGCCCTTGGCCACGATCACCGGTGAACAAGGTTGTTCAGTTCTTTTGGAAGAGCATGATCTGCCGATTCGGCGTCCCTAGGGTCCTGATAATAGACAACGGAACCCAGTTCACCAGGGCTGCCTTCCGAGCTCTGTGCGAAGACCTTGCCATCCAACATCGGTTCTCCTCTGTTTCTCATCCCTAGTCGAATGGCCAAGCCGAAAATGCTAACCGACAGATCCTCTCCGGCATTAAGAAGAGGTTAGATAAGTGTTCCAAAGGCTTATGGGTCGATCAGCTTCCCAACGTGCTGTGGAACTACTGCACCACAAAACGGACCCCCATAGGAGAGAGCCCATTTAATCTCACCTATGGGTCCGAGGCCATCATCCCCCTAGAAGTCGGAATATCCTCTCCTCGTCTAATAGCTTATGAAGAAGAGCAAAATGCCAGAGAGCTCCGAGCAAGTCTAGACCTGATAGATGAGATCCGAGAAAGAGCTGCCATTCTTCAACAAAGCTACCGAAGAAGGATCGAGTTGGCATACAACAAGAGGGTCCGCCCCACGGACCTCAAAGAAGGGGACCTGGTCCTCAGAAAGTTAGCCATCTCATTCCCAGGTCAGAAGAGCAAATTGGCCCCGAATTGGGAAGGACCCTATAAGATCGCAAAAGTGGTTCGGCCCGGCACATACCGACTAGAAGACCTCGAAGGCAGGGAGATCCCTAGGACATGGAATGCTGACCATCTCTTAAAGTACCAAGAGAGAGCACCAACGCCCCTCTAAGTATTTCGAGATGTCGAACCGTTCCTCTCCTATTACTTGTAATGATTTTCTTTTATTTTTTTCTTGTAATAACGGCTCGCAACTTTAGAAGCAGCCGGCCATTAGTTATCAATAAAGAAAGTTTTATCATATTTTACTTGTAAAAAGTGCTTACATCTCTCTGCCTTCACTCTTCACTCTACCGATGGTTCGGAGTCCAACACTCAGCTCAATCCTACTTCGCAAGTTCGCTCGTAAGCGAGCTAGAAGTAGGTCGCCATTCGGAACTGCTCCCACAACCGTTGAACTCTATCGATGGTTTAGAGTCTAACACTCGGCTCGATCCTACTTCGTAAGTTCGCTCGTAAGCGAGCTAAAAGTAGGTCACCGTTCGGAACTGCTCCTACAACCGTTGAACTCTACCGATGGTTCGGAGTCCAACACTCAGCTCGATCCTACTTCGCAAGTTCGCTCGTAAGCGAGCTAGAAGTAGGTCGCCGTTCGGAACTGCTCCCACAACCGTTGAACTCTACCGATGGTTCGGAGTCCAACACTCGGCTCGATCCTACTTCGCAAATTCGCTCGTAAGCAAGCTAGAAGTAGGTCGCCGTTCGAAACTGCTCCCACAATCGTTGAACTCTACTGATGGTTCGGAGTCCCACACTCAGCTCAATCCTACTTTGCAAGTTCGCTCGTAAGCGAGCTAGAAGTAGGTCGCCGTTCGGAACTGCTCCCACAACCGTTGAACTCTACCGATGGTTCGGAGTCCAACACTTGGCTCGATCCTACTTCGCAAGTTCGCTCGTAAGCGAGCTAGAAGTAGGTCGTCGTTCGGAACTGCTCCTACAATCGTTGAACAACTCTACCGATGGTTCAGAGTCCAACACTCGGCTCGATCCTACTTCGCAAGTTCGCTCGTAAGCAAGCTAGAAGTAGGTCGCCGTTCGGAACTGCTCCCACAACCGTTGAACTCTACCGATAGTTCCGAGTCCAACACTCGGCTCGATCCTACTTCGCAAGTTCGCTCATAAGCGAGCTAGAAGTAGGTCGCCGTTCGGAACTGCTCCCACAACCGTTGAACAACTCTACCGATGGTTCGGAGTCCAACACTTGGCTCGATCCTACTTTGCAAGTTCGCTCGTAAGCGAGCTAGAAGTAGGTCGCCGTTCGGAACTGCTCCCAAAACCGTTGAACTCTACCGATGGTTCGGAGTCTAACACTCGGCTCGATCCTACTTTGCAAGTTCGCTCGTAAGCGAGCTAGAAGTAGGTCGCCATTCGGAACTGCTCCCACAACTGTTCAACTCTACCGATGGTTCGGAGTCCAACACTCGGCTCGATCCTACTTCGCAAGTTCGCTCGTAAGTAAGCTAGAAGTAGGTCGTCGTTCGGAACTGCTCCCTCAATCGTCGAGCAACTTTAACGGCGGTTCGGAGTCCATCGTTCGGCTCAACTGCGCTCACTCAAAACCCCGAGCCGAGCGGACGAGGAACCGACCCTCATATATGGAGAAAAATTCTGCCGAACCAATTTCGCTGTATGATCATCTCAAAATGCGTGCTAGAACGTGATGAACGGATTAGATCATGCCACGTGTCCACAAAACGACAAGATAGTGTTTTCTTGGAACTCGTGCCTCTCACCTCGTGATACGTACCACGATCATGATCGACCGTCTAGATGTTGCCACGTGGGCGGAGTCTGATGTCCGAGCTATCGCACATCAGAAGCGCACAGTCGCCTCGGTATACTCCGAGCAAAAAACTAAAAGTTCTGCGGCTAAAACCTTCAAAAAAGATAACTAGAGGTCCTTATGGTTCGAGTAGGGCAACTACGGCACAACAAGAGCAAAGCAACATCGACTTTATTGAACCAAAGTGATAAATTTACAAGACAAAGAGTTACGGCAAAAAAACGACTTGACAAATTTACAGGCTATGTCATTACAACAAGGAGACGATGCAAGAAGCAAAAGGCACGATGCAACTCGTTCAGTGCCTCCTCGGGACAGGGACGTTCCGATTAAGAGACAATCGGGGTTTCCGTCTTTTTATCTCCGAGCTTGTCTCTAAGACGATGAACTGCGAAGCCGCCTCGCCACTAATCCTAACGGTGGCTCCGACTGAGGCTCCACTTGAGCTAACAGCTACTCCGCTTTGTGCGTCGGCTGCTGTCCGACCAATAACTTGGTCACGAGTTGCTAGCTCGTAAAAGGTGATCCCCCGTTCTCTCTCCTCACGAGTGCAAGAAGTGCTGCGGACATTAGCCCTCACAGGCTGAGGCTTCAGTCGAGCCACCTCCTCCTCGAGCTCAACGATCCTATCCTTCAGAGTGTCGTCCTTAACCATTATCTTGAATTGAGGGAGTTTTGCCGAACCGGGGCACTCAGCGCTATCGGATATGATGCGACGTAAGTTGGTCACCTCGATGCTTTTGTCGACCGTGACCCTCTGTAGCTGCTCGACCTTCTTCTCGAGCTCATCTCGCTCGGCCAGCACCGAGGCTAGCTCTGCCTCTTTCACCGAAAGCTCCTCCTCAACTATCCGGAGATGGTGCACCTCGGCCAGAAGCTCGCTGTTCTTCTTCTCCACGTTGAACATCAACCTCCTGGTGAGCTCGATCTCACCCACGAGGCGAGCCTCGCGAGATTGCTTAAACAGCTTGGCACGATGCCGAGCTGCTACGGTATTGGGGCCATGATCGAGGATCTGAAATACAAGAACGTCACAATTGGGAGACTATACACCGACCCAAACACTTGGACAAATTTGAAATAAAATTTAAAATTTTCATTCATAAAAAGAAGAAGCGGTGGCCAGTCCGCAAAAAGGCGTTACATTTTTGAAAGGAAAACAAAAAAGACGACGAGAAGATCAGGGGTCCACCTGCGTCATCGGCTCGACCACAGGCGCTTCACCGGACAACCCCTCATTTCTCGCCTCGGCCTGGGGGTTTGTCACCACTGCATCAGCGACCACCTCCTCGTCGCCGTCGCCCTCTCCCTCGTCACCTTCCTCCTCTTTGCCTTCCCCCTCCTCGCCATCTGATGCGGACCCGGGACACAGCCTGTAGCCGACCCGCTCGAAGCCGGGGACGCGGTCCTGAACATGGTCGAGCGCCCTCTGGTAGGACTTCTCCATGTTCGAGGCCATGTGCTTCTTCGCCTCGGCCTCGACCTCGGCCTTGATCTTCGTTGCCAAGGCCTCCTTCTCCGCCTTCACCTCAGCCAGAGCCTTGGCTGTCGCCGCCAGCTCCTCGGCAGCCTTGGCGGCTTTGGCAGACTCCTCAGTGAGCCGTCCCTTTACTCGCTCCAGTTCGGCCACAAGATCGGTAACCTGGACCTCCAAGCCATCGGCTCGCCTCTGCTCTGCTTCGAGCTACCGAACCGCCTTCACCTTGTCCGCCCTGTCTTTATCACTGGCGGCCTTCAACTCCTTCTCCTGTTCGGTGAACGCTTCAAGGAGATGGTTGAAGTGACAAGTGGCCTGCCAAAACAAAACAATGGTGAGTACAAGATAAGGGCCGAATGACAGACTTAAAGAAATTCTCAAGAGAAACTTACTGATACGAGCGACCGGGCAACCTTATAGGTGTCGTCGCCGACCGTCCCTGCCTTCAGCGTGGCTCGATCTTTCGGGGTCGCCAAGTGTTTGACGACCTGCATCGACATCTGCGAGTTCCCGAGGAATCCATCATGATTTTTGACCCGCCAGTTCGGAACGAACAGCTGCTTGTGCTGCTCGGTCAAGATTACCTCGGCCTGAGCAGTCAGTGGCGGAGCCTCAAGCGACAATGCCGCGGAGACGTCGAAGGCCTCACCGACCGGGGTAGAAGCAACAGGAGCCGAGGGCTCTTCGACAACAACCACCGATGACGAGGGGACCTCAGCAACCGGGGGAGGCGGAGTAATGGTCGAAGCAACCTTGAGGGGCCGGCCTGACGAAGCAGTTGTGCTCGGCCTATTCCTCTTCCTCCCATTGGCGACCTTACCCCTCTCGTTCATCATGGCCAAAAAATCCATCTTCAGCGCCTCTGTATCGGACAGCAAGCAAATTGAGAGTTAGTGAAACGAGCTAAAGACTTAGTAAAAAAATTATATACGAGATGTCAGGAGCGTACTCGAGTCGATCGGACTAAGGCCTGACCCGTATAGAACCTCCTCGGTCATCTCCCTCCAACTCAACATTGGGAGGGCCACGATCTCCTCGCCACTTCCTCCTCGGCCGCAGTCAGTTCCGGGTCGGCCTTCGCGAACTTCGGCACCTCTACTTTCCATCGGCTCGAAACTTGCAGCATCGATGGCTCCCTCAATATGAAGAACTTCTCCTTCCAGCCTTTGATCGAGTCCGAGTTTTCTATAATCCGAACGCCTTTCCTCGGCGCCAGGTAGTATCGATGTTCGGTCTTGTGCATCCGGTTTATCCAATACATGCTTCGGAAGACCGTCAGATCCGGCTCGACCTCGGCATTGTGGCACTGCAGCAGGAAGGCGTTCACATGACGCCACGTGTTCGGCATGAATTGGGTCGGCGCAAGGCATTACCACCCGAGGACCAGACGAATGAAGGGGTGCAAGGGAAACCGCAGTCCGGCGTTCAGAGAGTCGTAGTCGAACATGCACATATCCGACGACGACGGCTTGGAGTTCGCTCGCATCCCAGGGCCAGGGAGAATTAGCTTGTACTCCGGAGGGATGGCGAACCCTTTTCTGATCCGGAGCAGGTCCCTCTCGGATAGCACCGATCCAACCTCGTCTGCCTCGGTAGTTAGAACCGGGTTATTCTCTTCGTAAACTTCCGACTGACCGAGGATCGCCTTCTTCATGAGGTCGCCCTCGTACTGCCTCACCCCAGCGTGCCCGGACAGTACACAAGGGTATCGGCCCGTCTCAGGGGCTTGCCTCGGATTCTCCACAATCACCTCGACCACAGGAGATTGGGTCACTACCCTCCTCTTCTTCTTCTCCTTCCTCACCTCGGCCACAGACGGCTCGGCTACTTGCTTTCCCTTCCTTCGGATCTCCATCTGCCTCCTCTCCTCGGCACCACTGTCGCCCGAGGACGAGGCCTCACTCCCCGAGTTCACCCTTGACATCTCTATGAAAAAGCTAAAGCAAGTAGACTGACCTTGAAGTGACGTGCCCTTGAAGTGACGTTTGCGGTCGGAATAAGCTCGCCGGAAATCGCCTGGCCCACGCGACAGCTAACGCAACCGCCTTGGAGCAAAAATCACCGCTAGCAGAGAGCACAGAGAGTAAAAGTGAAAGCTTAGAGTGAAAAGTGAGAAATGAGCTTGGGGGTGGGGGAGTAAGAACTTATAACCCCAGTGCGACGTTTGGGCCTCCTTGGGAACTTAAAAGCCCGCTAAGAAGCCAAAGCACCAAAGCGGAGAGTTGCGACGTTTCAGTTTCACAACAAAGGCTCCACGAAGTGCTCAAGTCCACGACTCGGCCACCTGTAGAACCCCTTATTTTCAAATATTATTTTAAATATTTGAAAATGAATTTAAATAATTTTTGAGGATTTAATTAATATTTTCTAAAAGGATTTATCTTTTTACACGTGCAAAACACGTGCAAATACTTTCTTAAGAAGTTTGAAATTCAAGTTTTCTTCATGAAAAATCATTATTTAATATTTGGGATTTATTTAGTATTTTTCCAGATTTTTCTGAAATTAGTTGGAACTATTTGCAAATTTTGAGAAAAGAAGGACCTTTTTGCAAATTTGACATTTTTAAGGGTTAAAGTGCCAAATATATTTCTGGAAGTTTTGAACAGTATTGGTTGAGATTTAGAAATTATATTTTTACTTTTAAATCCTAAATTAAATGAATTTTATTGAATTTCCAAGACTAGACCTATATATGTGAAGTTGTATTTTGGAAAGGATTATTTTGCAAATTGGGTAAAACCCTAAACCTATTCCCGGATATTTAAAGGGATTTTTCCAGCCGTCATTACTGAAATATACAGAATTTTGAGAATGGTTTTGGAGGAGCAAGAGGAAGTTTTGATCTAGCAAAAAGGAAGGCTTTTTCGTGGATTTTCTCAATTCAAAGGTGAGTGATATGAAATTGTTTTGTTTTGTTGTATGAATGATATGAACTTTGTATGGTGGTTGATTGATGTGATCGATTGTTATGTTGTTGGCTTGGCATGTATGTTATTTAGTATTTTTGCATGAGAACGATGCAAAGTTTGTTGTTTGTACCATGTTTGTGGAACTTAAGAATATTGAGTAGATCTTGAGTTATGAAATCGTATTGCTAGAAAGCATATTTAAGATATGAGTATGGTTATGAACGGATGGTTGAACATCTGGACATTGAGTTCATAAATCAGATTTTGATTAAGAGTCGTGAAAGAAATTTAGAATTGAGAAACCCTAATGGGAGAATTAGAATTTAGAACATGAGAACTTGAGTTTTGACATATGATGTTTTGAGTAATGTATCCATAATGAGGAATTGTTGAGATTTGTCATTTTGCCTGAATACGACCTATTTTCATAAACAATGAATCTTTAGAAAACTCCAGTTTTGATTTTGGATTCAGACCTAAATTACGAAAATTGTAGGCCGACAGTCGACTGGTCTACCATTCAGTCGACTGGTACGACCCTGATGTTGTATCTTCAGTTCTTTTGAAATCCCCTCTGGATAGTCGACTAGACTCTTAAGCAGTCGACTGGTGTCCTGAGACTGTATTTTGTAAAATTATTTCAGTCCTTTCTGGACAGTCGACCATGACCTCTTTAAGTCGACTTATGTACTTAGAATATTTTCTTGAGAATTATCGGAATTTTGTCTCGAGTAAGTCGACTGATGGCTTTCAAGTCGACTGTTATGACTTGGTTTATTTTTGTAAAATTTTGGATATTTGTCCTCTGGACAGTCGACTTACCACAGTATAGGTCGACTGGTACTGATGAGTTTTTGTAACTTGAGTGTTCTTTCGAATGATTGATTTTCAGATAATTCAGTTTATACTATGCATTCAGTTAAGCATTTGATTTTGAGATATTCAGTTAAGCCATTGATTTAAGATATTCAGTTGAACTATTCGATTTTTGTGATATTCAGTTGAGCCACTTTCGTTTAGTGGAAATTTGATTTAGACATTTGAGTTTGAGTCTCTAGAGGTGTGTGACCCTAGTATACCGGTGTTGAGTTATTTTGTTAAGGCCCGTTGAGGCATTTCAGTTATTTAGTTTTGAATTTAGGCCGGTAGGGTACACCAACTCTAGGAGATTCGTTGAGTAATTCAGTAACCCAAAAATATTAAGGACAGGCACTAGTGGTGATATGATGAATGGGAACATGGGTCAAGTACCTCAGTTTCGGTGTGAGATTTAATCTCCGGAATTATCCTAGTATCTTACTTTGGGTGTGGGATCTACCTCCGAAATTATCCAAATGTTTTACTTTGGGTGTGGGGTATATCTCCGGAATTATCCAAGTAGTTACTTTGGGTGTGGGATTGATCTCTGGAATTATCGGAGTCGAGGCGAAGCACATGTGGTATTCATGTGGTGAAGAGTCAATGTTTCGGTGTGGGATGATCTCCGGAATTATTCAAGTAAAATATCTTGGGTGTGGGATCTATCTCCGGAATTATCGGGGCATGGGCTACTATCTATAGCTTATCTTTATCTCATAGTAGTCATCGTGTTAAGATTAGTTGCATAGCGGGGATTGAACCCATATGAAGTGAAGACGTTAAGGGCTTGCACCGAACCTATGTACTATGGAATGCATAGACTTCGACAAGTACGCATTAGAGAGTCAGCATATAGTAATTGTGTTTTCTTGACTCATTTTTATGCATATGGATTTCCTGTTTTCCACACTTGACATTTGGTTTTGTATCACCTGTGTTTATATTTCTTGCTACTTCGTAGTTTGTATATTTGATTCATTACAAGTTGTTTAAGAATTCATGATTTAAGTTCATTTATATTGTTTGTTTGATTTTATGTCACTCACACCATTTATGGCTGACCCCTTTAGTTTTGGGGGTTAGGGATCATCTCTAGCCTCATATGTTGCAGGTTGTTGCTTTGAGTTGGAGGTGGGATGCTTGAGTTGGTTTGAGAAAAAGTGATTTAATAAGAGTTTTGTGTAAAATTTGTAAAAGCATATTTGAGATAGTTTTGGTGTTGTAAATAAAAGAAAATTTTGAGTTTAGATGTTTTGAGTTCCGCTGTGCTTTGTAAAAGATTGTTGTAATAAAAGTTGAAAATTTTAGTGGTGTTGGTTGTGTTTAATGTTACATTGAAGTTGATGCTGGGATTGTGCCACGTATTTTCTAAGATATCATATTAGAAATTCGGGGCGCTACACCACCGGTTCGCCTAGCCGACCTACCGAAAAGTCTGGTTAAGCAGCCGAGCTACTGAGTCCGCTTCAATAATGAGCTTCCGAACCGAGGGGACGAGGAACCGACCCTCGTATATGGAGAAAAATCCTTCAGAGGAAAAATCACCGTCGGATCTCTCTAAAATTTGTGTCAAGACACGATGAACGGTTCAGATTGCGCCACGCTCACAAAACGACAAAATAACGTTTTTTCGTGATCTGAACCTAGCCCTCGTGATTCACGCAATGATGGACGCTCCAGATCTGACCACGTGTACCTTCCAAGCTGCGTGCCACCGGTTCGCCTAGCCGAGCTATCGAACAGCCTGGCTAAGCAGCCGAGCTGCCGAGCCGGAGGGCGACGACGCTTCAAATCCAGGATGCTTCAAAACGTCCAACTCCATGCCTCGGCTATTGGCACCGAGCCTTCGAACCGAGGGGACAAGGAACCGACCCTCGTATATGGAGAAAAATCCTCCCGAGGACAAATCACCGTCGGATCTCTCCAAAATTCGTGTCAAGACTCGATGGACGGTTCAGATTGCGCCACGCCCACAAAACGACAAAAAAACATTTTCTCGTGATCTGAACCCAGTCCTCGTGATTCACGCAATGATGGACGCTCCAGATCTGACCACGTGTACCTTTCGAGCTGCGTGCCACCGGTTCGCCTAGCCGAGCTACCGAACAGCCTGGCTAAGCAGCTGAGCTGCCGAGCCGGAGGGCGACGACGCTTGAAATCCAGAGTGCTTCAAAACGTCCAACTCCATGCCTCGGCTATTGGCACCGAGCCTCCGAACCGAGGGGACGAGGAACTGACCCTCGTATATGGAGAAAAATCCTTCCGAGGACAAATCACCGTCGGATCTCTCCAAAATTTGTGTCAAGACTCGATGGACGGTTCAGATTGCGCCACGCCCACAAAACGACAAAATAACGTTTTCTCGTGATCTGAACCCAGTCCTCGTGATTCACGCAATGATGGACGCTCCAGATCTGACCACGTGTACCTTCCGAGCTACATGCCACCAGTTCGCCTAGCCGAGCTACCGAACAGCCTAGCTAAGCAGCCGAGCTACCGAGCCGGAGGGCGACGACGCTTCAAATCTAGGATGCTTCAAAACGTCCAACTCCATGCCTCGGCTATTGGCACCGAGCCTCCGAACCGAGAGGACGAGGAACCGACCCTCGTATATGGAGAAAAATCCTCCCGAGGACAAATCACCGTTGGATCTCTCCAAAATTCGTGTCAAGACTCGATGGACGGTTCAGATTGCGCCATGCCCACAAAACGACAAAATAACGTTTTCTCGTGATCTGAACCCAGTCCTCGTGATTCACGCAATGATGGACGCTCCATATTTGACCACGTGTACCTTCCGAGCTGCGTGCCACCGGTTTGCCTAGCCGAGCTACCGAACAGCCTGGCTAAGCAGCCGAGCTGCCGAGCCGGAAGGCGACGATGCTTCAAATCCAGGGTGCTTCAAAACGTCCAACTCCATGCCTCGGTTATTAGCACCGAGCTTCCGAGCCGAGGGGACGAGGGACCGACCCTCGTATATGGAGAAAAAAATCCGCCGACCCTCCTCAGTCGTTGGATCTTATCAAAAAGCGCGCTCGTCATGATGGACGGCTCAGATCTTGCCACGTCCACTAAACAATAAGATAGCATTTTTTTGGGATCCGCGCTGAGATGGACGCTCAGGATCACGCCACGTAGTTCGGCTGATTCCGAGCTCGGCACCGAGCAGCTGAGCCGAGGGGACGAGGAACCAACCCTCGTATATGGGGAAAAAATCCGCCGACCCTCCTCAGCCGTTGGATCTTGTCAAAAAGCGCGCTCGTCATGATGGACGGCTCAGATCTTGTCACGTCCACTAAACGACAAGATAGCATTTTTTGGAGATCCGCACTGAGATGGACGCTCAGGATCACGCCACGTAGTTCGGCTGATTCCGAGCTTGGCGCCGAGCAGCCGAGCCGAGGGGACGAGGAACCGACCCCCGTATACGAAGAAGCTATCTGCCGAGGAATGTGGATCGTCTGATCGTCCAGAGAATCGCGCTCGGCGCTGATGGAGGGCCCAGATCGCGCCACGCCATAAATAGGTATTAAAAATTAGTTTTAATTTATTTTAATCGTTTTATTTATTTAAAAATTGCGAAAAAATTACTAAAAATTTGGAAAAATTAACTAGAAATTCTAGAAGATAATTATAAATTCGGGGGAATATTTTTGAACCCCTGAACGAACAATTATTGCCTAGAACGTGTTGTTAAGGCCCCCGAACGACTGGTTAACACATCGCAAAAATAAATAAATAATTTGAAAAAATAGATAAAAACTACCGGATATCCAGAGAAGCTTAAGAACAGCTTACAGGTTGAAAAATCACCTCACAACCCCCTTCGAGATTCAAAACCCTCCATTTGGACTCCGATACAACTCCACTAGCCACTAAAACAGTTAAACTACTCCTCAAAGGCTGATCAAACTCAGTCTTTAGGAGTGGGGGCTCGTGATATGGCTAAAAATGGGGTTAAATCGGAACCATCCAAATTGGGCACGAATCTTGAAGCTCAGGGGTAAAACGGTAATTTCACCTACCAACAGGTCTAAAGCGGGTACTGGTTATCTTCCCCGAAGACCCACTTACCCGCAAACGGATCCACCTCAACTGGGTGCGGGTTTCAACCCGCATCAAACCCGGTCCATAAGGGATAGAATTAGGGTTTCTGATTAAATCCTAATCAACGGTCCTGATTCATATCTATCCCTTCACTGGGGATTAGGGATTACATTCCTTATCTAACCACAGGGGGATTACATTCCTAATCTGATCCCAGCAGCGCCTATAAATACCCCCCATCCATCTCCATTGAGAGGTAATCAATCTTTTTCCAATTAACGCTCTTTCATAATCACTTCTGGTTACTAACTTGAGCGTCGGAGGGTGCGTCGCCGGGATCAACCCCGGTGTCTCGCACTTTTTGCAGGTGTACGGCAGGAGTCAGCGTCAAACTCGACGGAACAGGTATACAGGTTTGCTATTCAATTTTCCTAAGAATCCACAAATACTATCTGTTTGCCCCCACACCAAATTTAGCGGCAACATATAGTGTGTCAAAATTCTTGAATTTATTGAAATACTTGTGTCAAAAATTAGTTACTTATAAAGGGTATTTAAAATTAATTTCTTGAAATTAAGTGTATTGTGTGGGTCGTAATTGGAATTCTTATATTTGTAGTATGCGTAAACTTTAACATGTATTGTCATATATATTTGATTATATATTGGATTTTCTAATAGGTATAGAAAGTGGGGAAGGCTGCTCACAATTCGGTGAGAATTTTTTGTGGATTCAAGAAGGTGATTTTACACCTATAGTTGACGAGCATTTAATACTAAAGCTAGGTATGACATTTGATGCCCTTGAGTCAGCATAAAATTTTTATAACAGTTATGCAAATGTGGAGGTTTTCAAATCCGTAAGGGATCTCATAAACTCAAGAATGGTGAAGTAGTGGAAAAAAATAAATCGGGGTATCAAAAAGTAAGAATAATGAAGTTAGTGCACACTAGGCGAGTGCACAACTGAACACAACTCTCTCTATATATATTTCATTAAAATTGCTGAAGATATATATCATGCTCCACGTTTCTTCTGCACGATCCATTTTCAGCATGGTGACCCTCCCCCCACCTGCCTGTTGTCTCCCCGAATTAATGCATCGTCTAAGGTCGTCGCTTCATATATATATATATGGGGAAAAGGGGTATGAGCAACTTGCTCATTTAGTAAATAAGCAATTGATAATGTGGCATACATGTGATTGAAAATCTTTAAAAATGTTAGTTGTCCAATGTATCACATGCATGCCACATAATCAATTGCTCATTTACTAAATGAGCAAGTTGCACATATCCCTTTTACCCTCTATATATATCCCGTGTGAACTTTGTACATAGTCATCACATGAATTATCCGAACCGTTCACATTGATTTACACGATTAAATTAGTTTAAATATATAAAATCAAGTCATTTGGAATTCATTTGTCCATCCATCATGTCATTATAAAAAAAGATATTCAACTATACAATTTTGTAACACTTCAATGGATGGACAAAGTAATTCTAAATGACATGAATTTTCATATTTAGACTAATTTAGACGTGTAGATCAATGTGAATGGTTCGGATCATCCATGTGATGACTATGTACAAAGTTCACACGGAGTGCACACGAATGGTAGTGCACAATGGAAGGGCCATATATACCCTCTGATTAGCGTCCCCCAGTGCCGTTTGTCCTAGGTGAGTATGTAGTACCCCATCCCATACACTCGTCCCCAAAAAGCTCAGGTGGCTACTCCAGATACTAGCCCAGGGAACCCTGGGTGGCAGCTGTCCCAGTTACTCTCCGGCCGGGAACGCCAGTGTGCTACACCCAGGTGGCTACCCCACTCCATCCCCAGGTGGCAACAAGCTAATATATATATATATATATATATATATATATATATATATATATATATATAGAGAAATCTTCGGTTGCACACTACTTTGGTGAGCACTCCGTGAGCACTCACGAACTAGAGACCCTATGAAAAATCCGAACCGCTCATATTGTTCTATATGCCTTAGATAGCCTAACAATAAAAAATCAAGTAATTTGAAGTTCATCTACCCATGATTTACATCATCACAAAATTGTATGGCTGAAAATTCTAACAGCATGATGGATGGGCAAATGAACTTCAAATTACTTGATTTTTTATTGTTAGGCTATCTAAGGCATATAGAACAATATGAGCGGTTCAGATTTTTCATAGGGTCTCTAGTTCGGGAGTGCTCACGGAGTGCTCACCAAAAGTAGTGTGCAACCGAAGGGGACTCTATATATATATATATATATATATATATATATATATATATATATATATGAGAGAGAGAGAATATATATGAGAGAGAGAAGTGAGCCTTATATGTGTACGAAGAAATTTTCCTCATACAACGTAATTATACTCACTTATATATATGAGAGAGGGAGAGAAAAGTGAGCCTTATATGTGTATGAGGAAATTTTCCTCATACAACGTAATTATACTCACTTGGTGGGGCTCTCATGGAAGATCATAGATGCATGTGTAGAAAAAATCAAGTTGTTTGGAGGTCATTCATTTATGAATCATGTGGTTGAAAAATGAATAATTTTAACAATATTACAAATCATACCACATATTGAACCACATAATGCATGAGTGAATAATTTCCAAACAACTTGATTTTTTCTACACATACAACAACAAGTGAATAATTTTCAAACAACTTGACATAATAAACATGATGGACCGAGTGAATCTTCCATGAGGACTCCACAAAGTGAGTATAATTACTTTGTATGAAAAAAAAAATCTGATACAAATATGATACTTACCCCTCTCTCTCCCTCCCTCTCTCTCTCTCTCTCTATATATGGGGCATCACAACAGTTTGGGTTGGGGACGTCAGGGCTGATTTGTGGGGCTGTGATCCGCGTAGTACTGACGGGTTGGGTTCATGCTGCATGCTTGCTGTTCATGACAATGCCAATCAGGTTCGTTTCACTTCCTGCTGCAGTGCTGCTCATACTCAAAAAGTTTATAATCTATAATCTATAATCTATCTATAACTATTATAATGGGAGAGATGGGGTTGGTAAACAAACAAACCCTAATTTGTTTATAAGCAAACCCGTGCATCGCACGCGCTTTGTTTTTTTGTCCTTTTTCATTTCCCTCCACGTGCATTGCACGTGCATGATACTAGTAACTATTATAATGGGAGAGATGGGGTTCCAAACAAATAAACAATTTTTTATTGTTTTTTGTATGTGTGCAAACACGTGCAGCGCACGTGTTGGTAGTTTTTTTTTGTCCTTTTCCTTCCTCCTCCACGTGCATCACACGTGCATCATATTGGTAGGTTTTTTTTTGTCCTTTTCCTGCCTCCTCCACGTGCATCGCACGTGCATCATACCAGTATATATATATCTCTACTATTATAATGGGAGAAGGCCTTAGTGGTATTTGTCATTAATTTTTTTTTTTTTTTTTTTGTCATTTTGTCATTTTGAAGCCAAATAACTCATTTTGGTAAATATTTTCGAAAGTGGACCAGTTTGGTAAATAGTTTCGGCAGTGGATCAGTTTGGAAATTATTTCCCCTTTTTTTTGTCTTTTTTCCTTCTTCCTCCGCGTGCACGTGCGAAAGTGGACCAGTTTGGTAAATACTTTGACGGTGGATCAGTTTGGAAATTATTTTCCTTTTTTTTTGTCTTTTTTCTTCTTCCTCCACGTGCATCGCACGTGCATGATACTAGTAACTATTATAATGGGAGAGATGGGGTTGGAAACAAATAAACAATTTTTTATTCTTTTTTGTATGTGTGCAAACACGTGCAGCGCACGTGTTGGTAGGTTTTTTTGTCCTTTTCACTCCCCATCCACGTGCATCGCCCGTGCATAATACTAGTGTTGGTTAATGTCAACTTTCCTACGTGAGCAAATCAAGAGGAAGGGTACGTACTTGTTTGTTCTTCTGTTTTTGGGGAGTGAGAGTAAATGAGTATATATAGATTATTGTACGAATTTTCTGTCTTCATTTAGCTTATTGAAATTTGACGATAACTGACAATCATTTGGATATATGCAATTCAGGTGGTGATCTGCCAGTAGTTCTTGGGTATTTGGGTGATGATTTCAATATTGAATTGTTATGAATCTGATGACAATTTCCTAATTATACGTGTTTACTTTTCTCAATTATGCTCAATCGAAGCAAACAAATAAATAAGAGAAAAATTTGTAGGTAGTGTATATAAAAGTTTTTGATATCGAGGATAAAATCCGGAGATTCCAGCCCAATATATTAATAAAAAGAGAATACAACCAGTATCAATTTTACAAGGAATAAAACTGAACATAACAATAAAAGTAACCGAAAAAAATACAAAACAAACGAGCAATAGCGTACATTGCTAAAAGGAAACCACAAAACAAACGAGCAATAGTGTATATAAAAGTTCAATAAGCTTTTTCTCTCAACATTAAGCACATTCAGGATATGCGGTATTAACACGTATGGAGACATCAGCACATATCCACAAGAATACCCGTCCTTCATTAAACTGTCAAATTAACATGTATAATCCACAAGAATACTAGGTTCTTCATTCAACTATCAAAGAAAAGTCTTGATACAATTCTAATATGAAAGAAGGGAAAAGAAACATAAAATATTACACATACAATTTTGGGAAGATTACAAAATATGATCTAGGTAGAAATTTTATCCAATATTGTTCACTTCAAAAGAACACAGACACAACAAATAATGAGGTATAATTAATGGGCAAAACCATATCAAGCTGTACGGACTATAAAATATTGATAATTTTGTGTGTAAGTATATCAGGAGGATATTGATAATTGTGTGTAAGTATATCAAGAAGATTCAGATTTCTCGGGAGGGGATCCAGCAAGCCAACCCCACACTCCTCCAGAGCTCTGCCTCTGCTTCGCACTCAATGCTGCCTGCTGCTCTGAAGCAGCCTTTTGCCGTTGAAGTAGCTCTACTTCTTTCTCCAGTGCTTCCATTGTTTGGAGCTTCTGACGTAGTTCAGCAAGATCCACCTGTCATAAGCAACACATGACATTTTTAGAACACTCAAAATAAATATTTTAAACCTTTCGATTCTTGTGGTAGTAGCTGAGAGACTAGATATGAATTTGATATTGAATAGGCACATTTTGGTGTAAAAAGGGGCAAGAAAATCAAAATAATAGAAACTTAAGATACAATTCGGACAAGCTTGATGGATCAGTGTAGGCGTGTCTCAGAGACGGACAAAGTCAAGAACAGAACAATGACGAGAAAAAGGCCTATCCTTCTTTTCATTACTGCAGTATCCCTCCATTTAAGTGCACAGCTTCCTTTATCCGGCACTAAAAAGACTTTGTTGTACATGTCAAAATAAGTATCCAAATTCCTGTGCACCTCTAGCAGTTAACCTGCTATATCTATATGTTTGTTAATTATGCTTCAATGTTCTCTGCGAATTTAGTATTCTGTTATTTGGGCCTTAAGATTAGAATTATAAAGCAATATTTAATTTCTACATATCCATTTACATCAAACTAACTCAAACTAACTCTAGTTGTATAAATATCTGACCAAGTAAAATAAGTTGTGGCCGAGGAAAAATTTATATCAGTGAAAGTGATGTCATGCAAAAGCACATACCTCAAGCTTAAAACACCTAGACTGTTCGGCTGCAAGCTGACCACGGACAGATTGGAGCTCCTACACAATTTTTAAAAAGCTAAGAATGTGATCATCTTTTAATCTGTATGGTAATTATGTGTGTATCTCGCTGGATACTAACATCGTGTAAGATAAAATTTAGAAGAGCTCTACTGGTTCATGCAGTAAGTTACAAGGGAAATTAGAAGCCAGACTGCAAAACAGAAACATGGTTCTGACTTCTGATATTATATTTCCAGATGTTCAAAAAGGTATAAATAGAAAGCATCTGAGCGTGATTTCTAAAAACAGATGAAGGTGGTTTCAAGGTGACTTTGCAGTACTGACTCCAACCACCCAAAAAAATGCTACCATCATCATGTTTTGATGCCAAGGAGTTTTTCAGGTATGTTGGACACCCACATTAATTATCATGACATATTCAGTATTCATAGCAAGATATTCATGTCAGTATTATATCTTCTGTATGAAGTACAATAACCTTGTTCAAATACGTGTCAATTTCGTCATAATTCTCATGCATATATCAGGATGACAGTATGCGAATGATTTTTGTTGTTGATCATTATTCAAGAGTCCATCATTCCTCAATCCATTGCCATCTCTTCTAATATAATTCTAACTGGATGGTTCAGGTGGACATGTACCGGTCATTACATAATGGCCATCTTTCAAGAGGCTTCACTCCAACCAAATCATATAGCCATCCGTTTGAATTTTCTACCCCTTTTTAATAAAAATATTTTCAATATCCAAGAGATCCTCAATGGTTATGTTTCTTATACAGCCTTTTCATTTTCGGAAGAGAAGGTTTGTTTTTATAAATCATTTACCAAGCTACAATAATTTTTTAGCACATATGCAAAGCAAAAACCTGTATGTACACATAAAACCGGAACTCAGAAGGAAAAGGAGAAAAAGTTAAAAAATTAATGAAGTATCCGTATAGCTAGTCTTGTACTGGAAGTAATGTTAATATCAGAGAAGCAATAAACTATATTAACTTACCTTTGTAAGCTCTGTGTTCCTAGACTCTGCTTCTGACAGCTCTTTCTTAAGCTGGAGTGTCTGTACCTGTTCCTTGCTAAGTGTTGCTTCCAGTTCTTCTTTCTCTGCCCTGAGGGCAGCCACAGTTCTTTGACTTGCTTCCTCATGTCTGATGTTCTAAGAAATTACGGTCAGGTAGGGAAAGTTAGGAACCGTCTCTAAAAAATAGAAATCACATATCTACTACTTAAACTAAAACTAAGCCACTATAAACGACTATGATCAAGCTTACAAGGCATAGCAACCATGAACTACGTATTTATAGAGAACTCCTGCAACGTCTTAAAAATAAGGAACAAGTTACCATTTCCTCTTTATACGTTAAAATTACAATAGCAAACTACAACCAACTATCATCACTATATCCAGAAATCAACCACTGAGGTAACATTAACAATAGAATGCATGTACTTATTTAATCTTTGAATATATAAATGAATTCTCTAAAAGATATTTGATTGTAGGGTTTTTGGCGCAGGGGTCATTAACAAATCTTGAAATTGTGGATTATTCCGCACAAATCACTATTTGCGCTCTGGTTGTCTTCCATCCAAACTAGTCGATGATTCCATTTTTTAAAGATCCCTAAATTCTTTTTACCATTATACCCCCGTCCCCTTCCTCCATTATCGCCTCAAATGGTTTCTTTCCCCTTCTTCTGTATTCACCCATCACTATTTGCGCTCTGGTTGTCTTCCATCCAAACTAGTCGATGATTCCATTTTTTTAAAAGACCCCTAAATTCTTTTTACCATTATACCCCCGTCCCCTTCCTCCATTATCACCTCAAATGGTTTCTTTCCCCTTCTTCTGTATTCACCCTACAGGCCCTAAGGACCACCAAAATGCTACTCCATTTGCCTCCAACCACCACCTCGCTATCAACATATATCTTTGCACTAGAAATTCAAGTAGAGAAAAATGAGATATGGAAAGAGATGATATCAGTCTTTGTTGTAGTTAGGGATATTTTGGTAATTAGTCAACCAAGGTGTAGAGATAATCATAGTTAAACTAAGGGAAACTAATTGAGTGACTATTTTTAAATAACCTCACATTGCCAGTGGTGTATATGCAAATAGTTTTGTAGGGGAGTAATCGGCAATTTCAAAATTTGTTAGTAATGTGTAAAAAAAACCTTGACTGTAATTTTTTAATCAACCAAGATAAAATTGGATCCTTTTGGGTTTGGTTGAGAGGACCTCTTCTACCCTGCTATTACAAGAAAATGTATAATTATTTATCTTACCATGAATATAAAATATCCTTGACAAATAAGGAAGCAATTTCTGATTTCTTTGACATCCCCAAAAGGGTTTTTAATTTTCTTATTCAACCACCCTTCTTACTATCTCCACCGAAACTCTTATCAAATCTTAATTAACAAGTTGTTAGAAACGCTAATAAGTATACATGATTTCACATAACTAACAAACTATAAATCTATGGTCTAAAATTGAGCCTCTGATTTAAAACTTTATATTCCACATAAAATAATAACTATTACCTATTTGTTTGTTTATAAGGGGAAAAATCAAGAAACCCCCTACCATTTGCACTTTTTAAGAAACCCCCTACCGTTATTTTTTGGCACATAAACCCCCTCCTCCGTTAACGGCAGGGGTTTTCTTAGTTTAAAGTTTAAATTACAAACAATACAGGGTTTCTTGATTAAAAAAGCAAATGTTGGTGGTTTCTTAAATTGAGAAAAGGCTAAATACGTCATTTTTCAATCCAGAGTTGAATGAAAAAGTTAAAGTTAACGAAAGAGGGGGTTTATATGCCAAAAATTAACAGTAGGGGGTTTCTTGATTTCCCCGTTAATATAACAGAGAAATTATCTCTCCATGAATTACGATTAATTACGAATGACAAAATTATTACATTAAATATTAGTATCAGGGGAAAGATAGCCTCATATAGAGTAGTTGTACCGAAAGGGTGGGGCTCTATATAGACGATCCACACCGTTCATCATGTTTTTTATGTCATAAGATGCATGCGTACAAGAAATGAACTCCTGTGGAGGCTTATTACCCATTCATCGTTTGGTGCCAATTGTTATATTACTGAAAAAACGTTCACCTTGCAACCACTTGAAATGTGATAAAAAAAAAAAAGCATCCAAAAAGAACTTGATTTTTCATACGCATAGATTATTATGACATTTAAATCAATGTAAAACGGCACCGATTGTCCATAACGGGTCCCATCATGTGTGTACAACTACTTTATATAAGGAAATCACCTCGTATAAGTATGGGGTTCCCTTTGCTCTTAGTAATAAAAATAATTTCACCAAAAACGAAAATTTTATAATATTTTACTCTCATTATATATTGTTCACTTATTCCTTTTCAATCTAACTTATGCTTATTCACTCATATCAACTACATCCTCCTTGTGTTATCACCATTGCTCTCTTCCCCAAAAACACAATCCTTCGACAACAATAAGTTGAGGTGACATTGAAGGTTGAAGAAAAAGGTGGGGGATGAATAAACACATAAAGAAGGAAACCAGTTAATAGTTAATACAAGGGGGGAAAAAAGTACAGATGATAGTTCTATGGTAGTCCCAATAATGATTTGAATTTAATGAAATCAAAACTGGGGTAAATTAATAAAATGTTTGAGGAGAACATGTTAGATCAGGTATAAAAAAAAGGAACAGAAAACATATTCCACAGAAGCAGTTTAATGTCCAAAAGGGTGACATATTTGTGGCCAACTCTAGTAATTCGACCTTTACCAATAAGAAAAATCAGTAATAAAGGGCCATGTAAAAGGAATGATAAAGCAGAAGGCAGTCATAAATAACTATACTCCATAACAGGAGCACATAATAAATCAAGTTCATGATACTTCTCTTTTAGATGCCGAAAGTTCACAGAGGTTTCCCTTGATTTATACAACAACAATAACAACTACAACAACAACAAAGTCTTTTTCCCAACTGGTTGGGGTCGGCTACATGAATCCGGTTTTCCAATTTGCAAGGTTTAGCGCAATAGCTTCTGTAAGGCCACAAGCTATCATACTTTTTCTCACTGTTTCTACCTCTTCCTCCCCCCCTAACTCTACCCTCAATACTTATCAAATCGCTCTTTCTAACAAGAGCACTACTAGGTCTACGTGTGACATGTCCCAACCATCTGAGGTGAGTATCTCTTAATTTATCTTGGATAGGATCTACATTTACCATGTCTCGTATATGCTCGTTTCTAATTCTATCATTTCTAATTTTATCACACATCCATCTTAGCATCCTCATCTCCGCTGCACTTATTTTATGGACATATTGTTTTTTGTTGCACAACAATTTGCTACTCTGCTCCATATATCATTGCTATCATTGCTAGTCTAACAGTCGTCCAGTAAAATTTTCTCTTCAACTTCAAAGGTATATGTTTGTCACACAAAACACCACTAGTGCTTCTCCACTTATGCCAACCTGCTTGGATCCTATATATAACATTTTCATAAATCGCCCCATCTCTTTGTATAATCGAGCCTAAATATCGAAAACGGTCTCACTTAGGTATCTCTCGACAATCAAGCTTCACTACTTCCTCATCTGTGTGCCGAATATCACAAAAATTACACTCCATATACTATGTTTCCCTTGATTTGTCCTAAAGTTAACTTATAACATATAGTAACAAGGTAAATTAAATCACTCCTATGTTTTCTGCATCACAGAGAATGTTTCCATGCAAGAACACCTTCAGTATGCAGTTTGGTTAACTATCCAGTTACAGCTATTTTGCTCAATGAGACCTTATGATTTCTAAAGATACGTGCGATCGTACTTAACCTGCTCAGAAAAACATTATAATGCATTCCCTGCACAGATTTTCAGCTTTAGAATGTGAAGATGCTTTACGTATTTGTTTTCATGTTATATTACCAAGGGTTCTGAATCAACGTTGTCCATCACGATTTCTCTGATCTTTCCATCTTGAGCTGCTTCTGACTCCGGCTCTGCATCCTTGCTATTGTTTGCTGTTGGATGCAAGGCAGAAATACTGTCAGATGCAGGTCTCTCAATAAACTTGGATTGCATATCTGATTTGTGGCTTGGTTTGAGAACAAAGACCTGACCATCATGGGAGAAGAGAAATTAGAAAAACTTTTACATCTTCCAAAACTTAAAACTAGTTATAGTTACTAATTAACCTCATTACTATAGCGACCATTGTATCCACCAAATGACACAAGATAATCGTCTCCATTGTAGGTGCTTGAAACCAAGCTAAGTCCCTACACCAAAACATCCAAACTTTAGTTAACTAAGAAACGACGATATCGTATACTAGCTTTAAAGGAAATTAAATTTTCAAGAAGCAAAAGAGCAATCTTTGCATGCATATTAACAGAGTACAGTGATACTTGTGCAACACAAGACAGGTTTTGGTTTCTGGATTAGCCAGAATGATTAACAGTTTGATCAGATAAATCTCGCAATAACAGATTAAAGATGCTCATCTAAAATTTTATTCCTCAAGTCAACTTTCAGCAATGAGGATATGAATAGAAGTAACTGTTCTCATTAAGGAATCATTTAGAATTTTCTTTTCATTTGTCTTTATCAGTCGAATTTAAAACTCGAATTTAAACCTTTTCATTAAATTAGTTATATATTATGATTTTTCAAATACTAAAAAATAAGGGGGAAATAAGTAATGGACGGTTTTATTGTCGAATGAGGCATGTCTTATTTGAATTTAGTGATTTTTTGGGTAAAACATACAACTTGATATTGCAAAACTATGGTAAAGCTCCAAAATTGAATTGTTGTGAGAACCCAGCCCGTGCTAAATACTTTGGGGATGTTACAAGTTCTTGCTAATTATTAAGGGAGATATATCCTATTTTAAATTCTTAACATTACAAATTCATTTTATGTTACAAAGATAAACTTGCATCAGCAATGAGCCAATGACTGAATGACATTATTTCTGCTTGTTTTAAGAGAAATAATGATCTCACATGCCATTAAGTTTATTAAACATACATATGTTAATTTTCCTTTATGTCTTTTGTGATGTTAAAGAAATCACTGCTCATGATGATATATAACTAAAATCTATTGTAGTTTCGGATTCTCATGTGTAATGACAGTCAATGTTCAAAGATACCACCCTTTTTTATAAAAAAGAGAGGGAGAGGGGGGGATGATTGCCTTTATTTTATCATTATTTTTGAAAATTCACACCAGAGAATAAAAATCAATTTAATTATTTTATAGAAAATCAAGCCTGCTATAAAATGGTGTGCATGGTTTGGCTTCCGTTCTAATTCTTATGTATCCTAAAAAGTAGTCTGTTAAAGGTGAGAATTCAGCACTTCTACCCTCCTTTTTTCCAATCATCTTTCTCATTTTTCTTTCTTCACTTTATTCTCCTATATTCTGATAAAAACAACTGGTTCTCAGAAAGACAAAAGTGAAGCACCTCAAGGGTGTTAGGTTGTCTGGGTGGGTGAGTGAGTGAGTGATATGGTTGGACAGGAGAGTTGACTATTGATCAAATATGGTTGATGAAGAAAAAAATCGGTATAGGTAGATATATATAAATTATACTTTCATCTAAAGTTTTCAGACATTATAAGGATCATTCACAGTTATAATGAACAAACCTCACTAGCAAGGGGCACACGTCCTTGAACCGTGGTAACAATGGACCATATTAATGTAGCCATGTTGAGCACGAGAGTTTCAGAGACCCCTGCAAAAAAAATGCACATTAACTGCATGTAAAGTCGAATAACAAGTGTAATTTACTCATGTGTCTGACTACACATGTCTCGCTTATCGTCCTTTTTGAAGTTTCCTGTGAGTGTGTGTGCATGTGCCAAAATAACAAGTGTGAAGTGGTGCATGTGTCTGAATACAAATGTTTTCGCCAATATTCCTTTTGAAGAGTGTGCTTGTGCAGAAGTGTGTGTGAGAAAGAGCAAGAGCAAGAGCAAGAGCAAGAGCAAGAGGGAGATAGCTACAAACATAACTTCATTGGCCTGAAATGATGCATTATTCCAATCCTTGCGTGAAAACAAATTTGCAGAGAATAATTTCTAAAAAGATCAAACAGAAAGGCAGGAACAGGAGAGAGAAACATCTAGATATAATATCACCTACTTTAGTACATTTTCAGGAAGTAAAACTTTGTAAACATACCATTAGTATTATTGCCACCACCAGCAATAAACCAGTTTTCCCCTACTGTTACACCTGCATGACCAGCTCGAGGGCCTGGAGTAACACCCTGCTGTTTTGGCCTAGACCATTCCATCTGCAGAATGCCACTACAGAGTTTTAGAAAAATGAAAAAGTAAACATTTTTCTACTACAGAAATATTATAGAATACAGGAAAGAAAAATATACTTTATACCGTTTGTAAGTCTAGGACATGTAGATCATTGAAGACAGTGGCATGAGACCCTCCACCAAAAATTAAAAGGTATCTCTCTGCATGGCAAGCAGCAGCATGGTCTGATCTTGGAGAAGGAGGCGTTCCTCTGGAAAATAATGGAGAGAACATTTAAAACATTTGAAGGGTAACAGTTTTTGCCATTTTTTTTTCTGCAGTTCCCATCATCCGTTAAATGCACATGATAACTTCACTGAACAAATTTGCTGGAAACATGCACATTTAGCTAACAGAAAATTTTGGTTCTAGTTATACGTAAAACACACCGGGTAAATTAGCAGGGTAAACAGTTTTTAAAAATTTATTAACATGTATACTATAACTATGTCTTAAAGACAGCTTAATTCCTAGTTTAGACTCAAGTCTGTTAAAAAAACCTCAGGGTAACATCAATGAAGAAGAAAATTATTCTGGTTCAATTTTAATTACGTAAAGAGTGAGAATGTTGTGTTCATAATGAGGGTCAAAAATATCAGCAGCTATTCTTCATTCACTAGATTAAATAGTTTTGATTAGACAGGTTTACTAGCACATAGTACAAGTCAAATGACATATAAGTATATACTAACACAAAGTCACTATAACCTGACTCAGGTGGTAACGTGGAGGAGCAGTTTGTGGGAATCCTATTTTCCAGTCCTCTTATAGCTTACAGACATCTATAGCCACCAAAAAAACCCATTCACACACATACAAATGGACAGCACCACCTGTTGGAAATCATTTCAATTTTCCAGGATGCCCTAATGCTAAAGAAAATTGTAGGAAGCATGGCCACAAAGGAGAGCAGCCAGACTATTTAAAGAGAAAAGGTGATCATATAAAAGAGAAGCCTATCGCCTTATCCTATGGTTCTCTCTTGGAACACGCAGAACGGTTGAAGTATGAAGAAGACTAATACCAAAACAAACACACTGTAAAGCACTCACCCATTTAATAAACAGGTTTGATGGGCCAACCCATTTGAATCATTCCTGTTAAATCATTTATGGAAAGAGCTATCAAGCATCTCATCATGCACTCTAGGCTCATGCACCCACTGAAGAACGGCCCAAATATCCTAATACCCTAGACTAGAAATTACGTCTAGATATGAAGATAATATAATGGTGTTCCATACGTTAGAGAGAAAAGAGAAATGATGGCTCTTACATAGTATCGATATCGTCCCATGTCATGGTCTCCAAGTCCAGAATATGCAGATCATTTAAGAGAGATCTCTTCGCATCTTCACCACCAAACATGACCAAAGTATCTCCCACAAGAGTCACTGACTGACCTCCACGTGAGATCTGCATGGAAAGCACAGTTGTAAATTAGGAATCAGTTTCATCAACACTAACACAAGAATATACACTTTCTTATACTTAAAAAGCACAGGCACTTATACAGATTGAACACACAGGGAAGAGTATTCTGTGTGTGTGTGTGTGTGTGTTTAGAATAATCCATTGCTGTACCAGAATATTAATTTAAAAAATACCCATAATGATAAACAAAAGATGCACGGTAAAATGCAAATCCTGTTTTAAGGCTACCCTAGCAGCGGACACCAACTTAAATTTGGAGAACAAAGAAGATACAGCTTCATAGCTTGATATATATAAAAACCAATTTGAACAACCAATCACTACAACCTATAATCGTATAATCAATAGAAAAGGTTCCTTTAATGTTGTTTATAATGTTAATTCAATTTGTATCCACCACACTTAAAGAAATTAGATGATATTTGTCCAATATGAAAGATCGAGAGATCTTTCACTTAGTTATGATATAAATCAATATACTTAAGTACTTGAGCTGAACAAGAAAATCTTAATGGTCTATCAAATGCAATATAGACAATAATTACCGGTGGCTTCCCGTAAGTCTTCAAATTTGACCATATAGAGGTCTCAGGATCAAATTCCTTCACTATCAATTAAAATAAACATGGACAATCAGTATGAAGTGAAGAAAAACACAGTGTGCAAAGTAAAGGTTGCGAAAATAAAAACATATTAAAAACCTGTGACAGTCTCTGAAGGATCTTTTGTGTGTCCAGCAATAGATAGAATTTTGTTTCCCCATGAAATCTGCAAAAAGTAAACAAAGCTATCACAATATTCGATCTAATTGTAATAGCAGCATCAATTGTGGCAATTAAAACACTATAGTGTTTACCAAAGAATGACCAGCACATGGAGAAACATTAATCAGGTTAGATTCTGGAGAACCTGAGGCTGCTTTAGCATCTACTTTCGACCATGTCAATCTTTTCAAATCCAAAACCTACACGAAATAGAAAAGAAGATAGCATGGTAAATTAGTAAGATTAGTTCGAATAACGAAATAGAAAAGAAAATAGCAAGGAAAAGTAGTTAGAGTAGTTCGAAAATTCGAAAAGTGTTAATTAAGGGGAAATATGTATGGAGACATACATCTTGTGGTCAGTGCTTGATAGTTCTTAATATGGAGACAAAAGGAATTCCCATAATCAAATTGTGGGATATAAAACATGGCGTCAACTCCCTCGTATCTAATCAAAGATCAAGTTAAGCGTGCTCGTGTTCCTTTTACTTATAACTAGTCTTTATTCTGAGGCAGCACTCCCCAGCAGCACTTCTTACAAAATAATATGGTTCAAGTATTTGGGTAATTTTAATGTGTTTTTTTTTTTTGAAGAAATATTTTTAAGATAGTGTTATCAAGATAGATTAATTTTTGGATATCAGAAACTGTTTCAGAAAGTGGATGTCTCTGATGGGACGAATATTCACTTAGAGCCAGACAGAGCTAGAGACAAGAATACGAGAGCATAAAATCCGAGAAGAAATCTAGGCACTAGGTGAGAGCAAATTTTCTACTTTTGGGGTAGAAAAAATGAAAAATCTGGTCTTTTTTCAACTACAAACTTGACAATTTATACTTTGTGCCAAACTTGTTCAGAAATTGATTACAACTTATATTTTTGTGCCAAACTTTTTACGAAATTGGTTACAACTTATACTTTTGTGCCACAAGTTTGGTTGGGCTTATTGTCAGCCCAAAATGACTTTTGGAGTCTAAAATGACTTTATTTGGACTCCAAAAGTCATTTTGGATTTTATACTATTTTCCAAAAAGGATGCTTAATTTAAAGGCAGTAAATGCACTTACAGATGCAACACCAAACATATCCTTGATTGCAGTGCAACTCAAACTCAAACTCAAGTAAGAAACACTTCATACCTGAAGGTCACTAAGATAACGACCATTGTGGTTACCACCAAACACATACATATTATCTTGCATTAAAGCTGCCCCATGCTGCAAAAATAAGTTATTTAGTTTTGAGGTTAAAAGCAAATTAGGAGTCAATAACATAGAGAATACTACTGGTTTTGAGTTCTGAGTCATTTAAGCTTATTGATGCATCACCTCGTATCGAGGCCTTGGACTTTGTCCAGATACTGAAGGTGCAATCCATTGATCATAAATACCAATTGAACCAAGCCCCTCCATTATAACATCCTTATCCTGGGTCTCTGGCATGCTTCCATTTTCTGTTGAAACAGTTTCAGGCTCTACAAAAGAATTACCATTTGCATTTGGGATGGCTGGCTCAATAGTTGACTCCACTTTTGGGCTCTAAGATGATCATTAACATGTCATGAGTATTGAAGTATATTTTATATTTGTACATGAGTAAAATGATGGCATGAGAATTAATGAATGTTCATTATTTGACTTTTGTTCCGTTTTTATATTTGGTTATCATTCAACTTGCTCAATTAATTGTGATAAGGTAAATCAACTTGCTATCATTTCATGTCATGGACTCACCCCAGGTCATGGTAATGCTAACTCTGCTACAAATGAAACTGGACAGTTTAAGATAAGTCCGACAGTTTAATATAAGTCCGACCTGGACACTCAGAATTAGGTATGAGTACAATTTGACCAAAACCAAATAGAACAATTCAAATTTCACTTAATCTCAATAGATGTATTATCAAACAAACCAGAATGAATGTACTAAGCTAATCTCGCTTAACAGATGTATTATCAACAACAAAAAAACATGGTTGTATTTCAGAATAAAGAGGAATCAACAATTCAACAAAAACCAGTGTGTGATAGTTACCAACAGAATTTTATTAATAACTATACATACAAACCCAACACTTCTAGTTTTTAAAATTCAGAGAATGAAAAATCTCTAACTGATGTTTCTTAAAGATTAGAAATGTAGAATTTAGTCACTGAATGATGTCAGATTTCAATCAAGAAAAATTATGGCACCATACTCAACTAAAGCAGATAATAAATAATTCTACATAACACAAGAAAATCAGACGTGTTGAATAAGGATTTCTCCAAAAGGGTCTCCGAGAAGTGTTTAAGATATCACCACCGATCAAACAGATACTCATAACTCATTTGCCTAAGATATCTCCAAAATGGGTTGATTGATTCACGAGATATCAAACAGATAATCATTGCCTAAGATAGGATTTTCACGAATACTTACATGCATTTCAACATCAACGATTGGTTCCACTGTGAATTCAGGCACCCTTGAATACCAAGCAGGATCTTCTTCCTATTAAAAATGTGAAACAATTTTTAATTAGCATACATCAGAATTGCTTTACGCACAACACAGACTTCATATGCACCTCAAGAATTTTCACGAAAAGCCTCATCGCTTCTGTTGAAGCCATGTTTCCAAGCCCATTCCAACTGGAAAAACATCAGAAATTTGATAAATAACTTGAAACTGAAACAAGAAATTCTAAAATTTGTGAACATCATATTTTATTGTAAGCATAAAAGGATTTTGATGGTTAAAATTCGCCGATTCTATACCAGGTAATCAACACAAATCCAATCCAACAGATGTGCCTAACACAAGTCCATGGTGCCTCTCAAATATTTACATAGAGTTTAGGTCATAAAACAATTGGTCAACTTCAAATAATGGCTAGCCTAGGTATTTAGGTCAGCCTTTTATAATATTAATATATGTCAGACATTTCTGTACATGTCTAACACAAATGCAGCTGGATCCTTTTCAAGCAAATATAACAACATATTATATTATCTTAGTTTTCCTACCAACCTAATGCCATTCACCTATAAATCTGTCTAAGAATGTCAAATGAATAAGATATGAATATGGAAGAAGTGTTTGAGCTTCCAATGTCTAGTTAGCAGTTAGTCTTGTGAGTTGTGATATTGTTGATACAATATGAATCTATGATTTAATCATGTTTACCATCTCTAAACGTGAAAGATTGGGAGATTTCTTGTCAGCTCACTATGTTAATTATGTATAAAAACCAAAAGCATATTATGGATCAATGGTGCCTGTCAAGTATATAGGGCTATGTGGTAGCTAGCACTGACAACTCCAATTTCACAACTAAGCCTAGTTTCAAGCGTGTGGAACTCCAGATGGTTGCACCACAAAAGTAGCTGCAACACAAGTTGAAAGATTTGCTTGAATTGCAAGTTCTCCTTGCCCTCATATTTTCTGCAACTTAGATTGCAATACTTGCATCAACCACCTTTGGCTACCACTGCCAACCACCACCACCGTCATTACAGCATACTGCACTGGCCACCACCATGGACAGCAGCTACAATTTTTAAAGAATCATTAGGAGATGACTCTTCATTCTTCCGCTTAAAACAGCAAACAGACATTTTCAACTACAAATTGTTCTACATGTTATCACATGCAACAACACTTGCATTGCAGTGTAATTAAGTAACCAAAGTACCAAAGGACCCTACTTGAAAGTGTAGATCTCTACACCCTAATGCTAGCACACCAAAAGATTTTCCATATTTCTTGTTGCCATACAAGCTCTGAAGCACGCAGTGTTCTAAATGGCGGCCACCTCAGATGCCTCAGATGGAGGCGAACGAACCGCCTTTGCCATAGGCGGTGGCCTATGCGGTCATAGGCGATTAGGCGGCCGTTTTGTTGAGTAGGCGTCTGCGGCACCGATCAGGCGTCCACCTAATGTCCAACACCTAAGCATTTTCTATTTTTTAAAATTTTAAATACTATTAAATAATACAAAAAATGAGAACTACTATTAATCTAATAATCTGTTATATACTATGTATGGATCTTTAATAGTAGTGGAATTGTTTTTACTTTTTTTTAGTATTATTGGTGATAGATTGCACATATTACACCTATTACACATATTAAAATAGCACATGTTACACATATTACACATATTGGCATATTGCACATATTATAATTGGATAATTGTTTTTTCAATTGCACATATTCCACATTAATTGCACGAGGAAGTTTTTTTTATGCATAAACACCCTTTAATTACACATATTACACAAGAACATGATGAATATTTGCAATTGGATTGCATAATTATACTTATGATTGAAGAATAAGGGCTGAAATTAACTAAATCATCAAGATAAATTCAACCGCCAAGGCGCCCTAGGCGCTAGGCGCCCCTTGACCGAACCGCCACCGCCTAACGCCGTTTACAGTTATACAAGAAAATGGCCCTTTTAGTGTTCCATGATGATTGACAGATAACTCATTGCAAATTTGAAGCAATTTTTATTATTTCCTCTTGACTACCTACTTTCTCATTTCACATTAAATTTGAAATGCTCTAGTCAATCCATGTTTCAGAAATCAACAATTTAGGGGGTGTTCATTAGGAAAGACTAGATTTGCCTTTCCTCCCTTGCCACATAAGCATTTTCAAGTCCACTATTTTTCATAGTTTAGTATACTTTGTTTGTTTGAGATGAATGAAAATTAGTAAAAGCTATGACCATAGTTGTCGATATTGTGCATATCTTACAATATGTATCCCGATATGATATGATATTTAATGAGTTGGATATGTACTATATCTAAAATATCTCACTATATCTTATTGTATCTTGCGATACCATGCATACCGCACACATATATGATACCTTGCGACATGAAAAACAATAACTTGCAAGTTTTTCTAGTTTCGGGTTTGTTTCACAAATTTACCCAAAAGGTCATTTTAAAGCTCAAAACCTAGATCTTTACGATTTTGTGCCAAAGTTATAAGGTTTATTTGTTTCTTTCACTTTATCGCTGTCTTCTTTGTGGTCATCTTCTTCTCTGGGTTAATTTTACTAGATCAATCAATGTTCCATTAGCCAAATGCTCAAAATTTTTAACGCTTTTATATTCGTAATTCCATTGCACCATTCAAAGACTGTTAGTTGTAATTTGTACTATGCTATCATGTTAAGCCCATTAGTTACTTCCTACGAGTTCACAATATATAGTACCCGTGTTCTAATAATCTCTAATAATAATATTATAATGGGAGAGTTGGAATTGTCATTTGTAAACATACCAACTTACGTGTATCGCGTGTGCATAGCTAATATAAAGAATGTCTCAGGTTCGAAGCCAGAATACGTCAAAAAATTTACTTTTAAAAAAAAAAATTATTAAGACGCGCATCGCACATGTACATTACTAGTATTGTAATAATGTATTTAAACAAATTTTTGGTTAATTCTATTTGTAACTCTCCTAAACTCTATTTATCATCACTATATTACCTAAATGTGATATGATTATGCACTCCGCGCATTAATTAATGCACTTGAAACCAAGACAACTCGATCATATCAAACCATGCAAATCACTTCATACCAAATTCACCAAAATCAGTTCAAATTATAGTAAAAAAAAGAACACCAACCTCGCCCACTTGCTGTGCTCCACCGGATTCCAAGCTCTCGGTTTGGCGACATTACAAGGCCCCACCGTCGCCTGCAACACAAAGTATAAACAAAATCTAACTCCAATTCTCAAAATCAAAATCCAAGATCTAACATCAAGAAACTTAGAATTCGAACTCAGATCTCAAGATCTCTCTTGTGTTGTCTTGCCTGTTGGTAGAGTCCGTAGAGCAAGAGGGCGACGTCGTTCTGGAACTTCGAAGAGGGAGTCTGGGATCCGCCGGTAAATCCGGCGTAGGTGGCGGCGGCGTGGAAGCGGTCGGGGTAAGCGAGGCCGGAGCTCGCCCTCGCCATTGACATCGGTCGAGATCTTATCGGGTCGGGCTGGGATCCAGATCCGATCGAGTTGAGGTGGAGATCTGAGATGGGAAATTAAGGAGGAATTAAGATGGAGGTTGTTGTTTTAAGTGGGTATTTTACAGATGAGTGAGTTATTATTTTTCTTGTTTTCTTGTTTTTTTTATTTTTTTTTTATTTTATTTTTAGAGAGAGAAGAAGCGGTGATGGTACTGGTTTGATTTTGTGTTCTGCAGGAGTAATGTAAGTGCTGGTGATGCTGCTGCCTGGGACTAGGGAGTGCGGTAATTAGGGGATGATAATGGATTGATTTGGTTAGATTTACTTGCTAATCCTAGAGGATGCACTTTGGGATTTAAAGCTACTAGCCTTTCAATCCTATTAGCACGCTGCATTATATCTGTTTTAATCTAAAAGCCTACTCTCAAAAAGACTCAAATAGTAATAAAAGTTTCTTGGAGTGTAGTTGGCAACACTTTTTACCATGTATGAGAGCTTATGCTATATTTGTCATTTTGTCAAATGTTGACAAAATAGCAGCCACATCGGTTTCCTATTTTTCTATTTTTTTGACAAATTTGGTATGGTCACTTCTTATGTTTTAGAAACCTTTTGCCCATTTTCAAAATATAGGAAACGGAACATGTTGTTTCGTCAATTTTTTATAACAGGATCGATCTAGATTTTCTTTTGTTTTTTAAAATTCTAAAAAAATCGGACGAAACTTCTGTCAAAAAAAAAAATGAAATGCATGTTCCGTCCGATCTCAAAAATTTAAAAAAAGGGACAACATGTCCCGTTTAAAAGGGACCTGTCATTTTCAACCATACTCCACCCATTAATTAAGGCACAAATCACTTTTAAAATGGATTTAATAATGGTTTATTATTATTTTAATCACTAATTATTCAGCTAATGACTATTTAATAACTAATACTATTTTAATTTACTAAAAGTTCCAAAATTTCTCTCGGATGGAACAACATGTTCCGTTCGATTAATTTTTTAAATTATTTTTCACACTAAAGCAAACAACCGTTGCGTACACCCTCGCTATATGTTATTTTTCAAATTGTCTTTTTGCCATATTTGAGTGAAACCGCTGTGAAATTAATGTTTCTTGGAGTACAATTGGTAGCACTTCTTACACTTATATTATACGCGGCAAGTGCATTTCGTGTCTAAGATAGAATTAATTTAGGATTTGAGAAATTTCATAACAACACAACCCCTACTCTCTAACTATAATAGTAATAAAGATTGGCGAATCACCATTCTCTTGAGGACTGAAACCCAGAACTTCATGCCGGAATTAGATGAGATCTGCAGCTATTTTTATTTTTTTTGAGGGAAAAGTTGGAATAAGGCCACTCTGCTTCATTAATAAGAATTTAACGAAACAAACCCAAAGTACTGGGCCCAAATACAAACTACAGACATAAAGTAAAACATACATGAAGCAACATGACTACAAACAACAAGCCCCTCCAACAGTCCTGGAGGGTGGGCCGACAACCAGCTCGGTCCAGCAAAATTGTGAGTAGGTCAGTTTAGCTTCGTACAGTGCCTCCACAGCACATGCACACCCACCTGAAACACGTTCTGCAGCTATTTTTGCAGCTATTTTTTGCATACCTGTGATTTGAGTA
Organism: Hemerocallis citrina; assembly: GCA_017893485.1. Taxonomy (NCBI): domain Eukaryota; kingdom Viridiplantae; phylum Streptophyta; class Magnoliopsida; order Asparagales; family Asphodelaceae; genus Hemerocallis; species Hemerocallis citrina. The sequence goes on from CM030362.1 coordinate 77,564,781, forward strand.
TGGGGTGCTAAAATGTCACTATACATATACGGCCACTACTACATGATGGTTTAGATTGCGAAGAAACTATCCTTATGGGCACTTTGGGAAATGCTGCCTCTTTCTGTTCACTAGTTTATACGAACCAACCATCATGTGAAAAATGCAGTTATAGGATTTTAACTTCTAATTTTTTGGATGGATACAACCAAGTGCATTAAAATTAGCTTAGCAATGCCCCGAGGGTTTGGATCCGACTTTGGGTCCCTTTTATTTTTTTCCTTCAGTACAATTATAGCCCATTTCATTGCACTTGGATTTCAAGGCCCAAGTCTGATTTGAATAAAATGGGATGGGTTCGGACCAATTTTTAGTTTTCACACGCCCACGAATCAAATGAAAATCACAAAAGCATACATAAATGGAAATGCACGTTTTGATGAAATTTTGGACTAATGCAATCAGCTATCCTTTGCACAAACATAACCTTTGGCAATTGCATGGATGAACTGCAAATCTCGTACGGGCCCCGCATGCCACATGGGAGAATTTATATAATTTATCTAGGTTGTTTCTTAATAGTGATATAGAAACTTAGAATAACTTATATTTTGATTCGGATGGAGTATATCACTTCAATTTCTTTCTCTTCTTTTTTACATAATTTATCTAGGTTGTTTCCTAGATACAGAAATTTAGAATAACTTATATTTCGATTCCAATGGAGTATATCACTTCAATTTCTTTCTCTTCTTTATTCTATGAGGTGGGCCCCACTCTTGGAGTGGGTGAATTAGTGGGTAGAAGCACAGGGAGGCAGGGAATGAAAATATGGCCACGGTGATTATTTAATGAACGTTAATTATTTTACTTTATTATTATTATTATTATTATTATTTTATTTTATTTTTTACCAAATGCACTTTTGAAAATCACATTTACATAGCACTTACATTTAGAACTCAACTGGATATCCAAATGCAATGTCTGATTTTGGCCCAATATTTTTTAAGCCATGTGAAATAAATTTCCTACAATGGATATCCAAACCACCACCACCACCCCACCCCCCCCTAAATAAAAAGTGATAAAAGTTTTTATTTTTATTTTTATTTTTATTTTTTTTATTTTTTTTGCATATTTTCTTTTAAAAATAGCTAAAGTGGGTGTTAGGTATTCATTCTGCTTCCTACTCGATGGGTGATGGGTAAGGCTGCAAACGAACCGAGTTATTCGCAAGCTGCTCGAGCTCGGTCAAAGCTCGATTCGAAATGAGCTCGATAGCTTAACGAGCCGAGCTCGAGCTTGGACTTTTTGGGATTATTGTGTTAAGCTCGCGAGCTACTCGGCTAGAACTCGGTTAAAACTCGGTCAAAGCTCGATTCGAGCTCGAAAATTCAGCTCAATTGCTTAACGAACCGAGCTCGAGCCTCAAGATACTCGGCTTGACTCGGCTCGTTTGCAGCCCTAGTAATGGGCCCATACTAGTCTGTTGGGAGCCACCGGACATGGGTACTATCAAGGTTAATTTTGATGGCTCCTTCACCTTTATCCTTAAAAAAAAAAAATTGATGGCTCATTTGATGGAGTCAAGGCAGACGTCGTTTTTACTGTTTGAGACTTGGATGGCAGGTTGCTTCTTGCGGGGTCGGGGGCAGTCCAGTGTTGACCAACTCGATTATAGTGGCTGAGAGGCATGGGCTATGGGCTGCGCTTAGGGCATTAATTGCACTTGGCACGCCATGCACGACAGTACAGTCCAGTTAGTATTGAGGGAAATTCCCAAGTGGAAGTGGTGGTTTCTAAAACGCTAAAGCAGTGCAATGATCCTCCCCTTCAATGTGATATTCTCCATTTGTGAAGTGATTGTTGGAATTTTTATATACACTTAAGAACATATATAAAATATTAATAACAAGATAAAATATGTTTCTATGAATCTAGATCTTAATCATATCGCAAAAGTGCTTTAATATAAAATTCTAATTCATGAAACTATAGATCTTTGCTAAATCAAAAGAAGAAAAACATTAAAATCGAAAGCACTAACCTGAAGCCATTGATGGAGATTGCGCAGAGGGTTTGGATCTTCCTATATGATACACACTTCTATGAGAGGCCGTCTCTCTATTCTTTTGTTGATGGGATTGCAGATGGAATAAGAAGATGCGTATATACAGGGGGACCATAACCCTAATTGATAATTATTGATTTCCAATTTTGCCCATCACAAAATAAGAAATTTACTTTACGGTCTCTACACGTGTTATATCACACTTTAAATTATATGCTTCTAGCCCATTACTTAATCTTGATTAGATCACTTTAATTTGGGTTAGACTTTAAAATAGCAATTATACATTTAGTCACATATGTGAGCCCACATAGATTATTTTCCAACAATAATGAGTTTAGTATTAGCAGTATTAATCATATTTTTCGGGAAGCTAACTATATATAATATATGGGTTTAGACTTGTTGGCTAATATAGGAAGATAGGCTAGCTCCTGCTAGTTTTCTAATTGTTATGAATGTTGATGAGGAACTTAAGCTTGTAATCAAAGCGGACGCGAGGGGGTGTTTCCCGTGTCCACTGGTAGGGTTTATTTTGTTTCATTAAAGGTGCTTCTGGTTGGGGCCTTTTCTGCCCTGACCTATTGCTTAGCGCACTACACACACAAAGAAAAAAAAAATATGAAGAAATATATATATATATATATATATATATATATATATATATATATATATATATATATATATATATATATATATATATATATATATAAACTTTCTGTTGTGCACTAGTCTTTATGTGCACTCGGCATTTGACCTTCCTATCGAAGATCCGAACTTTTTATATTGATTTACACGTCTAAATTAGTCTAAATATATAAAATTAAGTCATTCGAAATTCATTTGCCCATCCATTAAAGTGTTACAAAATTGTATGGTTGAATATTATTTTTTTAATAATGACGCAATGGATGCACAAATGAATTTCAAATGACTTGATTTTACATATTTAGACTAATTTAGACGTGTAAATTAATGTGAACGGTTCAGATCATCGAAACGAAGGCTCGAAGGCTGAGTGCACAACAGAAGGGAACTTATATATATGTGTCTGTGTGTGCACGGCCAGCTTCTGTTGCGCATTGGATCTGTGTGCACCGAAGCACAAGTCACTTGATATTGATCCAAGGGCTCGGGCTTCAGTGCTTTGGTGCTTCGGTGCACACCGGATGCGTACTAACCCAGTTCCCAACCGAATATATATATATATAGAACTGATCAGGTGCGAACTGGTTCGCACCTGATCAGTAGCGAACTTTGCCCATAGCCGTTGGATCTGCAATTTGATCAAGGGAGTGATCCAATGGTCTGATTTTATTCCGCTCATATCACTTAACGTTGGGGTAGTTTAGTCATTTAATTAACTCTCTCAATCATCTCTCTCCCTCCCAAACTCCTCATTGCTGCTTCGTCTTTCTTTCTCTCCCTTCGAACTTCGAAACCCTACACGCCTTCGAAATCCCCTGAACTTCTCTTCGACCTTCGACCTTCGAAATCCCCCTTCGACCTTCAACCTCCAAAATCCCCCTTCGACCTTCGAAATCCCCTAGCTGCCTCATCTCTCTCTCTCCCCCTTCGACCTTCAAAACTGTAACACCCCGTGTTAAAAAAAATAATATATATATATATATATATATATATATATATATATATATATATATATATATATATAATAGAGGGCCCCACGTTTGAAGAAACAACATTGGCTGGCTTCGTCAAAGGCCACAGATGACGTGGCATTTGGTTGTTGGGGCCCACCGGCTGTAAGAGTGCATATAAGGCTCTTTCGGCTGTGCATTTGAGAAGAGTTTGAATGTGAATAGTACCATATCAGATATAAAATAGAATATAATAATATATAAATATAATAGTCTATGATCAAGAGTCACTAATCCGGTTAACCACCTTTTGAGAGGCAGCCTGTGGTGGGCAGTTGTACTACATAGTATCTAATTTGTTTTATAAATTGTATAAATTGTCTGAGCTAGGGGTAGGGGTGTTACAGAAATCCTAGACAGCTTCAAAATGTGAAGTATCTCCTACCTCCGAGCTCCAGCTTCCGATTCCCACTTCCAGCCTCTACTATCTTCTCTTATTCTTCACCATTCGAACCCTAGCTCCTCATTCTCCCCCATCTCTATGCCTCTTTGCCTATCCGCCTCAGCTCTACCCCCCCCCCCCCCCCAAACCAGTTCTCTCTCTCTCTCTCTCTCTCTCTCTATATATATATATATGATACTTTTTTTGTTCGAATTTGTATGAATATTTTTTTTTGTTAATAGAGAATTTTTGTTTTGTTTGAATTTGTAGGAATAACTTCTTTTGAATTTGTAGGGCATGCTTTTGAGCTTGACCAAGTCCACACGTAGTTGATTCCGACTATGGAAACATTTCCGAAGTCACTGAGCTTGATATCAATTGAGGGAAGTGTTTGATTCTAACTATTCCTTTTTAAAATTTTAGTTCCTTGCTTTATTGCATGTTGGTTATGCAGTGATGACAATCTATAATTTACAAGCATTTGTATGAAGTTTGTTGCTTCTTCTGTTTGTGTACTTCTGTTTGTATACTCCATGTTTTCAGAATGTTTGTGTACACAACAGCATGAGTACCATCTCTGTTGGCATGGTTTTTCGATCACTATTTTCAGCATGTTGGAATTGTATTTGCTGACTTGGTAGGTTGCAATAACCTTTAAATGAAAGAGGGGTTAATTTTTACCTGTATTATGGTTGGAAATAGTTGGCTTGGTCTAATATATATACATATAGAGAACCCTTCCGTTGCAAATGGAGGATTTACGAACATGTGTGCGGACTGATCCCCGAGGGTAATATGGTCATTTATTCAGATTATGGTTGGAACTAGTTGGCATGGCATAATAATGTAGCCGTAGTGAGATCATATTTCTGAATAAGTGCTATACTCATTCTTGATTTTATTTGACTTATTTCATACTTGTTATGTACAAGGTAAATCAATGCCTGCAAGTACTTCAATTAATTTGAAAGAGTTTTGAACAACATTAACAAAGTTCATTATGCCTGAAACAACATAAGTTGTTCATCTTCAGTCATAACCAAAATATTGTGTGACTATCATCACAGCCATAATAGTGACTATCATCACAGCCATAACCAAAGTTGTTCATCTTCAGCCATAACCAAAATATTGAGTTCAAAGCATTAAAAGAAGTTCATCTTCAGCCATAACCAAAATATTGAGTTCAAACAAAGCATGAGCATTAAAAGAAGCTCATCCTCAACCAGTTTCAGACAAAAACAGAGCTCATCCTCAATGCCTACAAGTACTTCAATTAATTTGAGAGAGTTTTGAACAACATAAACAAAGCTCATTATGCTTGAAACAACATAAGTGCTATACTCATGCTTGATTCTATTTGACTTATTTCATAAATACTTGTTATGTACAAGATTGTTCTGAGCCTATAGTACTTCAATTGTTTTTATATTATGGTGTTAGTAGTGCAGTCCGACATTGCTACGCTCTTTTTGTAATATTTTTGGCAGTTTTTTACAGCAGTCCAGCATTTTGCAACAAGAGCTTCGACAGCAATACGAGCATCAGCAGCAGTCCGATATTTTTTTGGCAGTTTTTTGCACGCATGCAGCACCCATGCTTTAATATGAGCATCGTGTTTATAATATTTTTGCACTTTCTTTCTTTAATCATCAACACTATGAGCAACAACTTTAAGGTTGGAAAATTTTTGTATAATGATATTTAGAGTTTGTAATATAAGCTTCGAGTTTGTATAATGATATTCAAGTTTTTATAATGTAAGAGCATCCACAGTCGTCAATGTGTAAAATATGCATATATGGATAAATGCATATAGCATTTAGCTATTGTGCTGCAGTCGTAGATTGCTATTTTTTACCTATTTAATATTAAAAAAATTCTGACGGAACTTCACTTTGCGTCGGACGAATTTTTAGGATTTTTATGATTTTTTTTATTAATTAAAAACAACGATGTAAGTTAAAAACAAAAAAAAGGTGGGCCCCATCCGTTGGACGCAACTTCATGTTGCGTCTAAGGAGAAAGCTTTTGGTTTTAATTTATTAAATGTAGTTAAGAATTGGTTTTAATTTATTAAATGTTTTTTTTAAAGTTGTCGGACGCAACTTCAAGTTGCGTCTGACGAATTAAAAAAATATTTTTTTCGTCGGACGCAACTTCAAGTTTCGTCCTGTATAATATACATAATTCTCACATCCTCTCTCATATATAGCAATCTACTGTAGCAGAATATGCATAATATGCATATTTAGCAGACGACTGCAGCGAGTTTTTTTTACAAAATATGCATAATATGCATATTTAGCCGACGACTACAGATGCTCTAATACGAGCTTTGAGTTTGTATAATGATATGCGTAATCATAACAAAGTGGTATGTTGATGCCAAGAATTTTACCTGTATTTTTCAGCAGTTGCAAGTGTACTTAGTAATGTTGTTAGCACTTTCATCTATTTGAACCTTTTTTCAATATTTGTTTGTTATAGACTGAGGTGAATGATTGTTAATTCATTTTTCTTATTATTTTTTGTTGTTGAAGGAAACGACTGTAATACATTACTAGCTTAGCTGATACCATGTGAAATGAAGATAAAACATGTGTAATACGATTACGAGGCTGCCTGAATGAGTTCAGCTACAACCGCTACTCTCTAACCTAATTTAGATAGAAATGATTAGGATTACACTAGAGCATCTTCAACTTCTGACTAACTAGGTTCTGTTCTCATGTGCAAAAGTGTTGCATATTCAAATCAGAGTATCAACATTATAAAAATTTTGAGCATCAGTTCTTTAGCTCCTGCTTTGCAGAAGTCAGCATCAACATATCATTATACAAATTTTACAGTGCAAATTCCCAGAGTAGTCTGTTAGCAACTCATGCACATTTCAGTAACTACATAATAATGAGGAATCAACAAGACTCTTTTGCATCTCATAAACAGAGTAGAATATGCCCAGAAACCACATAAATTGAGCTCAATAACCCTGGAAACAAACGCAAACAAAGCTGAAAATGCATAAAATTGAGAACACTCCTGCTCATAAAATTGAGCTCAATAACCCTGGGAACATTATGTTAAAACAGAGCTCAATATGCTCAACAGAGTAGAATTCAAACATCATCTTGAACAATTATAATAATCACAAAATGCATACACAGTAGTTGACACTAAATGATTAATGCCAAGTTAAAACCATGATATTATACATAAACTGTACAGTTTTCATATCTTGAGAACCCAAAAACTTGCCAAGCTAAATCCATCGTGGAGAAAATAAGAAAGCAGTCAAATCAGCTAAGTATCCCGGTCGGTTTCTGGAATGACAGAAGCCAGAGCTCGAGACGTGTTCCACCTCACCCAAATAAAAGGGAAATTTATATTTTTCATCTAGAAATAAATTAATGTAAAAGATAATATCTTACTGAGAGAATTTGAACTGTTTCTTTTATAAATTTGTTATCTAAGAAATATGGATAAAAGGCAACATGGAATCTTGTTAAAACTATGATATGACCAGTGCTCAGTATCACACTAATTTCTTCACTATCTAGGCTCAGAACTTTCTGAATGTCACATTACATGAACTTCAGAAAAATCTGTGAGGAAGCATAATGAATGCATCACCAATAGTGTAATATACCATGTCAAAACCAATCTCATATTCAGAGAAGCATTGTCAAAACCAATGCCATAACCAAAGAAGCAGCAGAAGTATATTTGTAGATGTCAAAACCAAGTGCAAAACTAAAAGATAGCCAAATTAAGTTCATCGTTGCCCAAATTCAGAAAATCTTCAATCACTTCATATTACCTCAGATTGAGTCTTATTAAGTTATTGACTTAGTCTTTCTCTGATTTTGTCTTTGTAATTATCTCTAACCATGATTGTAGAATTCAGTTGTAACCTCATGAGTTAGTTTAGGAAATATTTCTTTGTAATTATCTCTAACCATGATTGTAGGATTCAGTTGTAACCTCATGAGTTAGTTTAGGAAATAATATTGGTTTACAATAATATTTCCTAAACTAACTCATGAGGTTACAACTGAATCCTACAATCATGGTTAGAGATAATTACAAAGAAATATTTCCTAAACTAACTCATGAGGTTACAACTGAATCCTACAATCATGGTTAGAGATAATTACAAAGACAAAATCAGAGAAAGACTAAGTCAATAACTTAATAAGTCTGAATATCATCACATTCATTATAGTGTGAATATCTTAATATTGAGTTCAAAGCATAATAGTGTGACTATCATCACAGCCATAACCAAAGTTGTTCATCTTCAGCCATAACCCAAATATTGAGTTCAAAGCATTAAAAGAAGTTCATCTTCAACCATAACCAAAACATTGAGTTCAAACAAAGCATGAGCATTAAAAGAAGCTCATCCTCAACTAGATTCAGACAAAAAATTTAGACATAAAAGCATAATGAACCCCTACCTCTTTCAAAGGGACGCAAAGCTCAAAAAATTTAGACAAAACCAAATACTTCCCTCAATTCATATTATCAGAAGTATCATCCTCACTGTCTTCAGGGAGCAATCCACCTCTTGAGCATAAAGTTCACTAAACAAATAACAATAAACATAAAATTAGTCAAGATCAATATTTAAAACAAATGACAATAAATGAGAACATAAAATTGGTTGACAATAAAATTGGTTGATAAATAACCTTTCTACTCTTTTTGGGCAATTTCTCGACTCATGCAAAACCTTTTTCTTTCCGCACGCATTACATGTTCTTGGTCGACCTTTATATTGTTCTCGTATTGGCTTCCATCTCTTTCAATTAAATCAACCCAAAATTAATTAAATCAATATCATGAATGAAGAACCCTAAATCAGCAGTCATCTTAGCTCATATTCAGGGGGAAAATGCATCAGAACACTTCCAAACTTGCCTAGTTTCCAGAAAAATGACAGCAACAACAATCTCATTGCCAAAAATATCGTAAGCTGATCTAGGTGGTATACATCAGCAACCAAGGCAATCAGATTCAGGTAGTATACAGTCTAAGAAGCAGAAGAAATATCTAATCAAAATTAACTCATTTATACAAACAACCACAATTAACCATCCATCTAGAACACCATGATCAGAGTAATACCTAATCAAAATTAACTCATTTAAGCATCTAACAAATACCCCAACAATTCAAATCACCTGATAAACAAAAGGGCAACCATCAGTCATCTATAGTACCATGATGCATACAATATTATAACAAAAAGAAAACCTAACAACACTACGATTCTAATATCATGTCAAATAATAATTAGAATAAGATAAAAATTAGAAAGAAATGAAATTCGACCTAGTTGGTTTATTGAAACAAGAGCAAGCTTCAATTGAATGGCGAAATCGAGCAAATCAAAATTGAAGGTTTGGGTATACGGTTTGCGAGGAAGAGAAGAAAAGCTAGGGTTGGAGTTTGATGCTTTGTTTAGAGGAGGAGATCAGATGGATTCGAGAGGTTTAGAGGGGCGTCAAGGGATGGAGAGCTAAGGTGGGGGTTTCGAAGATTGAGGGAGTTGGAGAGAGAAGCATCAAGGGGCTATCGAATGGTGACGAAGAAGAGAAGATAGTAGGGGTTGGAAGGGAGAATCGGAAGCTGGAGCTCGGAGGTAGGAGATGCTTCACATTTCGAAGGCGTCTAGGGTTTCGAAGGTCGAAGGGGGAGAGAGAGAGACGAGGCAGCAGGGGATTTCGAAGGTCGAAGGGGGATTTCGGAGGTCGAAGGTCGAAGGGGGATTTCGATGGTTGAAGGTCAAAGAGAAGTTCAGGGGATTTCGAAGGCGTGTAGGGTTTCGAAGTTCGAAGGGAGAGAGCGATGAGGCAGCAATGAGGAGTTTGGGAGGGAGAGAGATGATTGAGAGAGTTAGGTAGTGTTCTTTTTCTCCTCTTATAAGAGATTTACCTCTTGTAAGAGGTGGTCCCCCTCTTACAAGAGTTTTTTTAGTGTTCTTTTTTTTACCTCTTATAAGATATTTTTCTCAAAATATCTTATAAGGCTAAAAGACTTCTAGTAGCCTCTTTCAATTTCTTATAAGACTTCTATCACTTAAAAAGTCTATATTACCCCAAAGTCTATATTATAATTTTTACTAATTAAACTAGTTTATATATTAGTCTATAGCAGCCCGGAATATGCTATCCTAGAAAAAGTGTAATCATATACGTAGTTGACTATAATATGTTATCCTAGAAAAAGTGTGGGAATTCATTCTTCACAATCTCGAACAATTATGTTAGGGATGTGTCGAAACACTGATTTATTTAAAGATATATATATTTACGTCCAGTAGGTACATTACTTGAGTTGTGGCTAGTTGATTTGTCATGTTATGATGCCACCATGTCCAAATCCTACAGCTGGTCAGGTTTTTTTTTAAAATTTTTTTTTAATTTTTTTTTTTATTTATTTACAGCTAAGGGAGAATTTATATTAGCCCATTGACCTTAAATTTTTTTAATCCAACTTCTTTGAAACAAATTATTATTATTTATATTTATACATACTACTTTTCATGCTAATTAAAAGTTTATAGTAGCCCGGAATTATAATTGATGATTTACACTGATTTGTGAATTTAACTTGCCATTAAACTAGTTTATATATTAGTAATTTGAACTTATCTTTTCTTGTCCTTCATCTCACTATTTTTATACTTTGGGGTAATATAGACTTTGGGGTAATATAGGCTCTTGTAAGAGGTGAAAAAAGAACAGAAATATCTTATAAGAGATTCTTATAAGAGGTTATTTTTATATAAAAAGAACACCTCAAAAAGATGCTCTTATAAAAGACTCTTACTGTAAATCTCTTATAAGAGGTAACTTCTTATAAGAGGAAAAAAAAGAACAGTAAGTTAAATGAATAAACAACCCCAACATTAAATGAGATGAGCGGAAGAAATTTAGACCATTGGATCACTCCCATGATCAAATTGCAGATCCAACGGCTATGGGAGAAGTTCGTTACTGGTCAGGTGCGAACCAGTTCACACCTGATCAGTTCTCATATATATATCTCACTTAACGTTGGGGTAGTTTAGTCATTTAACTCTCTCAATCATCTCTCTGCCCCCTCTCTTTCTCCACACCCCTGAACCCAAAGCGTCTAAGTTCAGATCTTCGAAACCCTAGACACTTTCGGCCTCTCTCTCTCTCTCCCCCTTCGACCTTCGAAATCCTAGGCGCCTTCGAAATCCCCTGAATCTCCTTTCGACCACTGGACCTTCGTAATCCCTGTTCAACCGCTGGACCTTCGAAATCCCCCTTCGACCTTCGAAATCCCCTGCTGCCTCGTCTCTCTCTCTCCCCCCTTCGACCTTCGAACCGCTAGATGCCTTCGAAATCCCCTGAAGACCCCGACCTTTGAAATACCCTAGATGCCTTGTTCTCTCCACCCACCTTCGAAACCCTAAACGATCTCCATCTCTCTCTCTAACTTGGATAGAGGTAGAATTTCAATATTAAGTTTTTTTAAAATTGTTTATATACATCCAAAATCAGTAAAGTTTACATCTTTATGAGAATTACCCCATTATCGATATTTTTGGCAATGAGATTGTTGTTGCTGTAATTTTTCCTGAAACTGGACAAGTTTGGAAGTGTTATGATGCATTTTTTACCTGAATCTGGGCCAAGATGACTGCTGATTTTGATGCTCATGCTTTGATGTCAATATTTTTGCTATGACAGTGATGAGATCACACTATTATGCTTCGTTATGAGATTACAATGTGATGATATTATACTAATGCACTTAATTTGGTTATGACTGTGATGATATTACACTGTTATGCTTCATTCATATTTTAGGGATTGAAGATTTTCTGAATTTGGGCAATGATGAACTTAATTTGCATCTCTTTTAGTTTTGCACTTTGTTTTGACATGGTGCATTACACTTTTGCTGCTTCTCTGAATATGAGATGTGTTTCTGAGGCTCAATCCTTCAATGCATGGAAACAAGTTATTACCTGGTGCAATATTTTTGTGATGCATTCATTATGCTTCCATCGGGTTTTTTACTGCATTGATTACGTTTACTTTATGATTTGTTGAATGAAATTTTCTAAGTTCATGAAATGTGATATTCAAAAAAGTTCTGAGCCTAGATAGTGAAGAAAATTAGTGTGATGCTGAGCCATACTACTATATTCATAATTTTATGTTCATTTGTTTCAGTGTTCTCTTAGCCCTTATGATGAAGGAATTATATGTGTACTTAGCAATTTTGAGCAATTTCACTGCTAGAAAGTTTTTTGAGTTTTAGCTTCAAGAGAAACTTTTGATGATTTTAAGATGTGCAAGAGCAACTGAGAAGAGGCAGAGCATCATCAGCAGACAATTACAAGCACAATACTACAAACAAAGACTTGACTTCTTGTTGTTCTGAGCCTACAATGTCTAGAATTTTGTTTAATCTTTTGTATTCTTTAGCATTTTGTATAAAGATGAAAAGTCTAAAGATGAGAAGTCTAAAGATGAGTAAGACATGTATTAGAATTTTTGAAGTGTCTGTCTATGAATGTATTAGAATTAAAATGTTCCTCTTCACTGTATATATGGTAACTGAATTGGAAGGCATAGAGCAGATTTTTCGTTGTTGTTTGTTGTATGCACTTTAAGAGCCTTAGATGAATGAATGAATGAATGAATGGATGGATGTTTTATAAACTCTCTGCTTTATGTTCATATCATGGTAAAGGTGCTTAATTACAATGTTCCCAAATGTTTGAATTAGTATATGTTGATTAGAGGGACCTCTATTTAATGCTTGACTCATTAACTGAAGAAGAAATCTGTTTGACATGTCATTAGAAGCAGAGAACTGCTGTGATTTGGGTGTTAATTCATAGCAACAGCATAATTGTACTTGGTGCATCTTCTAAATGTGTGTTTTAAACAATGAAAAGTGTATGTATAAGCTACAACATGAGTTACATACTTGTAACTTAGAGCAATTGTTGAAGAAGATGATGAAAAAGATAAAGCTACAACTTTACAGGAACCCAGCTGAACGAGCACCAGTGACACCTTGGCAACAGAGCGAGCAGTAAAAATATGAAGAGGCAGTTAGAGTGCATAATAAAGAGTATTCTTTCAGTTAGAGCCACTTTAAGTGGGATATGATGCTTTGGTGATAGCTTGTAGGGCGGCATTTCTCTCTTATAGTTGGAAAGGAGGTTGGTGTCGACTGTCGGGGCGTTTGGTGTTGAAGTAACTGAAGGCAATGGGATTGGGATTTTGGGTTGGTTGTGGTGGTGGTGGGTGATGATAAGTTTGTGAAGCATTTGATTTTGTGCTATGAGAAGGCAGTGACCGATCAATACAACTATACAAGAAAGCAGGAAAAAAAGAACCAACCTCATTTTGCAATGAGTAATTTCCACAGTTTTGTAAAATAGGAGAACCATCATATGTAAATTACAAACACCTCATAGCAGATTCGTTGCACTGATTATGTTCTTTTGCATTTAAATACGGTTTGAGGAGCAATAATTGCTCGTCTTCCCAAGACAACCAATTTTTGGTGCTAACATTTGAATACGAGATTTAAGTTGTCACTCAAACAAATATGTATATCAGTTGGAGACATTTCCATAGAACCAAAATGTACAACTCTAAAGCACATAAAATTGAGGGAGGGAAGATAGGATTCTGTGAGGTTGGATTATACAGCCTTAAGTGAGAATTTACATCCAGTGCACATTAAAGATTCAAATCATTCAACAATACAAGTATTATTTCAATCTATGGAATGCCAAGAGAGGAAGGCCATTGGCAATATGCAGAGTGAACATGGTTCTGTAAGTCACCTCCTCAGAGTTGTCCCTAAGCTTGAACTTGAAGAAACAAAGGAGAGTTGCAGCCAAGAACTTCATTTGTCGATATGCAAATTGCTTTCCTAAGCAAATTCTTGGTCAGGCCTAAACAACAACAAATAAAAAAAATACATACTTGTCAGCTTTTTTGATAGTACCAATCATTAGTTCATCCTAAGTAAAGTAAAAATCAGAAGGGACTGTTGTTTATATTAAAGACATGAATTTAGAATCTATTTGAGTTTGCTAGAAAAAAGAGAGAACACTTGCAATGGGAGCTGTCCAAACAATATTGACAAATATAAATGCCTTACCATCAAATTCAGTTGTAAATTCTTAATAACCTTAAGTAATAGGGATTTATATTGGATAATTATAATCAAGTAATCTAAAGAGTACATCAAAGCAGAATGTACTCTTTAAGTGGGATATGAGGCAGTTAGAGCAGCTGTCCCTTGGGTGCAGAAAAGAGCCACTTTGATGTAGCTACCTACTTCTTTTGGGTATTCTTTCAGTTCTGGGTCTATCAGCTCTCGTAGTCTCCCTTCTTTGTAAAGCTGTCAGGTCTGCAAAAACGTGTACAGTCAGGCTATATGACAAGAAAAATACTATTGACAATTTCATACGAACATGATACAACCGAAAAAATAGATAAAAAATAGGCAAAGATGCAAGAAACACAATTCCGAAGGCAACTGTATGACTCAGCATCACACTAACTTTTTCACTTTCTAGGCTCGGAACATTTTGAATATCACATTTCATGAAGATTAGAAAATTCTCTGAGGAAGCATAATGAATGCATCACCAATAGTGTAATATACCATGTCAAAACCAATCTCATATTCAGAGAGCCATAATGGTGTGAATATCATAATGACTTAACTATATAGATTGAGAGAGAGATGAAAGAGAAGTTAAATGACTTAACTACCCCCAATGTTAAGTGAGATGAGCGGAAGAATTACAGGCCTGGATCACTCCCATGATCAAATTGCAGATCCAACGGATGGCTGAGAAGTTCACGACTGATCAGGTGCAAACTGGTTCGTACCTGATCAGTTCTCTATAAATATATATTCCCAAATTAAGTTCATCATTGCCTAGTTTCAGAAATTATTCAATCACTAAAATATGAATGAGTTCATCTTTACCAGATTGAGTCTGAATATCATCACATCCATAATACTGTGAATATCTTAATATTGAGTTCAAAGCATAATAGTGTGAATATCATCACAGCCATAACCAAACTATTGTGTTCATAGCATGAGCATTAAAAGAAGTTCATCTTCAGCCATAACCAAAATATTGAGTTCAAACAAAGCATGATTAAAAGAAGTTCATCTTTAGCTAGATTCAGACAAAAAAAATTGGACATAAAAGAATGAATGAACCCCCGCCTCTTTCAAAGGGACACAAAACTCAAAAAATAATAGTCTTGCACAAGTTATTGCAGGCCAATTCATAAACTTCATCATTACTGACTCCTTCATCGGCAACTTGATTGGCTAAATGAGTTAACTCGGCAAAGCGAGAAGCAAACTCTGGGATATGGACGTCGATCGTCATTACATTTTCCTCCTTCAACAACTCATTTTTTTTTCACATCTTGGCACCATCGCCTTACAACATATTGCTCCGGCAACTTCTGAACCAGTTCTCAGTTGCTCTTGCACATCTTAAAATCATCAACAGTTTCTCTTGAAGCCAGAACTCAAAAAACATTCTAGCAGTGAAATTGCTCAAAATTGCGAAGTACACTTATAATTCCTTCATCATAAGGGCTAAGAGAACACTGAAACAAATGAAGATAATTATGAATACAACTGTATGGCTCAGCATCACACTAATTTTCTTCACTATCTAGGCTCAGAACTTTTTGAATATCACATTTCATAAGCATAGAAAATTTCATTCAGCAAATCATAAAGTAGACTTAATCAATGCAGTCAAAAACCCGATGGAAGCATAATGAATGCATCACAAAAATATAGCACCAGGCAATAACTTCTTTCCATGCATTGAAGGATAGAGCCTCAGAAACCATCTCATATTCAGAGAAGCAACAGAAGTGTAATGCACCATGTCAAAACAAAGTGCAAAACTAAAAGAGATCCAAATTAAGTTCATCATTGCCCAAATTCAGAAAATCTTCAATCCCTAAAATATGAATGAAGCATAACAGTGTCATATCATCACAGTCATAACCAAATTAAGTGCATTAGTGTAATATCATCACATTGTAATCTCATAATGAAGCATAATAGTGTGATCTCATCACTGCCATAGCAATAATATTGACATCAAAGCATGAGCATCAAAATTGACATCAAAGCATGAGCATCAAAATCAGCAGTCATCTTAGCCCAGATTCAGGGAAAAAATGCATCAGAACACTTCCAAACTTGCCCCGGTTTCATAAAAAATGACAGCAACAACAACCTCATTGCCAAAAATATCGATAATGGGGTAATTCTCATAAAGATGTAAACTTTACTGATTTTGGATGTATATAAACAATTTTTAAAAAAAACTTAATATTGAAATTTTATCTCTATCCAAGTTAGAGATGGAACTGGAGATCGTTTAGGGTTTCGAAGGTGGGTGAAGAGAACAAGGCGTCTAGGGGATTTTGAAGGTCGGGGTTCAAAGGTCGAAGAGGGATACTGAGAGACGAGGCAGCAGGGGATTTTGAAGGTCGGAGGGGGATTTCGAAGGTCCAGCGGTCGAAGGGGGATTCAGGGGATTTTGAATGCGTCTAGGATTTCGAAGGTCGAAGAGGGAGAGAGAGAGAGGTCGAAAGCATCTAGGGTTTCAAAAATATGAAATTAGACGCTTTGGGTTAAGGGGTCTGGAGAGAGAGGGAGAGAGAATCTCAGGGGCGGCCCTAGGATTTTAGGGGCCTTAAGCAAACTCTAAAAAAAGGGCCCCACATATACCCAAAAAAAAAACGATTCATGCATTAGAAAAAAAATAAAAAAAGTATACATGTATTGTTGCTCACCTTGAATATATGAAACGCCTCTGTCTCAAATCTGGATGTCCTTATTGTTTCCTGTAAATTAGATATTAATAGAAAAAGTTAAACAAAAAATTAATAAATATATTAGTATTCGCTTCGCATAGGCTAGGAAACAAAGAGAAAAGTCTAATAAATATATTTTCATTTCCAAACATAGTTGATTTGCTTCATTCTACAAAAGTTCAAAACAATGGAGTTCTTTAATAATGCTGTAAACATGGAAATATATCAAACTCCAAGAAAAATACAATATCTTCACTTCTTTAATAGTACTCTGCTTGCTTTCTTAGAAGCAAATTCACCAATTAATTTCTTATAATCAAGCTCTTGCACCAAACTACGCTCAATAGATAGCATAGCTAGCCCGCTCAATCTATCTTGCAACATGGTAGACCGAAGGTACGACTTGATCAACTTCAACTTGGAGAAGCTACTTTCTGCAGAAGCAACGGTCACGGGTATAGTGAGTAATATCCTATAAGCAATCAATACATTCGGATAACAACCATCCATCTCCTTCAAATAGTTCAACATTTCGATTGTCTTCATTTCTCTTTGTGGTAACATCTCCCTCAACTGTTTTAATTCCACAAACAAGTCTCCTCCGTCTATATCTGAAACCATATCTTTTTTCAGATACATTTCCAAATTATAGCAAGATGACTTCAAACACTCGTCACTCAATACCCTTGACTTCCTCATATCAAACAAGAACCCAAAAGTTTTTTGGTACATTTCAAATTGCTCAAATCTCTTCGAAATGAAGCCAAAGCGTTATCCATCACATCTATGAAGTAACAAACTCTAAATGATTCTTCGCGTGACATGATCACATTTTTGCTAGTGCTTTCACCATATTGCTTCTTTCTAACATGAGGACGCTTATTAGGAAATTTTGGTTCAATACCCATCTCAATAGCAAGAACATTAGCTTCAATCAAGGCCTCCTCATATCCCGTTTCCCTATACATTTGAAAAAAAGAGAGAAGTTCTTTCAATTGAGTCAATGCATCCTCAAGGTGCATGTCCTCGGTTTGCAAAGTTTTACTCACCGCATTGACTCGAGACAACAACTTGTGCCATATAACCATTCCAAGCAAGAACTCAAAATTCTCCATTTGCTCGGTTGCAAGAGACTCGGCTTCACTATTTGCCTTAGGATCATCACTACTATCGGCCAAGTTAATTAGGGCATCTCTTATTTGAGGAGCTTGAAACCTTATAGCTCTCACACTTTCGAGGTGGCTTTCCCAACGAGTTTGCGACAATGATTTAAGCGTAAGACCTTTAACCGTTTCCTTAAAAATACTCCATCTCTTGACTGAAGATGAAAACAACGTATAAATTCGTTGTATTACCCCAAAGAAAGAAATAGCGGAAGTACTACAATGAGCCATATCACAAAGGGTAAGGTTAAGAGAATGACAACCGCAAGGAGTGTAAGATGCTCTAGGATTGATGTCAAGCAATCTTCTTTGCACACCTTTATTTTTCCCCTTCATATTCGACCCATTGTCATATCCTTGCCCTCTTATATCATCAACATCAAGTTCAAGTTTAGCCAAAATACTTTCGAGAGTCTCAAAAAGTCCCTCTCCCGATGTATCATCCACCTTTATAAACTCAATAAAGAATTCCTCCACCTTAGATGAAGTTGCCGAGACGTCCACACACCGTATCACAAGGGGCATTTGCTCTTGGTGACTAATATCTGGAGTACAATCAAGAATGATGGAATAGTATTTTGCTTTCTTGATTTTCTTGAGAATCACACTTTTCACTTCATCCGCCAACAAAAGGATCATTTCATTTTGAATCTTGTGGCTAAGATAGTGCTTTCTTGTTACTTTCTCCCGAATGCGACGAAAGTGCTCCCTCATTATTGGATCAAATTCGGCAATCATTTCAATAAAACACAAAAAATTACCATTGTTCTCTTCGTCAATCTTCTCACTACTTCCGTGGAATGCCAAATTACATATTGCAAGTGTTTTCACAACCGACAATATTCTTGTTAACACTTCACTCCACCGCTCCCTCTCTTCGATCATTTTTTCTTGTAAACCACAATCAATTGTTGTATTCGTTCGAAACCTTTTTTCCAATTCAATCCAACTCCTCATGCACTTCACATGAACATCACTACTTTCATGGAGTTTGAGTGACCTACCTACATTTCCCCAATCTTTGTATCCTTCATTAGCCAATTGAGTAATGTTGTCTCGTTCCTTGAACAATCTACAACAAAAACAAAACACCACGTCCTTTTCTATCGAATAAACTAGCCATTTCCTCTCTTGTGTCTCCCCATTACTCAACAAGCGGGTGTAATAAGAACGAGCAAAACGCCTACCACCACTTCTGGGAAAATTGAACTTCACATCTTCTCTTTGTGAACCTTTCTCTACAATATGATCTCTAAATTTTTGAGAAATGGTACCCTAATTCCCGGGATCATAAATGTTTACAGTCCCCTCTTCCACCTCGTCCATAACTTGTTCTTCAACATTGTTCGCATTTGCCGCAACTTGTTCTTCAACATCTTTGACATTCACCTCAACTTCGCCTTCTTCAATTGCATCTTGTTCAATATCTTGCTCTTCTTCTCCGATTGCATCTTCTTCAATAGCTTGGTCTTCTTCAATTGCATCTTGGTCCTCCTCGCTTGTATCTTCTTCAACAACAGAAGTTTTTTTGAAAAATAAGTTCTCAAGAACACCTCTTTGTGCTTCTACATATTTTTGGTGTCTATTATTTTTATTTTTTTTGGAGGCTCCCGATGCACACTTTGTTTTTCTCTTCGACGGCGGCTTCTTTTGGGGGGGAGCACTATCCATATTGCAACTACCAAAACGTAAAAGGTAAACTTAGAATATTGATGGATTCTAAGTTAATAGATTCAACATGACACTTCAATCATACTAAAACAACCCAGAACATCAAACTTGGAAGTTGACCCCCAAATTTCGAGATGCTAGAATAGTCAACAAGCTACAATAACCAAATCTAGAACAAACTAAAGTTGTTTTGGAAGTAAAGAACATTATGGCCTTGGTGAATGTTGTCGTCTAAGGCTCAAGTAAATGTAACGAAAGGCTACTCATTTTTTATCACTATTCAAGCATTCAACAATGCTGAGTGCCTTGTGTATTCAGCCACTCATATGCCTGAAGAAACTACTCATTGTGCTCCCAGTATACAGCTAATCTCTAGCTTCTGATCCAATCTCTGATGAATCAATCGTACAATAAGTGAAACAGTAGTGTATCGAACAAAACCGTATGCATCAATTAAGTATATCAAATGTAGTTGGTGTAAATCTATAAACAGATGCTTGATGCTTCATGCTTCATACCCAATAGGAAAAACAACAACCAACTATTCAGCTATAAACAGATGCTTCATACGAATCATACCCAATCAAGTTTTCCATTAAAATTTCCTACATAAAAGAATAATTATTTCATCAAAGATCAAAGATTCAAACAACAAGAAAAATAACTAACTAGACCTAATTTTCTTCCAGAAATGATAATTTCACATTTCAATTTCAATTTTTTTTTTTATCCCACGAATCTCATAGTCATATATTAATACAACCAGTACAAACTTTAAAAAAAAAAACTTTTTTCTAATTCCCCAAATCCAAAAAATCCTTCCTAAATTGAAACAAACAAAAAATTACCCCCAAAATTAGACAAGAACAATCACAGCACATAAATATCCATACCCTAAAAAGGACGGATCTGTCAACAATTCCAATATCAACAATTCAACAGAACACGAATCTCAAAGCAAAAGATCACCTTTTTTGCTGAAAATTCTAGGGTTCAGTTGCTGTCGGCGAAGCCACGAATCTCAACGGCGAAGCCAAGAAGTAGACGCAGTCGGCAGTTCGCTTCAGTTGCTGTCAATTCTAGGGTTTTATAGCTGGAAATTTTCCTCTCTTTATTTCGCTTTTTTATTTCTCCCCCTTTTGGTCTTGAGACTCTTGCTGAAAAAGAAAAGGGAAAGAAGGGGATGACAGATTGACAGCAAGCCCCTTGCTGGATTTTTTTTTTTTTTTCCTAAAACGGGGGCCCCCCTATTTTTGGATTTTTTGGGGGCCTGATGCATTTGCATCGCCTGCCTCTAGGCTGGGCCGGGCCTGAGAGAGATGATTGAGAGAGTTAAATGACTAAACTACCCCAACATTGGGCCTGAGAGAGATGATTGAGAGAGTTAAATGACTAAACTACCCCAACATTAAGTGAGATGAGAGGAAGAAATTCAGGCCATTGGATCACTCCCATGATCAAATTGCAGATCCAACGACTATGGGAGAAGTTTGCTACTGATTCGCACCTAATCAGTTATATATATATATATATATATATATATATATAGTAATGTTTCGTTGCGCACTAGGCATCCGTGTGCACTCACCTTCCCGCCTTCGTATCGACGATCCGAACTGTTCACATTGATCTACACATATAAATTAGTCTAAATATGTAAAATTAAATCATTTGAAATTCATTTGCCCATCCATTGAAGTGTTACAAAATTGTATGACTGAAAATCGTTGGTTTTATAGTCATATGATGGATGGGCAAATAAATTTCAAATAATTTGATTTTACATATTTAGACTAATTTAGACGTGTACATCAATGTGAATGGTTCGGATTGTCGATACGAAGGCGAGAAGGTCGAGTGCACACGAGTGCACATAGAGGCCTAGTGCACAACGGAACATTACTCTCTTTCTATATATATATACTAGTAATATACACGTGCGATGCACATATTAATTTTTTAAAAAATAAAGTAAAAACTCTGATTTACACATGCGATGCATGTCTTGATATAGAGAATTATATATTTTTAAAAGTAAATGTGAAGACTATATTGGGAGAGTTGGAGTTGCACGTGCGTTGCACATAAGTAGGTAGATTTAGAACTCCAACTCTTCCATTATAATAGTTATTATATATTGCATTATAGATAGATGGATAGATAGATAGATAGATAGATAATAATTTACACGTGTGATGCACATTTGATATATTTTAAAAAAATTAAAGTAAAAAAATATGACGTAGTGAGGACTTGAACATGAGAATATTAGTTCTGCACGTGCAATGCACGCGTTGGTAGATTTACAAATGACACTGAGGCTTTCTCCCATTATAATATTAGGGTGCGTTTGGGAACCCAAAAAACTAATTTGGATAGAAATGGAATACTGTGGATAAACTCATCTTATCCTATTCCACAGCCTGTTTGTTTTGAAAAAGAAAACAAAGGAAACAACTAAATTTTATTCCCTAGAGAAAGATTTCAGCCAATTTCTATTCCAGCTCCACCCCCTCGGAAAGCTGCGTAAAGGAATGGAAAGAAGATTTGAAGCTCCACCCCCAATTTCTATTCCATTCCACCAGTTGCCAAACACACACAACTTATAAAATTAATTCATTCCTTTCCCTTTCTTTCCATTCATCTCCATTCATTTTCATTCCATTCATTTCCATTCTCCAACTTCAATGTTTCCAAACAGACCCTTAGAGATTAGAGATTAGAGATATTAGAGATATGTACAATATGTAACATATTCGGGTGCATGGAGCCAAGTCTAATTAGCCCAAGATTGTTACTAATCAGAACTGAGTCCGCTCATTCAATTCCCAACTATACTAATTTTCTTCTTCATCTAATTTCTTGATCAAGAGCAAGGCTGAAGATTAGCATCGGAGGTATCTTTTGGTAGAGGCGGAGAAATTCATAATTTTTCTTCTTAATTTCTTGTACATTTCTTTATAGTGAGGTTGAAAAATTGAAGAGTCTAATATGATATTTTGTCATACTCGCCGTAGATGTAAACATCAAACTATATTCTAAGAGCGTTTTTGATATTTTGGCAATTTGAAAAAATAGCAAATAGCAAAATGAGTATTTTGCTGCAGTCGTTGTTTACTACAATATAGCAAATGAGAAAAATAAATGGACAGTCCAACCAATTAAAATAGCTTTTAAAAAAATTATTTAGCAAAATGGACTTTGAAACAATTTTTTAAAATTTGGTTTGACTTTGACTTGAACTTGAACTTGTTATAAAAAGAAAGGTGGGAATTGGACTTGACTTAAAATATCCAAATATGAGAAATAGAAGAACTGATGACAATATGTACCTTCTTTTGGTTATTCCGTCAGTTCCTTCTTTTGTTTTTTCTTTTTGGACCATACAATATGTACCATCCAACATTTTTTTAATAATAAAAAAATGTTCTTCTGGACGATACAAAATGTACCATCCGATCGAATTAAAAAAAAATTTCCGAAAGCCCTTGAGACGGAACATGAACATGCATTCGATCTTCAAAATAAATTATAAAAAAATAGACGGAACATGTTGTTCCGTCTGCTATATTTGATTTTTGCCAAATTTATTTCTCAAATATGGCATAGCACTATTTATTATTTGCTAAAATTTGATAATAGTAAATGGAGTGCATTGCTGGTTTGCTTTTTTTTTTTTTTTTTTTTCATTTTGCTCAAACCACCGGAGATTTACAACAATATTAAAGTAGCTATGTAATTATTATGCCAATTTGTAGCTTTTTTGTCTTGTTCGACAGACCCACATGCCTGTATGTAAGTAAATGAGCGTTTTCTCAATACGTAAGACCTTATATCATATATCCGGGAAAAGAAAAAAAAAAGTACGCATGACCTTATTTTGATTTTCTTAGTAAACTCAAAAGTTATTTTCTTAGCAAAAACGAACAAACAAAAAAAAAAGAAAAAGATATTGAACCTTTTTTGGTGGTTATCGATTTGGATATGGATCTCTTCCTTTGAGTTTTGAATATGATCATTGATCAACTGCTTATTCTGAAGATACAATAATACTTTTTGCTAAATTATTCTAAACTATGCATGAGAGGAAGAAAAGATCTACAGATCTATATTACAGTAAGCATGATTATTTGCATTAAAATTTTGAAAATAAAATTGTCATTACATATTCAGTAAGAAGATAAATTAATGGAGTATTTTTGTTCAATAAAGTTTTTTAAAACTGCATTTGTAAATTAATTTTTCTTTTTAGAAAATAATTATTTATGGTGAGGAATTTGAAGTTAAAAATGCTAGATAGCGAGTGCAAAACTAACCCTCAAATTGAAGGGACTAAACAAAAGAAATTTCCTCATGGTTTTTTCTTTTTTTCTTGGATTAAAGGGTTACGTTGACATCGAGCATGAGATCTCCTTCACCCATCTCATTCATTTAGCATATACGCTACAAATGAGTGGTTACTAATCAATAATACTATATGGAACATCTAACACCTAATATTTCTCTTTCTACAAGAGCATCCACTATCGGTCATGTTATATTATAGTTGTGCTGTTATCGTTAAAGCCAAAATTTGGGTTAAAAAAATTATAAAATATACAGATGGAAGAGCATCCTCCGTCTAATAAAATA
Source organism: Hemerocallis citrina (assembly GCA_017893485.1). Lineage (NCBI taxonomy): Eukaryota > Viridiplantae > Streptophyta > Magnoliopsida > Asparagales > Asphodelaceae > Hemerocallis > Hemerocallis citrina. Next base: position 77,589,224 of record CM030362.1, read on the forward strand.
AATTATTTAATACCCAAAATTTTATAGACGGAAGATCATGTTCCGTTTGACAATAATTAGAAAATAAAAAAATTTAGCCAGACCGTCTGATTACGCGAATAATTAAAAAAAATAAAAAATTACCCCGAAGGATGATAATCATCCGTCTGGGATATATATATATATATATATATATATATATATATATATATATATATATATATATATATATATATATATATATATATATGCTCAGCCGGATGATGATCTTCGGTTTGGGCATATTAATTTTTTAATATAAATTTAAGGAAAAGGACGAAAAATGAAAAAAATAAAAAATTTTCCTGTCTCTTTCCTATTAAAAAAATTGACGAAAAAAAATAGAAAAGAGAGGGACAGAAGAAGATCTTCTATCTCCATTTTAATTTAAAGAAGAAAAAAAGGGAGAAACGAAAGATCTCTACTACTATATTTTGCATTTGCTATTTGACTATGTTATATATAGCAGAGTACTGTTAATGCTTCCGCAAAAATATATGTTTTTGGCTAATGATAGTGACAAATTTTTGATCAAATTTTTTATTTTTCAGATTTTTAGCGGTCGATAGTGGATGATCTTAATGTATATATAGAGACCCTCCATTGCACGGTTAGCACCCATACATTACAAAAACAAACGATAAAAATTAATGGCATCACCAATCTCAAAGCCCCATATGGTCCTAGTTCCCTACCCTGCCCAAGGGCACATCAACCCCCTCCTCAAGCTCGCCAAGCTCCTCCATTCCTCATACAACTTCCACATCACCTTTGTCAACTCCGAGTTCAATCACCGCCGTCTCCTCAACTCTCTAGGGTTCCCTGCAACTACCATCCCCGACTTCCAGTTCAGAACCATTCCTGACGGCCTCCCTCCATCGGATGATAACGCCACCCAAGATATCCCTAGTTTGTCGTACTCTTTGATGAACAACTGTTTGGTTCCGTTTAAGGAACTGTTGGTTAGCTTGGGATCGGAGGGCACACCGGTGAGTTGCGTAATCACCGATGGAGTTATGAGCTTTGGTCTGGATGCTGCAAGTCAGTTGGGTATTCCGGGTGTGGCGTTTTGGACAATGAGCGCCTGTGGCATGTTGTGTTATTTTCATTTTCATCAACTTGTTGAGAGAGGCTTGATTCCACTCAGAGGTAAATTTCTTTTAAACATGCGTGTCATTTCTTTTCTTTTTTGTTAGTAAGAATTAATTAAATAATCATTAATTTTTTTATTTTTTTTAAAAAAATTTACTTAATATAATTATATGCATTTGTACACCAAGTAATCTAAATTTTGATGTCCATAAGTGTCTCGTATCAGGTATCCATGAGATATGATTTTCTTGGATGACAACACCTCTAATTAAAATAAGTACTAAATATATATGATGATTTTTATTTTTCTTTCTCTCTTTTTTTTTAAAAAAATAGTTCGGGCACAGCCCCATGTCCCCCACTTGAATTTTTTTCAACATATATCCCCAAATAATTTCCATCTTGGAATGAAATCGAACATGTTGTCTCTTATTTAGGTGTGAGAAGCCTTGCCAAAATACAAATGTATCATACTAATAAGAGCATCCACTATCGTTTTCTAATAACTCAAAAGTTAGCATTTGAGTTAGAAAAATAGCCCACTATCGTTTGCTAAAAATCCAAAATTTAAAATATGAGTGACTAAAGATAGCAGCTGCGAATGAGAAATGTTAAATATAGAAGAAGGAAGAAAATGATCCGTTTGAGATTTTTTTTGAAAAGAGGACGGACAGAAGAAGATGCTCTGCTCGTCGATTTTTTGGAATTAAAAAAAACAAAATTGAAAACAGAAAAGATGAGAGACGGATGAAGAAACTCCTTCTCTCATCTTTTCCTTTAAAAAAAATAATTAAAGTATTCAGAAATTTCTCCTAAAAAAAAATACGAAAATGTCATTCCAATATTACGGAAATGCCTATATAAAAATAAATAAATAAATAAATCTTCTTTTGTCCGAGCAATTTTGAGAATTTTTCTTTCAATTATTATGAAAATGTCACTACTTTACAAAAATGCCATTTTAATTTTTTTTTAAAAAAATGGACGAGTAAGATCATCTGTCTCATTTTTTTTATTCTTTTTTTTTTACAGATTTAAAACCAGCCATAGAACACTCTCCCTCTCATTGCTATTTACCAATTGCTAAAAATACAAATTTTAGCAATGATGATAATGGATGCTCTAATGACCATAGAACTTGCAGATTTATCAGTGTTTTGTGAATGGATGTTTGACCTAACATCAACCTCTCAAATGAATGCTTATGTCAAATTCATGGTCCACAAAACTTGGGCACAGGCACACACGAGTTGTGTTCATCTCAATTTTAATTTCTGAAATGATCATTTAGCACCACCAAATTTAGTTGGACTCAGCTGGAAAAGTCCAAATAATGGAGCATCACTTTCTGATAAGAATAACAACAAGAATTGATGTTTCAAGAACACTAATTAATGTTTCGTTTTTTGTTTTGTTTTGAAGGAAAATAGATTGTATTCTAGTATTATTATATAACCATGCACGGAATTGTAACCTCAAATCTCTTTCCCACTGCAAAGATACTCTACTTCTGACTGGTGAACAACAGAGCACTTGCATATATGAACTGTTGTGATTGAGTATAAAAGATCTTTTCATTAGTTTTGTGTTAGGTAGAGACGCCAACTTGAAATACTAGGAGTGATAGTTCATGTTCTCAATTAATTGTTTCATTTCACTTTCTAATTCTGTTATTAGATACAATATAACAAAATGTTTACCTCAACCTTGTCTTGTCCCTTATTTCAAAAAAAAAAAAAAAAAAAAAAAAAAAAAAAACCTTGTCTTGTCCCTGCACAAGAAAATCTGGTTTGAACTTGTTGTTTTCATATGTCCTTTAAGTTAAATTCACTATAAATTTCTCATCATCTATTAAGCGGTTGGTATTATATAAAAAAACCCAAAAGCATTTGCAGAAATGAAATATATCTATTATTTTGATTTTAGTTTAACTTTTGTGTTAAAGTACATTGCTCATATATAACTAGAGTATTTACTGTTCAAGACAGCAGGTTACTCTAATAGCTTAATGTATACTTTGGCTAGTGCAGGGTTTAGTTATGGTTTAACAATAACCGGAAGTCTAAATAAGTAATGATACAACTTGTTCAACAAGGGATTTGCGACAAGTTTGATTGTTTGTTTGTTTGTTTGTTTTGTTTTGTTTGTTTTTTCAACAGACATGAGTGACATCACGAACGGATATCTTGACACCCCGATTGAGTGGATCCCCGGTATGAAAAACATGCGCCTCAAGGACATTCCTTCCTTCATCCGCACTGCCGATCTTGGTGACATTATGCTCAACTTCTACCTCCATGAAACTCGTAAATCCTACACCACCGCCTCTGCCATCATCATCAACACGTTTTCTGACTTTGAGCGCCCTGTTCTTGATGCGCTTTCGGACATCCTCTCCCTTCCCATCTACACCATTGGCCCCCTCAACCTCCTCACCCGCCACCTACCCTCCGATACACCAGTTGCAAACCTAGGCTCGAGCCTATGGAAAGAACAGACCAACTGTTTAACTTGGCTGGATGACAAGCAAGTTGACTCAGTTGTGCTCGTCAATTTTGGTAGCATAACCACTATGACAAGCCAAAATCTTGGTGAGTTTGCTTGGGGCCTAGCTAACAGCAATACCAACTTCTTGTGGGTGATTAGGCCAGACCTTGTGAAAGGAGATGCAGCCATTCTTCCTAGGGAGTTTTTGAGCCAGATAGAAGGGAGGGGATTATTAGCGAATTGGTGCAACCAGGAGGCAGTGTTGATGCACCCATCGGTAGGGGGTTTTTTGACGCACTGTGGGTGGAATTCTACACTCGAGAGTATCAGTGGTGGGGTGCCTACCATGTGTTGGCCATTTTTTGCGGAGCAACAAACAAATTGTCGGTATCTTTGCACGGAATGGGGGATAGGGGCGGAGATTGGAGGTGATGTGAGGAGAGAGGAAGTGGAGAGAGTAGTGAGGGACATGATGGAAGGGGAGAATGGGAAGGAGATGAGGAGGAAGGCGAGGGAGTGGAAGGAGAAGGCGGTGAGAGCAACGGAGAGAGGGGGTACTTCTTTTGTGGCCTTGGAAAGGCTAGTGAAGGAGGTACTCGCTCCTCCAAGATAGTAGCTAGCTCTAGTATGTAAATTCAGATAATATTTTGGTTTAGTATGGTCATCTTCAATCACTTTTATTTATCCAAAGTTTCAGGGCATTGTTCTATGGTACATGAAAATCATTGGTGAAGATGCACAAGAAAGAAAAAAAAATCTATTAAATAAGAAATTAAGTTATATATGTATGATTTACATTTGGAAGATTAGATGGAAACTGGCTACCTGATTATTGCATGATGATATGATATCTCAGACAACAAGCATACTATTCATTGGTGTGCATGGATCTGGTTGCCAATAAGGGGAGACATTCTGCAATAGATAGTGTGGCATGCATGTATTTAGCCGGCGCTTGGACATTGTCTGTGTATTTTTGCCATAATTAACCATTAAACTTAGTTTCTTTCCCATCCTCCTGTTCCACATAACTATATATGAGAATCAAAAAATTTATCTATAAATTTGTCATATCAAAATCAAACTATACATTCCTTTTAAGAACTTGCAACAAAAGTTCATTCCACAAATCAATAGGTCCTAGCAAGCACCAATGCGTACACCCTCTCCATCCAATGCTTGGACTTGGATCAACTTTAACCATGGTGTACAGTTGCCCACAATTGGGGTGATCAAATGGAGATTGTAGGAATTTTGTGAGAATGGGATCTCTCTGTTGACCTAGGGGTTGAAACTAGGGGTTTGATTATATTGCTGGATTAATTCTAGTTTACTTGAGGCATAATTTGTAGCCTTAACTTTCTTCTAATCATTTGATACTAGTATTAGACACGTGCATACGTGCACGTGGTAAAAACTGTAGAGATAATGCATACGTGCACGGGGTAAAAACTGTAGGGATAATGAGTAAGGTAAAAAAGAAAATAATTTCCAAACTGATCCACTTTTGTAATATATTTACCAATCTGGTATACCTTCGAAAATATTTACCAAAGTTAGGCCATAACCCAAAAGAAAATAATTTCCAATCTGATCCACTGCCAAAAATATTTACCAAACTGGCCCACTACCGAAAATATTTACCAAAGTGGGTCATTTTGTCAACACGTGCGCTGCACGTGCTGTCTTCAAAATGACAGTCGCTGACACTAAGGCCCTTTCCCATTATAATAGTAGAGATAAAAGCGAGACATACTGAAGTTTATTATTCAGTCATGATGGTGTAATATAGAAGATCGACAGTATTTTGATGAAATTTTTGGAGTGTAAAATTGACGGTATTTTGATGGTATTGTTGTTGAATATTTGTGAGCGAAAAATATAAAATAAATAATATGTTTTAACTCATGAAGACTTGGAGGCAACTATCCAATTGATAACCACCACAATTCAAGATTTTTTTTTTTGATATAACAGGATAGAGTCGGACGACTTCTGCCCACAAATATATTAAACACGAAAAGGTACAAAGTCCATAATACAAGAGCCAAACAGAAAAGGGTAAAATACAAACAGTTTACAGGACATAAACTGAATGCCTAAAAATACAAACTCGAAGGAAAGATAAAATTAACAGAACTCCGAGATACTGAGATAGTAGCTTCAGGATAGCCCAACGGGAAATGACAACCGACCACCAAAACGGAGCCGCAGCCAAGCAGCAACAGCGAGGGACCAAAAACACGGAGCTCAAATAAAAGAAAGAAACATCACTGAAGGGCCCAAAAAAAACCATAGCCCATCGAGCACACCACCCACAGGCCAACCTGCACAGCGCACAGAAAATAGAAACACAGAACAAACCACAAAACACAAGCATGCATAGACGCAGCAAAACCTGACACCCCACCTAAAAAATGGAGGGGACGCATGAACAGTACATCAAAAGCATAATTACAACAGGCACATGTGGAACCATCACAGTGAACCGCAACAGCCAACCAATAACCGCAAGAGCACCAGAACAACAAAACCAAACAACTAGAACATTCACTACTGCAGCAAGTAGATACATAACAGTAAAGGAGGAGAGGGGAACTCCCACATAGGCCGGAAGAGGGGCAAAAGAAAGCCACCACTACCATGACGGGGAGAGAATGAACACACAAAAACTCTGAAATAAGAGAGAAAACAGCCACCAAAATTAACAGCGCCGCAGGACCGCCACCAAGCAGCGCGAAACAGACCCACTGCAATCTGCAAACAAAAGTGCGGATGCTGCGGCAAGAAGCAAACAAACATAGTAAACAAGAAGCAACCTGAAAACCAAAGCCTAAACTGCAGGCAAATAACCACAAAAACAGAGAAAGAAAGAAGCCAAGGCGCTCCCAACTTCATATATGTGCAGGTAGAAGAGAAGAATACATAAGTAGTAGCACAGAACAAAAATCGCAAAAAGAAACAGGTAGTGGGGAAGTAATAGTAGCATTAAAAGGCGTAAAGGAAATTAATCAGGAGAAGAGGGAAACCCATGCTCATTGAAAAAACACAAAGCATTATCGATACGGTGCAGTTGCAGTTTAAATAACTTAGCAGGATTGAGCAACGACGTCCAAAATTTAGTGTAAAAAGGAGATCGTCGACTAGTGAATTAATAGGACGCGAGGAATTGGAGAAAATTCTTTCATTCCTCTCCTTCCAAACAATCCAATTTAACGCCATCATGGATAAGTCCCATGAGGCCCGCAGAGAATGGTTAACCTGATTGGTCCTCCAGGAAAACCACCACGCTGGGAAGGAACTCGGCCTCCCACGCACATTCCAGGCGATGGAGGATAAAAGGACAGTTAATAAATAAATGCATCATGTCTTTGTGGTGAGTAAGACAAAGGGCACATTTTTGATCCCACGCGATGTTCCTTTTGTTGAGCACATCAACCGTCAGGAGTTTATCATGGATAGCAAGCCAAACAAGGATCTTGACTTTCAGCCGCGCTGCACCCTTCCAAATGAGCTTGTGATAGGGGGAAACAACTCCACCCGTATTAAGGAAATTATAGCAAGATTTAACCGAGTAGGCACCTGAACCGCTCCAACGCCAAGGAATTGGTTAACTTAAAACCCTTTGACGGTACCTACATAAATGTTTGTCTTTTAAATTAAAAAATATAACTACTTGTTAGTTGTATACTACCTAAGGTAGTGATTTTGGTAGTGGGTGTAGCATTACTCTACCTATAAATAATTGAGTTTTTTCCATTGATGATTTAATCTTTAAAAAAAAAGAAAAGAAAAACTAAAATTCTCCGCTTCCTTATTTTCCCAACTTCTTCAATACATTGTTTTTTTTTATTTTCAAATTACAAGTGCTCCATGACAAATACATTTTAGAAAAATTAGCATCCTTAAGATTCGTGTTTCCAATTTGTCGGGAAGTTCTGCACGTAAAGGGGGCAGTATGTTCTTAGGGCAGATTGGATAAACTTGGTTCACTGTATAGACTTGTTCAACTCTCTGTCTTTACTTATTCGAATAATTTTTTTTACTCTAGTATTGCACGGAAATAATTTATTATTTATTTTTGTGAAATATATCTAATAGCAATGTAGAAGATTAGCTTTGTTCAGGATAGCATTAGCATCATTTCTTCCTGTGACTCTCATTACAAAACAGAGAATTGCACAAATTTACTTGATTTGTAGGGCAAGATCTACGGGAATACATAATATAATAAAAATTTCGTTCGACAATACTTATTTACATTTTTTATATGTTTTTTTTTATAGATAAAGTGACCTATATAGTCACCCGTTTCATTAAAGAGGTTTTAAAGAAACCCAATATTACATAGATCAAACCGAACAAAAAGAAATTAGTACATCTCAAACCACCATACCTCCAAGTACACAGTTCAAACATCATACAACACAAAATACCTCAAAATACATCAAAACACCCAAGAGTCCATGCTCCTCGAGACTCCCATCGGTGACATGTTATCTCCTCACTGTTGTCCTGTCTCCAACCTGGCACCAGATCTTAGGGATGGTGTCCCACCCTTCGGTCTACTCTCCCCCCTCCAGTTGCAGCTTCTTTCTAGTCCCTGTTTGACCTGCCCATGCAATAATAAGAGTCATCGTTTTATTCAATAGCACTTTAGCTCTACAATTATTGCTACGAAAGCATGCATCATTCCTATATAGCCACAGGCTCCAGACACTAGCAGCTAAAGTAATGTCCCAAATCATCCTATACTCTTTTCTAACATGCCTCAGTCTCCATTCCCCCCACAGGTCTACAATAGTGTTAGGGACTGACATAATACCAAACCCTAAACCCATAATTTTCCATATCAGTCTCGCTTTAGGACAGGTAACGAAGATATGCAGCGTGTCCTCTTCCCCCGCGTTACATCTTGGGCATTGCGTATCGACCATGATTTTACGTTTCATAAGGTTTACTTTTGATAAGATCGCATTATTCAAGACAAGCCAAAGGAAAGCCTTCACTTTATTCGGAACCTCTGATTTCCAAATAATATTTGCCTCTATATTTGTAATTCCCCCGTCATTGTAGAAGTTATACATAGAGGAAACTGAGAAACTACCATTAACCTCTAATTTATAGATTCTTTCGTCATCTACTCCCGTAGTCAGTCTCACCCCATTTCCTAAAAATGCCTGTAGTTGTTGGAGCTGTCTCTGGCTTTCCTGGGATAAGACTCCAACTGCTTGTAGACAGACCGAACCGTTTTTCCAAACTTTTGCCACCATTGCATTTTCATGTGTTGAATCTTTTGCGACTTGTGGGAATAGTGCCTGTAGAGTGTTGTCTCCCGCCCATTTGTCCTTCCAAAATCTGGTTTTTTTCCATTACCTAGCCTGCACATGGTATTGGCGTGAAAAGCCTCCCCCACCTTCGCAATCCCTTTCCATATGTAGGAAGTTTTCCCATGTTTACTTCTTCCCCCAAATCTAAATCTTTTCTGTCTACGATACATCAAGAACGAGTTTCCTGACCAGGCCTTACGTTGTTTGTGAATTTTCCACCACCACTTCGTTAGATTAGCTTTGTTCATATCTTGTAGGTTGACAATTCCAAACCCCACAAACTATTTCTTCTTACAAACCCTCCCCCACCGAACCAGGTTCAGTCCCTTATTTTCCTCCTTAGTGCCTTTCCACAGAAAGCGTCTCCTACACTTGTCGATTCTATCAATAACCCAATTTGGGATCTCATAAATAGACATTAAGTACGTAGGTAAACTGTTGAGGACCGAATTGATTAAAGTGATTTGCTCACCTAGAGATAATAGTTTTCCCTTCCACCCATCGAGTTTCTTCTCTATCTTATCTACCAATGGTGCCCAATCCTCCTTAAGAAGTTTTCCCGATCTTATTGGAGTGCCCAAGTATTGAAGTGGGAAATTCCCAATGTCGCATTCTAGCACCGCTGGGATCATCATAAATGTGCTCGCTTGTTCGTTGCTTAACGCCAGAACATGACTTTTGTGTAGATTAACTCTTAGCCCAGACCATAACTGAAAGCATCTTAACATAATCCTAATAGCCAAGGCTTCATCAATCTTTGCTACCCCAAACATAAGAGTATCGTCTGCATATTGAAGAACCGTCAATGGTACTGGACAACCTTTCACCTTCACCCCTTTCATTAATCCTGCATCACACCATCTCCTAGTCATTTCTGCCTATCCATCAGCGATGATAGTAACGATCAACGGTGATAGTGGATCTCCCTGCCTCAGCCGTCTACGGCATTTGATTTCCTTCCCCGACTCACCATTAAGTTGGACAAAAGATTTTCCGTTCCTAACACACATCTTCATCCACATTCTCCATTTATTCCCAAATCCTTTTAGCTCCAGAGCCTCATCAACACAATCCCAATTTACTATATCGTATGCTTTCTCAAAGTCTAGTTTAAGAAGAAAGTCGTCCATTGTATCCTTGTTTGCTCTGAAAATCAATTCGTGGGCAAACGCGATACAGTCCATGATATCCCTACCATTGAAAAACCCTCTTTGTGATCCATCAGTGATATCTGTTAAGTGCGGAGAGAGTCTGTTTGCTAGTGCTTTTGTTATAATTTTGAAGGAGCCATTTAATAGACTGATGGGTCTGAGATCTGACACCCTAAGAACCTCGGATTTTTTTTGGATCAGAACTATATTTGCATAATTAAGTCTATCAATCTGCACATCTCCGGAAAATAACCCTTGTATAATATCTAGGAAGTCCTTCCTAACAATTGTCCAATATAATCTATAAAAAAGGATAGGGAAACTGTCCGGTCCCGGTGCCTTGTCCTGACCCAAGCATTTTATAGCTTTTAGCACTTCGTCTTCCGAGAAATTTCCTTCTAGCTCCTCACTCCCATCTAGTCTTGACTCATTCCACATATCCCGCTGTAATCTGCAGTTTTGTGCGTTCTCTTTTCCAATCAAATCCCTGAAGCACCTATCTACCTCTTGTCTAATCTCATTGCTATCTTGTGTCCATGCATCTCCTACACAAATTCCATTGATTTTGTTATGTCGTCTTCTGCCATTCGCCACCTTATGGAAGAACGCCGTGTTGGAATCTCCTTTCTTAAGCCACTGGATCCTCGATCTTTGCCTCCAATAGCACTCCTCCATCTCTCCAATACGGTGCATTTCCAATCTGTTAGCTGCCAATTCATCTATTTCTCTTCTTTCTAACCATCTATCTTCCTCCATTGTTTCTAGTTCTTTGCTTCTTGCCCCCAGTCTTTCTTTCGATCTTTTGAGAGCTCCCATCTCCTCTTTAGCCCACTTCTTTAGTACTTTTCGCAACCTCCTATGTTTGTAGTTCCACTTGGACACCGCATCGATCTTATTCGTAGGCTCCTTCCACGATCCTTCTATAGTATCTCTAATGCTATTACAGTAGGTCCAAGCTTTCTCAAATCTGAACTGCTGTTGGATGGTACGTCTACCACTACCACATTCAAGGGCTAGTGGCGTATGATCTGAAGTTAATCTTGGGATCGACCTCAACGTAGCCATAGGGAATTTCTCTTCCCACTATGTTAACACTAAAACTCTATCGTGCTTAGCTAACATCGGATTATCTTGCATGTTTGTCCAAGTAAATCTCCTATCATTTCCCTGAATCTCAACCAACTCGATGTCGCTGATAAGCTTGTTGAAATTAAACCTGTCTCTCTCGCAATTACCTCTTTCTCGATGTTCTGAGGCAAATCTTGCAACGTTAACATATAACATACATTTTTTATATGTTATTTTTTGCTTTCCTGGTTATGTTTGTGCTCGATGCAAATTTGCAATTCCCTTACAACGAACCAATCATCTTCCACATGTAGATAAATATGTAATCTAGTGAAGTCAAAGGATGCAAGGGGTCATTTAGAATTGCTGCACACTCCTTTCTGGTTCACAGTTTATTGGCATTAAATATGAAATGGCCGTTTTCAAGTTGAAACAGGCTTGGTGTAAAACCTTTTCAAATCTCTTGTGGAGCCTTGTTCTTTACAATTGACCCCATGTTGATGATGATATTGAAATTGTAAATCACCATGTGGGTGAATAGAGTGATTGTGCGGAAATTAAAAATTAAAAATTAAGTTGCAAAGTAAATGAGAGGAGATAGAGAAAGCAAACATAGAAAGCACACGTGACGCAGCGATATAACGTGGTTCGACCCTCAGGTCTACGTCCACACCACCTACTTGTAGCAATTCTCCGCCACAAGCGTTACACTATACTCAAACCCTTATACAGTGATTCTCAGATTCAGACCGAGGACCTGTTACACCGACAAGACTTCTAAGATAAGCCCCGTCAATCTCACCGAAGTGGAAGAAAAGAAAGACTCAAAATCTTTAATGATCCTGACTAAAGAAAACAAATAAGTATCACACACTCAGATTGATTGTTGAATTGATTAGTTCAGAAGAATTTTCTCAGAGCAATGGGTGAAGAATACACAGTGGGTTCGTCCAAATATATAGACTTAGGAAGTGTACCTCTCAAAAATAGAAACGATACATTCCAAAAAAGAAATCTGCACGAGGTACGGTTGACCGCAAAAAGGGACAGTCGGCCGTTCATCTTTTAATCAAAAAGTAGAAAGATGAATGGTCGACTGTCTCATCATTTTAACTGTGATGAGCGGTCGACTGTGGTGCGGTCGACCGACAATGTAGTACGGTCGACCGCAATCGTGCTGATGCTGACGAAACCACTTTATATTCTTACCATATAATAATCAATCAATAATCAATCAAATACATATAAAATCTCACATATATGGAATAACAAAAACTGATCTTGATGGCTTTCTTGGGTACTAATCAACATGTACTCTTTTTGAATGACTTCTTCTTTTGCTTGATTTTGCAATCCTTTTGCTTGATTTTGTAATTTTTCTTTATTGCTTTTCTTCTTTGCTTATTTTTGAATCTATTTGAATCTCTTATTGATTTTATTCATTCCTGAAAATCTGAACATCTTAACTGAAACTTTTTAGTATTTGTAAGCACGTTTTGTGCACACCAAACTAGGAGTCAACAATCTCCCTTTTTGGTGTGAACAAAACATGCCTTTGAATGTTGTAAATAAAGAATAAAGTATATAGATACTCCCCCTTAATTCAATACTTCGTGTAGCAAAGATTTTTATAGACGAAGAACATTTAAGAGAGATTATCATTTATTTTAAGTAAAAACATTATATAAAAAAAAATCTCCCCCTTTTTGGAAGACACCTAGAAGGGGCGAAAAGAATAGCATACACAAAGTGTATAACATACTCCCCCTAAATCCATGCATGAAAAAAAGATAAATGAACAAACATTAAGCAAAACAAAAGAATATTTGGGGAATATAATATTTTTGAAAACATAAGGAAAACCTACTTACATGATACCGTTGATCGCGAGACATTTTGATATACAGTGAGAGCTCTTCATGGTATTATAGATTTGAGATTTTCCCAATACAAATGCGTGACGTAGATCAAAATATGAAGAAGAATGAATTTCAAGAAATCCGAAATCATAGAAGACCGTAAATAGATTTCTCTTAAAACAAACAAATAAGAAAAACGAACAAACAGTGAAAGAACCGGTCGACCGAACAGTCGACCGAAAACCAATTGAATTCACAGTCAAAAAAACAAACAACCCGAGAGCGAACCGGTCGACCGCAAATACTGAAACCCAATTTTTTTGATAAACGAAATTTGTCTTACACATAAAAAAAAGTCAGATTCCAAAGGACCAGAGACGTGATCGGTCGACCGAAATACTGATACAACATAAAAACGAATATCCAGATATGTAAGTATTTTGCAATCATGTTAAAAGTGATTCATGAATAGCATGTTAAAAGTAATTACAGAGCAATAGGGAGCATACATGAGACTATTGGTTCATATTATAGTTAACCATTACAATCTAAGCACCAAGGATCTATTCATCATTATCACCCTCACCATCATCATCTTCGTCTTTATTGTCTTCTTCATCATCATCATCATCATTTTCCTCATCATTAGGAGGAGGAAGAAGTTCCCAATCGTCTCTACCTTGCAAGTATTCAATAGTGGTGACATAATAACCATATACTTGCATTTGATGAGCGGCAAATTGCTCATGAGTCACGAACGAAGATGAGGAAGAGGGAGTAGTGTTCTTGCGACGAGAGGAGGAAGGGGCTTGTGGGGGTTGTTTGGCTTGGCGCTCTTGTTGAGCTTGATGACGATGAGCCCGTTGTGTAAACGGAACATCGATGCCCATTTGTTGAGGAAGGATGGGAATAGGGTTTTTGCTCAGAATGAAATTCCCAACATCAAAACGGGAGTCAATAGAAAGATTGTAAATGAGAGAATTGTAGGGAAGGCCACGATTTCTAGAAGTTGCATATTTCATTGTGCGAATGATGAATGTGACTAGATCAAATTTATATTTGCCAAGAATAAGAAAGATGATGAACGATTGATCGACCCGAATTTCATACTTGTCATTCTTTTTGGGCCAAATATTTGCATTTACGATTTTGTTTAAAATACGGGCACAATCAGTAAAATTTGTGGGAGCGGGACGAGGACGATGAGAAAATTCAAATTGAAGAATCATGGATTTGACGGTATCTCTGTCATGGCCGGGTTTATATTAAAGCATTTTGAAATCAAGATGATAAGCATCAAATACTCCTTCGGGAAATTCATCTCCTACGAAGATATTTGGAAGTAATTTTGACTCTTTTTCCAAGAATAATAGAAGAGAGAGTGAGATCATTGTCTTGAAAGCCTTCAAGATTAGCATAAAATTGACGAGTCAATGACAAGGAGTGAGTGCTAGGTGTAGCAAGATAATTTTCTCACCCAAAATCTCTAAGAATCCTAACCATAACAGAGAATTGCCCACCTAAGGATGCTAAGTTTATCTCACGATTGGCAACAACCAGAGCATTCCAAAGTGCAGAAAGATAGAGATCAGCGCAATTAGAATTTCGAAATGTAATACCTCTCTAGTAACAGATTTTGAAGCAATAGTTTTCTTACCCTTTGATTTGTGAGAGGAGAAAGCCATGGATCAAGGAAGAAGAAAGCACTCAAAAATTTGAAGAAAATAGCAAGAGATATGACGTTTATTTGATGGGTTGGAGTAGGGAGGCTAGGGTTTGCCTTGAAGATTGAGAGAAATAAGATAGAAGAGTATTTATACTAGATGTGTGGACCCCGAAGAGATCTGAGAAGCCAATCGAATCGGTCGAACGGTTCAAATGAACGGTCGACCGCTCCTTAAGAGTAGAAGAGTTTTTGACTGAATAATACTAACAGAGAAGAGGATGGTCGACCGTGCGGTCGACCGATCCACTTTCGACTGAATTTTTGTTTATGTATAATGCGGTCGACCGGTCGGTTGACCAAACGTGCAATGAAAAATAATTATTTAGTTTATGAAAGGCGGTTTTCAACATATATTGGTTTTAGAGCATGTCAGGGAAGGTTGTTATATGTTGTAGGAACAAAAAAAACATGCATTTCTTAGATAGATAACTGATGTTTTAAATATTTTACTTTGGAAATAAGTCATCTTAATATAAATCAATGATGAGTTAGATTTTACCCAGTATTGTACTTATCTGAAGAACTAAGGTCCTTCTCCTTCTTCCGTGATAGAGATGCAAGGTATCTACTAGTCATATGGTTTGAGCATCCACTATCAAGGTATCACTGATCTTTTAGTCTTTGTACGTTGGGGTACCTACATCGGGATTAGTAGGTATAATCTTGGGTGCCCAAGTTTGTTTTGAACCTGCATTTACATTCTTTCTTACCCAAACAAAATTAGTATTTCTTTTTAAGAAACAATTATAAGAGATATGCCCTATTCTACAGTAGTAGTGACTTGTGATATGATTATGCCTTGGTCATGCACACTTGCATAGTTTTGAGTTGATTTGTGATTATGTTGGTGACTGTGCATGTGTGTATGACATGATGATTTAAATTTTTGATGGTGTATTAGCTCTTCGTAACCAAACCCTCGATTATCATGATAAGATCTTGAATTCTTTGTAATAAGGTAACCAGGCCCTTCATCTTTTTCAACAATTTTCTCAAGCTCAATTACTCTTTTACAAAGTCTTTTGTGTTCCAACGAAGAGTGTCTAGTGTAGCATCAAGTGTTCTATTTTGTTCAAGAGCTTCATTACAACTTTCCACTACATCATCAAATTTTCTTTTGCATTCTTTTAAATCATCAGTGAGTTTAGCAATATAAACAGATTTCTCATGAATTTCTCTTAGGTTTTCATCATGTGTTGCTAAGGATTCTTGAATTTGTTGTTTTAAATATTTATTTTCCTCTATCAACACATCATGGTCTTTCCTAAATGACTCCAATTTTTCCATAATAAAAGAATTTTTAATTTTCAGTTTTTGTTTTTAGCGATGCAAGAGTCATGTGATTCGTTTAAAATTTGTTTATATTTTCTTAATTCACGACTCAATTTTTTAGCATAATCTTTTAATCCATTACACATGTCTACTAAATCATAATAAGTGGGTTCTTCAATTACCTATTCTTGAGATGGTGATTGCAATTCACCATTCCCAAGAGCTATGAAACCAACATTGTTGTGTTCCTGCTCATCATTGCTTAAATCTGAGTCTAGACATGTTGCCTTCAACGCCTTCTTTCTCAATCCTGGATTGGAGTGGTAGTAGTCCATATTCCTATCCTGTGAGACGGGATAGTTTGCACGAATGTGTCCAGGCTTCTTGCATTTGTATCATATGTCATCTTTGTCCTTATCTCTTTCTACTTGGTACCTGCCATATTTATTATGTTTAAGGTACTTACGAAATTGCTTAGTCAGCAAGGTGATGTCTTCGTCTGATTCCTCACGATCCGACTCTGCTTTTGATGGTCGAGATTTTTCTGCTTTCAAGGCGACGGTCATCTCTTCGGTTTTTGGTTCAATCCCGATGTCCTGCCTGTATCTTTTGGTTTCGGTCATCTCCATCTCGTATGTCTTCAGTTTTCCTTGAAAGGTGTAGTAATCGAATTACTTTTCCTCAAGGGTCTCCCTCATTGCGGCAACTTTTGCATCCCATTTCGGTGTGAGACAGCTTATGAGTTTTCCGACCTTTCGGTCATCATCCAATCCCTTACCTAAGCTCTCAAGCTCGTGGGCAATAATATCGAAACGAGCAAGCATTTGATCTACGTTCTCTCCTGGCAGCATACAAAAAATATCAAACTTATAAAAACATAAATTTACTTTAGCTTTTACCTCAGAAGCGGTTCCTTCATGCTGTTTTAGCAAGTTGTTCCAAATCTCGTATGCCGTCTTGCAATTTCGCCCGCATCTCATTAATTCTTCATTGTTCAATTCTGCATAAAGAGCCGTCATAGCTTTAGAGTTTGTTGTTTTTAGTGCTAGCTCTGCTTTTGAGAAAGTCTTCTTTTCATCGATGGCCGGAATATCTGTTTTGTTTATACACATTCCATACTTCTTCTCCAAGCATCTGTAAGAAATGAGACATACAAACTTTCAAAATATTATAGCATTTTCCACAAAAATATGGTGAGCGTGTTAGACTTGTCCCATTGGAGATGAATGGCTCCAATGAATACAAGTTTTCGGGAGGAGGAATTTCGGCCATTGGACCTTTTGCTTAAGCTTTTAAGCTCTTAGTAAGCACCTCGCTCTGATACCACTGTAAATCACCCTGGGGGGGGGGGGTGAATAAGGTGATTGCGAGGAAATTAAAAATTAAAAATTAAGTTGCAAAGTAAATGAGAGGAGATAGAGAAAGCAAACTCAGCAAGCACACGTGACGCAGCGATATAACGTGGTTCGACCCCCAGGTCTACGTCCACACCACCTACTTATAGCAATTCTCTGCCACAAACATTCCACTATACTCAAATCCTTGTACAGTGATTCTCGGATTCAGACCGAGAGACCTATTACACCCACAAGACTTCCAAGATAAGCCCGGTCAATCTCACCGAAGTGGAAGAAAAGAAAAACTCAAGATCTTTAATGATCCTGACTAAAGAAAACAAATAAGTATCACACACTCAGATTGATTGGTGAATTGATTAGTTCAGAAGATTTTTCTTAGAGCAATGGCTGTAGAATACACAGTGGGTTCGTCCAAATATATAGATTTAGGAAGTGTATCTCTCCAAAATAGAAACAATACATTATAATAAAGAAATCTGCACGAGGTATGGTCGACCGCAAAAAGGGACAGTCGACCGTTCATCTTTTAATCGAAAAGTGGAAAGATGAATGGTCGACTGTCTCATCATTTTAACTGCGATGAGCGGTCGACTGTGGTGCGGTCGACCAACACTGTAGTACGGTCGACCGCAATCCTGCTGATGCTGACGAAACCACTTTATATTCTTACCATATACTAATCAATTAATAATCAATCAAATACATATAAAATCTCACATATATGGAATAACAAAAACTGATCGTGATGGCTTTCTTGGGCACTAATCAACATGTACTCTTTTTGAATGACGTCTTCTTTTGCTTGATTTTGCAATCTTTTTCTTGATTTTGTAATCTTTCTTTATTGCTTTCCTTCTTTGCTTATTTTTGAATCTGTTTGAATCTCTTATTGATTTTATTCATTCCTGAAAATCTGAACATCTTAATTGCAACTTATTAGTATTTGTAAGCATGTTTTGTGCACACCAAACTAGGAGTCAACAGAAATGTCAGTAACAGTTAGTTTTGAACTGAACCACTTGACCATTCTCTACTTTTGTATAAATATTATTTCATTGTGATGATTTTCTTAGAAGGAGAATGTGTTTGTTTCTGTTGTTTATTGTCGAAGCAGAATCATGATATAAAGGATTTCCTTCTCACTGCTAGAGGGAAAGATTCTCTGTCCGAGAAAATCAAGAGGAGAAAGGATGCTGTCAAATTCAAGGTCTGATGCTCAAGGTATCTATACACCTTGTGTTCGCATGATGTTAGGGAATCACTGCCAAGTGCCAAGTTTAGTGACAATAGATTCTGATGACGAACAATCAAACCAATAGATTAAACCAATCCCACAAAGCACACAATGATTTTTTCTGGTTCGAGTGAACCTAATCCGAGGGAGAAAGAAGAGAAATATTATTTAACTAGAGAAAATATAAAGTATTATACTCGCACTAAGAACCTATCTATCTCTCAAGCCTAACTGGAAGATCACTAGCTGTTTACAATGGAGAACTTTCCATCCCAATTCTCAATGAAGTACTCTCTCTTGTCTCACAATGAAGACTTACATAAGCATATATAGAAATCTACAGAGACCCTATGTTGTAGTCTTGATTCATAAGTCGTCCGATATATTTTGAACAAGAGACACATGGTAGGAGCCGTACGATCTAGCTTGGAAAGGAAGTTAGGCCCACAAGATCACCCAGACCTAAGCCCAATAACAGATTTAGCGTCGGTGGCGGTCGATTGCAATGTGACAATTCCAAATCCGAGAGTAGGCAGTCGGGGGGGGGGGGGGGGGGGGGGGGGGCAGACCCTGTGCTTTTAGCTGCTGCTCTTGCTATTATTCTGACTTCTTCTCTTCGATGCTTCGACCTCCTTCGCTTCATCAGCTTCTACTTATCATCAAACTACAAGTATGCAAGACATAAAACCCAACAATGTCCACCTTAGAATGCATACATGTGCTATCAACAATATGTGATCAAATTCATCTAGGCTCTTTCATTTTTCACCTTCAAATGAACTTGGTTATGTGCCTCTTTCAGCAAGTTGAATCAATTTGCTATATTTTTCTTCAATCAGTATGCCCCTCAAGGGCACACCCTAGTAAGCGTTAACACGAAGGTGTCGCCCTCCGCACGAACTACACCTACCTCGAGGCACTCTACCTCTCGACGGTATTTGAATGTCGTGGTCTCACTTCGATGATTCTAGTGAGAACTTACTAGATGACATTTCATGCTCCCGCTTTGATGATTCTAGTGAGAGCTTATAGATGACATTTCATGGGTATAGGAAATAGAATCCCTTTGCCAAGATAATTTATGAATCCCACAAAGCTTGTAGATATTGTGTGAAACACCTCTCTTTCCATTCATCACCTTACGACAACCTTCCTAAACAGACAGTTCTCCACCTTGAGCTGTGTACCTGCAGCCCCGTGCTTCAAGAGTTCGTAAGGATATAAGGTTCTGTTTCAACAAAGAAATATGCATGATGTTCTCGATGTGTACATGTTTCCATCTTGCGCTTTCAACTAGACTGTTCGTTCACCCACTACTCCAAAAAACTCACCAACTACCGTTCTCACACAATGATCTTCTGTGAACTTATAAGTATCATACATCTCCCTCTCGGAGCATATATGAGAAGAAACTCTCGAATCAAGATACCAGCCTGAACACACATCTATAAACTTCAAACAAGAGCATAATCTAAAGTATCACCTGACTCAACAGAACTGGCAACACTATTAATGTTGGAGCTTTCGCGATTCAACAACTTTCGACAATCTCTTTTGTAATGCAAAATCCTTCTGCAATAGTGGCAATAGATCATTCCCTTACTTGCACTTTCTCTTCCACTCTAAATACCATCCACCCTGATGCAACTTGTAGAAGTAGACACCAATCTCTAAGTCCATCCTCCTCCAATCCTTTGATAACCTCTGCTGTGAAAAACTTCTTCTTGGTAGACTCTCCGTCTAACATAGTGGTTATTAGATTTTTGTATAGATCTGGTAGTGAATTTATCAAGATGAAAGCATTAAGATCATTTGTGTTCGTACCCTCAATTCAGTTGACTCTGAAGTGGATTCCCTTATATGATCTAGAAGAATGGTACTTTACTTCATTAAGTAATCGAAAAACTTTTTCTTCTGGTACATCAGTCCTTGTAATAGCGATTTGCGGCATCAGTCATGAGTCTTGCCCAAAAACTCGCCCCGTTCACCGAAAACATCTGAATTAAACCAAGGGCTTCTGCATAATTCTTCACTTGAACCTCCAGCTTTATGTCAGACGGTCTCTCCTGCTTGAACTTCGTAGAACTCTGATATGTCATCTTCTCTATGAAAACTTAAGTAACTCCTGAACTGCAAAATATTTTGGACCTGATGCCCTGATACCAATTGTTAGGGAATTCACTACGAAGTTTAGCGACGAAAGACTTTGATGACAAACAATCAAACAAGTAGATTAAACCAATCACACAAAGCACACAATGATTTTTCCCTGTTCCGACGAACCTAATACGGGGGGAGAAAGAAGGGAAATATTATTCAACTGGTGAAGATACAAAGTATTACTCTTGCACTAAGAACCTATCTATCTCTCAAGCCTAACTGGAAGATAGCTAGTAGTTTACAATGGAGAACTTTAAATACCAACTCTCAATGAAGTACTCTCTCTTGTCTCTCAATGGATACTTACATAAACATATATAAAGATCTATAGAATCTCGATGTTGTACTCTTGATACATAAGTCGTCCGATATATCTTGAATAAAGAGACACACGATAGAAGCCGTCCAATCTAACTTAGAGAGAAAGTTGGTACCAAAAGATCACCCAGACATAAGTCCAGTAACAGCTTCAGCACCGGCGGCGGTCGACTATGCAAAGATGTGATCGACCGCAATGTGACAATTCAAACCCGAGAGTAGGCGGTCGGGGGACAATCAACCACTAAATCTTGTTTGTTGCTAGATGTTGTTCTTCTTTCCTTGGAATATCATGGCTTGTATCTAAAATTATACTCTGGGCTTTTCAAAAATTAATCATGGAGTCCTATGTCCTATGTGCATTTGAATTTTTTTTATAGATCTAACTGAATTAATTGTTCAAATACTGTCTATAATGTTACTCATTTTCTTTTTAAAAAAATTAAAACTGTGAGTTAAAAGTCTCCGGTGTTTTGTCAATAAGAAATTAATCAAATAAATAACCAAAGTATAATGAATATTACAAACCAAGGTTTAGTCATTGTACAATGAACTAAGCACAGACCCATCAAAATTGACCGTGGTTGCATGCCAACTAATTCACCAAGCTCCAAAAATTGCCCTAAACTCAGTGCGCAAACCATTCTTGGTTGCACCGACATCGATCGAGTTGTCCCAACTTAGCTCCTAAATCCAACGAGCAGAACTAACATCACCAAATTTGATCCGATCTGTATTCTCGCCTCCATCGTTACATCTACATCAACCAAAAACCTCGACTTAGTGCGAAAAATTTTATTTGGTTCTGCTAACATTGAACAATTTGAACATGAAGACTGGAGAGGAAAGAGAATACCAGAGAGGAAACCAAGCTACCAACTTTTCCAACCGGTCGATGGCCAAGCAAGGAATGGATGGGGAGGGAGGTTGTCGAACAGAGCCTAGGCCTTGCTGTAGGATCAATGCTGGTGAGCACGCTAGAGGCAGAGAACACTCGGTGACGAGATACTCTAATAGACCACAGAGATCTGTCGGATACAGAAACTAGAGATCACCAGGATAGAAGCCCAGTCGAGAATCAACGACAACGCTCGTTGGAGCTAGGAAGTCGTGATGTCCAAGCTACGATGAGCCATAACCGTTCGTGCTTGGAGGTAATGAGGAGGGGAAGAGATGGGGCTGGCCGGGAATCACAGCAAAGGAAGTCATCGGAGAAAGAGGTGGTGAAGAAGAAGGTAGATGTGGACGGAGAATGGGTTATCTACAAATCCATGAGATTGAAGAAGGAAGAGAAGAAGAGCTCCTCGTCATTGGCGGCATCGACAACAGCGGTGAAGCTAGCACAATGCCACAACTATGCGGCAAAGGGCCACACAATCCACGAATGCGTCAACGCTGATTTTGCTATGCTTGTAAGAGGCATGGTCATGTTTCGACGATGTGCCCCAAAAACAAAGCGACGGCAAGCTCACAATCGAAACGCCAACCATCGGAGAAGCCCGTCAAATGTTAAACATCAACACAACACATACCAAAACGGAGGAGAGTGCCGACAGAGGCAGGAAAGTGATTAAGGTGAGCATTAGACCAACTCCGATCATGGCCGAATTCTAAAGTCGATTCAGGCTATGCGTTATGATTAAAATTCATAGTGGAAATCTGACAATTGTGGAGATCACCGATCTCCCGTTCCTGAACATCGTACCTGAGATAAACTGGGTGTAGGAGGTGATGCGTGTGAAGCAAGATAATCTTATGGTGTTTTGCAAAACAGAGGATATGGTGAGAGAGATTCTATTGTTGGGTGGACTATAAGGAGATGAGTACTACGTGACATTTAGTAGATGGTCCAGAAGCTACGGTGCGATGAAGAAAAAGCTCCTTTTGATGGTATGGATTTGACTCTTTAATCTCCCATTCTAGTGTTGGGTGAGATCGCTTAAAACCTAGTGAGTGGGTTCGGATTTGTGGTTGCATTGATCAAAAATCCAACTTCCAAACCCCGATGTACGTGCGCATTCAAATCAGAATCTAAAACCTTGCTCTTATTCTGTCGGTGATACAAGTAGAATATGGGGAGGAGTGCCACGATGTGATAATGGAAATGAATAAGAGAGTTTTGCTTCGAGATTCGCCGGAGATATCAGATAAGCCGTCGGACTCCAGGTTCAAAGCTCAACCAGAGGAGCTACAAGCCATCAGATCAAGCTAGAGTGATTCCAAGGCGTCCGATGGAAAATTTGAAGAATAAACAACCAGAAAAGAGACACCATTACATCAAAATAGAAACATTCCAAGTCGTTCGTACATGCCAATCTCCAAAGATAACATTGCAGGGATTCCCAACAACCCAGTGTGTAATAGAGGATACATGGGGGAGGGGGGTGGGGGTAGTGTTGAGGGAAAAAAGGACGGATGGCAGTGGTGGATTTAGTGGAAGTGAGAGGGCTCGTCACATCGACTGCATAATAGTATGCGGTTGTTATACAGGTACTGTACATGCGATAGAGATGGAGGAGACAACAACTAAGGAGATGAATGAGAAGATGGGGCCTGCTGACATGCAAAATGACACGATCACGTTATCCAAGGAACAATTCAATGAAGCAGCGAAAAAGGCAGTGATGACGATGTCGAAAAACTTGGAGATGTTTGGGCCTGGCCCAAGTGTCAGTGGGCTAGGAGGGGAAATTAATGGGGGAAGGATACAACACAAGCTGGTGGTGTGGGCTAGTTAATTAGGCTAGGAAATTATTTAAATGGAAAACAGAGAGCACTGCTTGGGATTAATGAAGGGGGTGAAGAAGATGAAGAGTTCGTAAGGATGGACAGGGATTAGAGGCGGATAAAATAATACAAAGCTGAAGTGGAGAGTATCTAGTGTCGTGATAGGGAACTAAGATGCCATGTTGGGTCTCATTGTCCAGACGATATGATTGGAGATTTAGAAGGAGTGGGAGAAGAGGAACACAACTCAAACAGTGAGAATGAGAAATGGGAGGAAAAAGTGAAGGAACTAGCGGGAGGAGCGAAGGTAGCAGAGGAAGAGCACAAGAAACTAAGCATAGAGAGTATAGCAAGATGTGTGGAAGAAACAAAGAGAAAAAGCAAAAGGCAATTAGACAGATGATAATCGGATGGTCCTAGAAAGGAGAACCTAATCAGATCGGCGGCTGAAGCGAAGGAACCAATATCGGCATGTGAAGGTATGCATATAGCTAAGCAGTCAATTTTGAATTATATTTTAGATAATATGCTTCTTTATGCTAGTACGTTCGGTTAAGCAATGAGAACCACTAGAGAAGAACAAGTAGAGAGGGTTAATGCGATTAGAGGGGAAGCATATAGTCTATAGAGTTTTTCTCGAATCAAGTTCATTAGAGTTTAGATGCTTTTATTAAGTTTTCAGGTTATACATCTTTTGGAATGTTAGAGGACTGTGATTAAGAGTTAACAGTAGAAGACTCGTTAGTGATACAATTGCTAATAAGAAACCTTCAATTTGTGCATTACAAGAAACTATGATTGAAAACCCTCATAGTAGAGATTTCGATTGCCTCAGATCGCTTGGAAATTTTGTCTGGTGATTCAAGTCAGCTAGAGGATTGTAGGAGCGAATTGTTGTAGGAGTCGACTCTTAACATTTTTGATATTGTTGACGAGCACGTTGGGAATTTCACGGTGAAAATTAGAATTAGATGTAAAAGCGATGGCTAGGAACATATGGTTTCATCGGTATATGGTCCATATAATCCTAGACTTAGAGAAGAATTTTGGGTAGAATTAAGAAGCATTCGTGGAAGGTGGGAGGGGAAATAGGTGGTGGGAGGGAACTTTAACATAACTAGATATCAGAACCAACATAATGGTAGATTAACTACCGATATTGATAGGAATGACTTCAATCGGACTATTAACAAATTAGAACTAATGGATATTCAGGCCTCTGATAGCAGATTTACTTGGACGAACATGCAAGCTAATCCTACTTTAGCAAAATTGGACAAAACCTTGTGTCTACGAACTGGGAGGATGTATTTGCACTGGCTGCGGTCAGGACCTTTGCCAGATACACATCTGATCACACTCCTTTGACTCTAAAATGTGGTACAGATAGTAGAACCAACAGCCGATAATTTAGATTTGAAAAGGCTTAGACTCTATGCGATAATATCAGGAAGATTATAGAGGAATCGTGGTCAGCTCTGGTTGACACGACTGATGCGGTATCCAAATGGAATAGAAATATGAGGCGACTACATAAGAAGCTAAAGAGTTGGGCCTAGAAAGAATTTAGCAAACTAAAAAGAAAGAAAGAAAGAAAGTTTGGGAACATGAGCACAAGAGCTAGAAATCATTGAGGATAGGAGTCTGGGAATCTCGGAATTAGAGAAACTTGATCTTGTAGAGGAAAGCTTCATTGAATTGGGAAAATGGAACAATGCTACTGGAGGAAGTGATCAGCAATACAATGGCTAAAGGAGGGGGGATCCAATACTGCATTCTTTCATAAGGTGTCAAGTGGCAGAAAACATCACAATCACATTGCGGGGTTGTATGTGAGTGAAAACTAGACTGAATATAGTGCTCTATTTAGATAACAGGTCGACACGAGCTTTAGAGAGTTGCTTGGAAAGAAGATACCACAAAGATGTAGTCTGAGAACAAATATGTGGATTGACTCGAGAATTGAGGGGAGTGATGGGTTAGAAGAGGTCTTTTCGGAAGAGGAATTCCTAAACGCCATAAAAAATTAGGACAAGACAAGGCACTGGGACCTAACAGATTGCCAATCTTTTTCTATAAACTTTACTGGTCTATCATAAGGAAAGACCTGTTAGATATTTTCAGTGAGTTATACCAGGAGGTGGTACATATGGATAGGCTCAACTACGCGAACGTCATCCTAATTCAGGAAAAATTAGAAGTTCTGAAAGTGTCGAATTTCAGACCCATCAACTTCTTGAACGAGTCCTTTAAAATTATTACTAAAGTTCTTCCTAATAGACTATCCCCTCATTTGATGGATAGATTTGACAAACCACAAAGTGGTTTTTTTTGAAAGGAAGATATATAATGAATAGTTTCGCGTCAGCTCATGAAATGATTTATAGAGGAAACAAGGACAAGGTGGACAGTTTTATGCTGAAATTAGACTTCGAAAAAGCATATGATGTTGTTGAGTGGGATTGTGTTGATGAAACACTGGAGCTCAGAGGATTTGGGAATAAATGGAGGATGTGGATGAGGAATTGTGTTAGAGACGGGAAGTCGTTCGTTCAGCTAAATGGAGAATATGGGAGGGAAATTTGATGTTATGGAGGTCTTAGACAGGATGATCCGCTGTCTTCGCTGTTAATTACCTTTATCGCAGATGGACCTGTCGAAATGACTAGAAAAGGCAAGAGAGGCAGAAACAATCAAAGGAGTGACTGTGAAAAGTATTACTGCCCCAATGTCTATCCTTCGATACGCAGATGACACCTTGATGTTTGGAATGGCCCAATTGGAAGAAATTCTATCACTTAGAATTTAATGAGATGCTTTGAATATTGGTCGGGATCGTCAGTCAACCAACACAAGAGCTATTAGTGGGGCTTAGTATCGAGATCTCCATTCCTACTGAGACGATATGGATGACTATGGAACGTGGACAAGGAGAATTCCCCTGAAGTACCTTGAAGCTCCAGTTAGAGCAGGAAGGACACCCTCATCAAATCAGTTCACGGTAGCTTGCCAACTTACCTAATTTCAATCTATGAATTACTAGAATGGGTATTGATAGAATCAATAAATGCAGAAGATGGTTTCTGTGAAAATGAGCAAATGAAGATAACAAGAGGTTTCATCTTATGATGTGGGGTAAGGTTTGTAAGAAGAAAGAATTCGGTGGACTTGGAATCATCAACCTACGAGATATGAATAGAGCGTTACTCACAAAATAGTGGTGGAAACTAAGAAAACACCGCAACTCTTGATGGTGTAACTCGTTCGCTCTATATAGGAGATGGAAAAGAGTTAGATATGGGGGTAGAAGTACTCATGGAAAGACATCATATCTCTGGAAAGGAATTGCTAAGGCGGGGAGCTCTTTCATGCCAATACCCGATGTAGGTTGGGGAAATAACCGATGTAGGTTGGGGAACGGGAAAGATACTAGATTCTGGAAAGACAAATGGTGCGGAGTTTTCCACAAGTGGCTAAGGAGACATCAAATTTGGATGTTATAGTGGCAGATGTGTGGATGCATGAAATGTGAGAATTGAGTTTGTTGGACGTGTATTTGACGAGAACCAGGGACAACTTCAGATACTTAATACTATAGTTGCAGAGGTTGTGCGATAAAGAAGTGGAGCAGAAGATGACCGAAGCTGGGAACTATATTCTAACAGTACATTCTCAGTGAGAAATATGTACCAACGATTGAATGGAGGAATAAGAGGCTTCGACTTAAATACAATCTGGAAAGCTAATGTCCCAACAAAGGTGAAGGCTTTTCTCTAGCTGGTTTCGAATAATGCTATTCTATCCAAATTGAACCTTAGCAAACATAAAATTCTGGTTGTTGTTAGATGCCCAAGATGTAACTAAGGGGAGCAGAACGTAAATCACATTTTCTTTTTCTGCCCAAAATCTAGGTTGACATGGGAAGTTCTAGGTCATGATTTTGGTATTAATGTGACCCCTTCCACTATCGATGGCATTTGAGAGTGTTAGATATTATATTGGATTTGATATTAGTTTAGTCTTATATTGATTATGCATTTTAGTATTTCCTTCTCTCCTATATATAGGAGACATATTGTACTCAGTTTATTCAATAATCAATAATCAATAATAAAGTTTTTCTTCCTATCCCTAATTCTAATATGGTATCAGAGCCAGTATTCCTATAAGGCATATACTAATTTGATCATCGTTATCGAGGTGGAGTGATTCTCCCAACATCTCTCCCGATCAAGTCTCCAAAACCCTAGCCGTCATCAAACAACAAGATCCAAAAACCCTAGCCGTCATCAACTACCTCTACCAAAATCCTAGCTACCATCAACAACAACAACTCCGGCGAACACCAACTCCTCTTCCCGAACTCCACTTCGGCGAGCAACCGAAACCGACCGAAACCCCAAATCCATATCCAAACCTCGACCTCCGTCACCATCAACTCCAACAACCCGGACCTCCATCGCCGTCAATTCCCACCGCCATCGTCTTCCTTTTCACCTCCTGATACCCCAACATCCCAGTGTTCTTGTGCTTCCGTCAAGGTCACGCTCACCCAAATGCTCCAGAGCAGCGTCATCATGGACGTCGTCAACGTCGACCAGGCCCGCATTGCTGAGGAGGCCGGCGCCTGCGCCGTCATGGACCTCGAGCGCGTCCGCCGCCACTTCCCACCTTCGCCGTCGGCCTGATCCAAAAATACCTAACTGTTAGCCGCCACTCTCACCTTATATCCAAACTCTAACCCTATTTTGTTATTCCCCTTCTAAACAAAACCCGAAATCCCAAAACCATTTTTCTTTTCTTTGCTTCCCCCCTATTTTTCCCAAAAAAAAAATCCAAAAAAAAAACTATTTGTTGCAGTTCCTTCAGCTTCTATAGTCTTCGCCAGCAAACTCACACCGAGTTTGAGAGGGAGAAATATCAACACCATCACAGTTCCCATCTCCCTCACCTTTCGTCGATCCACCATCTTTTGCATCCAGTTCTCAATTCTGGGACAATTCTCAAGTCAGGGGTGAGATCCCAACATGCGCTAATAGTGCGCCACTTCCTTCCACAACATACTACTACGTCTTAAGTAAAGGGTGAGATCCCAACATGCGTAAATAGTGCGCCACCACATACTACTTCTTCTACTTCTCAGTTCGAGGTGAGATCCCAACAGATCGGTATATGGAGATCGCGCCACAGTTTGGGATATGAAAATCCCAACAGTGCGTCACCACTACTTCCTTCCACTACTACTACCACCATTCTCAAGTCCGGGGTGAGATCCCAACACATGCGTTATCGAGCGCCTTCCCTGTGCCATCTACTTGAGCGGTTCTAGCATCATAGTCTGCAGTCCTGCCATATCAACATCGTCAATATTTCAAACTCATGTTGCTTGAACCAACATGAGTTTGAGAGGGAGGTTAGATATTATATTAGATTAGATATTAGTTTAGTCCTATATTGATTATGTATCAGTTTAGTATTCCATTCCCTCCTATATAAAGGAGATTTATTGTACTCAGTTTATTCAATAATCATTAATCAATAATAAAGTTTCCTTCATATCCCTAATTATAACAGGGGGATTGGAGGGCGACATGGATTATGAAAGATTATAGGGTAGTGTGGGATATTCAAGTAGCAGCAATTTTGTGGACCATATGGTTAGATAGGAATGAGGCGTGTTTCCGTAGCATTAACTGTATATTTCTTTTGATGTTGCATAAAATCTTAGCTCGTATTGATACTTGGGCAGGACAAGCAGGGCTGAGGAAGAGGCTTCGCATGGATGGTGCAGAATAGGACATGGAGAGTCGTATGCATTTACCTTCTATCTCTCGGAGTTTGGGGAGTGAACTTGCTGGAGGTTTATGCCATTTTGGGTTTTATTTTCTGCTATTGCCCGTCTGTTGTTGAATTATCATTTAGTAGTTTGATGTAAGAGACTCGATCGGTTAGATTATGTTCGTAATATTTTGAACTCTAATAGTATTGTATTTAGAATATTGGGCAAGAATTAAGAGATAGGGTTAAGGAATTAGAATTTTGGGGAAGAACAAAGGGTAAAGGGAAGAAAAAGATCAGACCAGGAAAAATAAATAAAGATTCAGTTCATTCATAATCCCCATTTGTTACAATCCTTTGTTATTTATAATTTTTTTTTTTTTTTTTTTTTGATTCAACTGGGTTTCCATGCCCATCTATAGCCCACGGCCACTGGCCACACTCCAGAGGTGTTTACCATAGGGTTCGAACCCAGGATCTTTGGAGGAGCACACTCCAAATCCCATCGCTCTTTACCACTAGGCCACTTGTGGTGGTTTTGTTATTTATAATTGCTAAAAGACAAAAGCAGTTACAACTCCTTTTCTTTATTCCCGCCAGCATTTTCACCCAAACATTACAAGTGCACTACGCGTGAAATGCAGATATACTGATACGCTTCTATAGCAACTGAACTTGCACTCTACATGAAATCTTTCAGGTACTCAAGCCTTCTCTTGATCCTTGCAGACTTCTCACGCTGCCTTGAACCTGCATCAAACTGAGCAACATACTCAGATATCCTTGCATCAGGCTGAACAAGATCACCATTATCAACAATAGCCTCAGAATGAATAGTAGATGTATCAAACTCTATGTTTCATTAAAGAGGTTACTCTTTTTTAAAAGCACTCCCATGTGTAAATTACTAAGAAGTATGCTTTGTTACATTCTGTGCAGTTTTTTTCGTGGTATTTTCCTGTACTAAGTATTACTATCTATTAGTTCTGTCAATTTGTTATACAAATTTGAATATCCCGCTAGTTAAACTGTCATAAGGCAATCGTCATATGTTTATTTAGATTAGGGATGACATTCCGGCCACTCGGGCCGGGCCGGGCCGGGTTTGACCGGGTTTTGACCGGTCCCGGGCCACCCGGACCGGGCTCCTCCACTACGCGGGCCGGGCCGGGCTCAAGGTAAGAAACCTTGGTCCGGACCTAGCCCCCGGCCCTAGTGTGGGGGCCGGGCCCGTGTATGAGGAATATTTTTTTTTTGTAAAGTATTATTAAAGATCAAGTATATGGATTTGTAATTTCATAACAATTGCAAAGAATAAAATTTCATAAATAATTGAAGTATATGAATAAATAAAGTACATGATTTAATAAATTTGAATTTCTTGAATAAAATTAAGTACATGAATAAAATTCATACAAATTTGTCTATTTAGATCAAATTACAAATCAAGAGAATTACTTGAATTTAAAGATCGAGATGACCTCTACTTAGATTGAAGAGAAGGTATTGGACTATTGTCGTGCACTTCAACTTAACCTAAATATAGAATCTCATCACTCTAAATTTCCCAATTAATTATAATTAATGGAACAACATTTTAATGTAAATTAACTAAATGTAATCATTCATTCATCGCTACTTGTTGATCCAGCTCCAGCTTGTGCTTCAAGTAAGTCTTGGGTCTTCTCTTCCGCTTTCATCCAATCTTCGGCGCATACTACCATCTCCAAATTTTTGGCTGTCAATCGGTTCCTGCTCGGGCTCATTATCCTGCCACCAAGAGAAAAAGCACTTTCCGATGTAACAGTTGACACCGGTGTTGTTAGCAGATCTTTAGCCATACGAGAAAGAATATTAAAAATTACTTCATTACTCTTCCAAAATTGTAACACATCTTCTACATCTTCAACTGCACTTTGTGCATTATACAAATTCAACTCATTTGGTGAATTGGTTCTTGCCTTTTTTGATTTAATAAGATTTAAAACACCAATACTAGCTTGACTCTTTCCTTTTGCTAATATGGAGGAAGAAGAAGAAGAAGATTCAACATTTTGTGTTTGTGTTTGTGTTTGAATAGTGTTAGTTGAATAAATCCTATCATAAGAATCATATAACCTAGTCAAAATGTTCTCAAATTTACGAGTAAAAGCAACATGATCAAAATTTAGTATTGCATCATGTGGGGCATAAGTGTAAAAAATTTCAATTAAATTTTTTGTACCATCTAATTTAATCATAGGATTCATTACACTAGCTACACAATATAACATAGGAATTGGATGAAAATATTTCAAAAATTTAACATATGCCGCATTAACCATATCTCCAATAAAATGGTCATTTTGCAAATCTTTAATTGTTGTCATCATAGTCACAATTTCAAGTAAGATACCAATAGATGTAGATGTATATGTTTTTGAAAATTGCAAAGTTGCATCGTTAAAAGGTTGTAAAAATTTATACAAACCATCGGCAAAAAACCAAAAATCATCATTAACATACAATTTTGCATACCCATTGCGACTCAAAAATCTCTAAGATTAAAACGATAATGAAGAACAACACCTAATAATTCAAATGTAGAATTCCAACGATGTCGTACATCTTTAGGAAAACGTCTACATACAATGCCCCTAAGTTTACACCAATCATGAAAAGCTTGATAAACTGGACCACTCAATGTAATATAATGAATACAATCTCTCATTGCTTCTAGTTTATCATTTCCATATTTTAGTGCATCTTGCACATAAAGATTTAAAATGTGACAAGCACAC
Organism: Hemerocallis citrina; assembly: GCA_017893485.1. Lineage (NCBI taxonomy): Eukaryota > Viridiplantae > Streptophyta > Magnoliopsida > Asparagales > Asphodelaceae > Hemerocallis > Hemerocallis citrina. The sequence goes on from CM030362.1 coordinate 77,621,582, forward strand.
CTAACATGAAAAATTTCGGGTTCTACAGGATCTAAAGTAATTTTCAAACTCTCAATTGCCTTAGTATTATTGGATGTATTATCGAAACCAATAACAAACACTTTATCATAAATAAAAAAAATATTACATGCTTCCATAATGTGTGTGGCTATAATTTCACCCTTATGTGGGTACCTAACATATCCAAAAGAAATTATTCTCTTTTGAAGTAATCAATCCGAATCTATCCAATGACATGTTACACACATCATTGGAACCCCATTTACTCCTACCCACCCATCCGATGTCAATGAAACTCTAGTGTTTAGTGATTTTACTGTTGCTATCCAAAATTCCTTACTCTCATTGTAAACTAATTTACAATCACTCTTAACAACATTCCTAGCAATTTTTTTATAATGGGAGTTGAAGGTGTTTTGTACAAAATCGTCTACATATTTTTGTTCAACAAACGAATATGGCAATTCACCCATAATTACTAATTTAGCCATTCCCCTACGAACGTGATCGTGATCATATGTATGACTATCTACTTGACCGGTTTTAGGATGTATTTTTTGTTGTGTGAAATTATCTTTCGAAAATTGTGGTTGACATTTGTTTAAGTGACATTGAAGTGTACCCGTGCCCGATCCTACTTTAAACTTATATGTGGTTTGACACTTCTTACATATTTTAAGTCCAACACTCTTATCATTTTGCGAAGGGACAAAATTGAAAAAATTGTGTACTTCCGAAGTAGTCCCTCTTGTTTTTCTTGAGTTTAGAGAAGGACATTGTTCCGATGGTTGTGGTTCTACATGATCTTCTATTTCTATAGGATTTGAGTGTGTTTCATTCAAATCGGGAAAACTATCATAATTAATAAATGTTTCTTCACTATCTATATATTGGTTAGGAATGGAAGGAATGTGATGACTAGTAGATTCTTGACTACTATATCTACCACCACCGCGTGATCGATTAGAGGCCATTTAACTATGAAAAACTAGTGTATGTAAAAATTATATAGAAAACAACAACTAAATGTATGACAACTAATAATTAAAAACAAACAACAATCTATCTCAATTACAAATTAACAACAATATCAAGAACTAGTGAGTGAGTAGTGTATGTTTCTTTTACCACTTTACCAAAATTAAAAATAAAATCTAAAAAAAATGAGAGGAAGAAGATCAAGAAAACACAAATTATATGAGAATAATGAATAATAAACTATATTAATTCTACAAATTAAAATTATACTAAAATACCGTAAGAAAGTTGAGACTTGAGAGCTAGGAGTAGAAGTAGTATTGATTGTTGTTGTTGAATGTTGATGAGTTGATCACTTGATTATTGTTGATTTTCCTTCCTTCAAAATGTAGAAAATTTGATCTTGATCACTTGAGAGAGTGTTGATCACCAAATTGTTGTTGTTGATTGGAGAAATAGTAGAGAGAATGAGATATTTGAGTGAATTGGTGAAGAGAAATGAAAGAAATGGTATGGTATTTATAGAAAATGCCATTTTTTGATTTTCTAAAGTACCCCCCCAAAACTAGCCGTTATAAATCCGTTGGGGGGTAGTTTTGTAATTTTAATTTTTTTAAAAAAAAATTCTGGGAAAAAAAAAATAGCCGACGGTCGGCCCGGCCCGGCCCGAGCCCGGGCGGGCCTCGAGCGGGTCGGGCCTAACCGGGCTTTTGCTGGCAAAATGGGGACCGGACCATAACTGGGTGAGATGGGGCTGGTTCAGGGCTCAGCCCGGGTTGGAGGCGGGCAGGGCCGGGCCGGGCTGATGCCATCCCTAATTTAGATCTGACGATATAACTATTAGCACAAAATATTCATTGAGTATGTAAGGAACTTCACAGGTTTTCTCTTCTCTAATACCATTAAGTTGAAGGTTATTAGCATCTATTAGTAGGCATGACCGAAATGAGTTGCAATTATAGGGTTTAAAGCATTGCCTGAATGGCACATCCCATGAAAACTTAAATGTGGATTTTTAGTGAAAATTTGGCCGTACTGACCCAATTTTTGAAAATATTTGGCGCTCTGGTCCATTTTCAAAATAATTAGCGAACTGATCCAATTTTGAGCACGTCAGCAATAACCGTTATTGGAAAAAACGGCATAGGTTATTTACATGCCGTTTTTCCCAATAACGACTTCTATATTTAAAAAAAGTGTCATGCCGTTATTTAGAGTAACGACATAGGTTGTTTTGTTTTTCGACAGCTTGTAGTCTTCATTTAGAAAAAAAATTGCAAATGTGAAAACCTTATAACAGATGCTGTTATTTCAAATAACAGTATTCTCAATACTGATGCTGTTATTTGAAATAACGACATCAGTTATAATTTTTTTATATGAAAAAGTAACTTATATGGTGGCATTCTCAATACTGATGCTGAATTCGTACCATTTCATTAAATATGGTGACAGACAATTTAGCTCTTTCCATCCTCTGGAAGAAAAGAAAAAAGCCCATTAATCAAGCATTACTAATTGTAGATTGTAAAAACAAATACGTGTAGGGTAAGTGGCAAGACCTCATAGTTTCAATTTTAGTCGTAGACGGAATTAATTTAGCATGTTGGGAAAATATTTCACTCTCCAATGTAGATGGTACAGCCAATTGAAAAAAAAAAAAAAAAATAAAAAATAAAAAAATAGAGTGTAATAAATATTCCAAATCAACAAATTCTTGTAATTCTTGGTCTATCCAAATAAGTGAATTACTCTCATTTTTTTATAACACTGGAACCCCTTTCGACGTGAAAAAAAATGTAACATGATACCCAACTTCTCTAGTATTATGCCGCACACACCAATGTAAAAGTGATCCAATAGGAAATATTATTAGGAGAGAAAATGAGTGACGTGGGTAAAAATCTGGCCTCATCTGAGCCGTCGATTTCCTTGAGATCCAGACACCCACCAGATCAAGTTTGTATGCTCCGTGGGCCGCTAACCAGCCAACTATATCCATCCGGCCCACAAAGAGGGGTCAACCCAGTCCATTAGGGTTCCCTCACTCTATCTACAAATAGCAGACCCTCTCAATTGTGACCAGGTAATCAACATTTAGCCTCCAAAACCCTAGATTTCACTTTTCACTTTCAGTCACTAACTTGACCGTCACAGGGTTTGCCACCGGGAAAACTCCCGGTGTTTCTGGATGTGCAGGTGTCCGGCGGCCAATGGTCGAGAGCGACCACCAGAAAATCCACTCATCCTACTTCACTCTAGATCCAGATCTACAGCTGAGATCTGTCTTCCTCTCTCAAAAATTGAACTCATCATCTGTTGCACCCACATCCTAAAAACATCTGCATTAGATTTGCGTCGTCTGTGGAAAACATGCGTGGATCTAGCCCCTTCTTCAGATCCTGCTCTCACTGGCCTCCTCTCCGATGGCTCCCAATACCAAGAAAACTATCGCAGCTGGTCGCCACGCCAACCATCTACCCCACCTCGTCCATCGCGCAGTCAAGCGGTCACCCGGGGATCGCAACAACGACTAGTCAGAGCCCGCGCGCTCCAGATCCGAGCTCCTTCCGGTCGGTGGCTCGAAATCCAAAGCCTCTGAGAGCCCTGACCTCCGAAACATCATAAATAACTGACTGAACGACGACCTCCGCAACCGTCTCAATCGCTCTAGGAACAAGGCCCCTTCTGACCATGGACTGGGACGAAGCCGCCATTCCTCCTCCCATTCGAACGATAAAGAATGCAGCCATTCTCCAGGGGGTCTCTGACCTTCCAATAGTCAAATAGATGGAGGCCATGTTACTAGGGCCGAATTCTAGGAATTTCGGGATGAGGTCCTTCAAGCGCTCTGAGGTGGGGCCAGGTGCGAACACACCCAGCACCGCCACGGTGAAGGCAGTCACCGTGCCAGAGGGGACGAGAATCAGAAGTCCCATGGGTCAACCCGATTCGAGGGATGGGAGGACGTCGTCCTCAAGCGGATGCAAGAAGACCGCCTAGCTCAGATCGAAGAAGGTGAGGGGCATCGAACCGGGGGTACCGACCCGTTCAACACCCCTCTCTTCTCATATCTGGAGGCCCAGATCCCGAGGACCTTTAAGCCGCCTGTCTTCGAGACTTACAACGGGGATTCGGTTCCGGCTGATCACATGGAGGGCTTCAAAACTCTCATGATGATTTACAGCGCATCAGATGCCATTCGCTGCCGCGCATTCCCAGCCACGCTGTGTGACCCGGTTCGAGAATGGTTCTCCTGGCTCGCTCCCAACTCCATCTCCTCCTTCCACTAGCTCGAGGAGAATTTCCTCGCCCACTTCGTCACCAGCCGTAAGGCCGAGAATACCAGTGCCTCTCTACTATATCTGAAACAGAAGGATGGGGAGTCCCACCGGGACTTTGTTCTGAGGTTCACCACTAAAGCCTGATCGATCTTCACTCTCGACGTCGGGATCGCGACTGTGGCTATCAGGCACAATGTCAGGCATGACCAGTTGAAGGCTTCCATCGCCAAGAAACCTCCGGTAGACTTTCCCGACCTCCTCCTCAGGAGCGAGAAGTATATCTGGGCTGAAGAGGCGTTGCACCTAGCTGGCTGAAGGGATTCCCCCGCAAGGGGGAAGAGGAAGGTGGATGGTGCCGAGGCACCAAAGAAGACCCAGAAGGATAGCTCCGGTCAGAGGTGCCCACTTCTGGTCCCCAGGTTCGATAAATTCACTCCGCTCAACGCGAGTGTGTCCGCCATCCTAATGGAAATAGAGGGAGACGACATCCTCTGACATCCCCCTCAATCTAACAATGACAACAAGAAGAGTGACAACAGGTTTTACTGTCGTTTCCACATGTAAAACGACCATGAGACTGACAACTGTCGGGCTCATAAGGATGAGATCGCGGCCCTCATCCAAAAGGGGTACTTCAAAAAGTTCACTAGGGATGAGCCGTGAATCTCCCCTCCCTCTCGGGGTGCCAACATGCGACACGAAGCCGAAGCCAAGCCTCAGGGCTCTGAGGGCCTGGCCATACTCCGCTGTGTCCACGGTGGGTCTATGGGTGGGGAATCCAATTCTTCCTGTCGAGCCTTCATCCGCGAAGTCAACTCCGGCCATAACTGCCCTCCTCCTCAACGCCCCGGGCTATCGGTCTCGTTCTCTGACAAAGATCTCGAGGGAAACAGAGTTCCATATTACAATGCCCTGGTCATCATCCTCAATCTTGCCAACCATGAGGTCCGCCGAACCCTTGTCGACAACAGGAGCTCAGTCAATATCATGTTCCTTGCAGCCTTCGAGGCACTGAAACTCCCCCGGGATAGGTTGAAATCAGTGGGCTACACCCTCCATGGGTTCTCAGGCATCCTAGTCCAAATTAAGGGAATTATCACGCTGGACGTCACAGCTGGGAAGTCCCCAACCCCCCGAACCGAGGCAATGGACTTCATGGTTGTCAATGTCAATGTAACCCATGTTTTCGCAAATATGTATTTTATGTATTTAAAATTTTTGTAAATTATTTTTTTCGCTTTCAAATTATTTTTGTTAAAATGTATTATTGGATCTCCTATTAAAGTCTATTTATAATCAATAATTTTAATTGTCGCTATTTTTTCCCCAATGAATTTTGATATTGTAATACTAACCCTATTATTCTTGTTATTATTATTATTATTATTGTTTCTGCTATTATTATTATTGTTGTTATTTTTACTGCTATTAGTATTATTATTTTTATTGTTATTACATTTTGATTTTATATTAAAATCCTTTTTTTTATTTATATATTTTTCCTACCTCTTATTGGTTTTAAAACCCAAAACCCAAACCCATTTGTTATCTAATACCCATTTTTCTATTGGATCCTACCCGCATACCTTGTAACCCATTAAAACCCTATTACTCCTATCCTAATACCATACCCGTTACCCAAACCCTCCATTACCCTATATATAACACCCTAAACCCAAACAACCTGTGTATATATACCCCCCTCCCCCCTCTATGTTTACATGTTCATCTTCTCCTTAACCCCTAGCCGCCAATACCCCTACCCTGTTCCTGCTCCCGTTCCTCTCTCTCTCATGCTCTCCCGACCTGTCCCTTGTGCCGCCCCGACTCCTCTCCACATTAGCGCCCTCTGCCCTTCTCCCTGGTCTCGTCTCCCTCTCCGGCGTGCCCCAGTGTCGCGCCGCCCCTCTCTGCCTCACCCTCAGCGCCGCCCTACCCTGGTTGCGCTGCCCTCCTGCGTCGTTAGCTCCTCTCGACGTGCCGCAGCGAAGCCTCGACAGCAGCAGCCAGAGCGACGTAGTCCCGCTCTCGCAGTGCCCCGCAGTGCCCTCCCCTGATTCCCTGCCTCCTCCTGTCGCGCTGCCCTGCCCTCCTCCTTGTGACGCGGCAGCCCCGATGCCAGTAGTTTCGCCAGTGCAGCCCCCCTGCCGCACATAGCCTCCCTCTCGCCAGCCAGCCCTCGCGCCGCCCGTCACGATCTCTTGTCGCCGTCACCTTGCCGCCCTGTGCTGGTCGTCGTCTGCTACCAAGCCAGAGCCAAGCCCTTCATGTTGCTGTTGGAGATTTGATCTTTGAATTTGGGTCGTCCGATCACCATCGTAATCGCGATCACGATCTTCATCATCAATGCCTCCTTTGATCTCCAGCCATCCGATCAGTCTTGATCTGGCCGTCCGATCTGATCGATCATCTTGATCTTGATCTCTTGGATCTAGCCGTTCGATTGTGTTCGTGTCCGTTCATTGTATTGTGTTCGTGCCAGGGTCCGTTCCCGTTATTCTTTCATCGGATTCATCGCCGTCTCTTAGGCAAGTAACTTGTATTCTTTCTTTGTGTAATACAAGTACTAAATATCGCTTGTAGTGTAGTTGTGTTCTAGAGACAATTTTTGTGTGAAACCCCTATTATATCTTGTCTCTATTGTGTTGACCCGCCCGTAGTTGCCTCATTACTCACATGACTTGAAATAACTAAGGGATGACCACTTCTTGATGTATACATGCATGTTGTTCGTATGATATCGTGTGCTTGGTTGTGTTAGTTGTAGTATACTTGTTGTAGACTTGTAAAATACCCTATATCATGTTGCTTGGACATCTAGTATACCCTATTTCACGTTTGACTATGTTTTGGATGAGTTTCACATGATCTAATTGATTTTGTGCATGAAGGATATTTTCTTTTTTGCCGGTTCCCCATTTTTTATCAGTATTTTAGACCCTATTAAGGTCCTATTAAGGTCAGTATATGAAAATTATTTGTGAATATGAATTATAGAGAATTCTGTCTACTTTCCAGATTTTCTCACAGATCCCAGTTTCGATTTGTGAGTTGCAAGTTATGACTATTTTACTACAGATGTGTTTAAAATTCCAGATCCAGTTTTATACGAATTCTGAATGGTAAATTATTTTTCTACTGATGTTAAAGATAATATTTTGATCCAATATTTTGCTAGTTACAACTAGACCAGGTAGGGATTAACCCCATTTTTTTTGGATTTAATTGATAACTTTTATACACTATTCTATGTTTGCAAACAACTACTATACTTGCAGAATTTTCTTGCTGTTTAGTAAAGATACATAATTTCGACCTGATTCTATTTGCTTTCTATAAAAACTTTTTGAATATGAATTATAGCCTACTTTATCTATTTTATCAACCTTTTGATGGATTTGGATTTGGATTTATATTTTGAAAGATATTATTGTTTTAGTACTGCAGCGTTTATGATATCGGATTTACAAAACTACTGTATCTTGCTGTTTTCTAATTTTTTACTTGACTATTCTATCTATATTGGAAAATTATGAAACTTTATTTTCTGTTACTAAACATACTAGGGAATACCCCAGAATTTTCGTGGATTTATTTAGTAAGTTTTGATGCTGTTTTCTTTTTTATAAATGCAAACTTCTGATTTCTGGCTGAACACGTTTTCTGGATTCAAACCTGTTTTGAGTTATATTTTTGTGAAATACCATATGACTTATATATATTTACTGGATTCGGCCAAGAGTCTGTTTTCCAGATTTTCTGCCGGATCCAGATTTGCATATTTGTGGCAACGGGAATTCCTGATTTAGTGCAGTACTGTCTTGCTGTCCTGAACTAGAATTTTCATTGTCCTCTCTTTTATGTGTTGTTTTTCGCCTGTACATGTTTGTCCTTCATCCTGAACCGTTTACTTGTTCATGTCATGTTATTCTTGTATGCCTATTTAATAATAATAATAATAAAATACCCAAGCCGGGGTTAAGGGAAAGACCTTAGTAGTGGACAATATAGGTATTTGTACTCAGAAGGGGGCCCGTGTTTCCCATTGCCATGTTTCATGATTACATGATTCATGCTTTTTATTATTACATGCCGCCATATTTCATGATTATATGATTCATGCTTATTATTACTATATGCCGTCATGTTTCATGATTACATGATTCATGCATGTTTAAACTATATGCTGCCATGTTTCATGATTACATGATTCATGCTTGTTATTACTATATGCCGCCATGTCTCATGATTACATGATTCATGCTTTTTATTAATATATGCCGCCATGTCTCATGATTACATGATTCATGCTTGTTATTACTATATGCCGCCATGTTTCATGACTATATAATTCATGCTTGTTACTACTACTTAATGCTACGAGTTCATGATTACGTGTTTCGTGCTTGTTACTTGACGCCTGAGTACACGGCCCTATAGAAACCCACCACTAGGCCTAAACGTAACTTGTTTGAATGTAGCAACAATGTGGTAAAAACCTGAGACGCATGAAGTGCTACCTAGATAGTAATAATACAAGACTTGACACAACATGATTACCTGATACATGATACTTGTTACATGCTTACCTGTTACATGATACCTGTACATGCTACTTGACACCTGTTACCTGTTTACCTGCTTGCATGATCCTTGACATCTGTTACATGTTACCCATACCCTTTTAGCACATTATATTACTTGATTCTGTTCATGCTTCATGCTAATTGTTCTATTTTGTTGTCATGTCTATTCCATGCTATTTGTTTATTTTTTCCTATGTACTTGTGCCTACACTACAAGCAGCTCGTAACTTTCATTGACGGACGTTTTGTTTTCTTTTCACCTTCCTGCAATTTTGCTAAATTGCAGATTTTGGAGATCAGCTGCCAGATGGTGTAGGTGATCTGAGATTCTAGTTGCTGAAGTTCTTGCTACAATCTACTTTCATGTTGCTTTTGAATTTGTGTATCTGTTACTCGGATTATTTGTATTGGGCAATGTGACCCATGATTATTGACTTGTTCAGATCTGGTTTATTTGAGATTATTAAATTTGGTTTCAAGTTCCTGTTGGTATATTGATTCATATATGCATGCGTGGTTGACTTCTCTTGCTTCCTACTCTGATTATTCTTGTGCTTGTTGTAAAGATCCTGAAAGCTTATGGATGATGAAAATCATTCGCTGGACTTAGTCATGTATCCGTATTCGGTATCTCCTTTTTGGGAAGCGGGGAGTGACAGTCAAGGTCGCGTACAATGCCATCCTCGGCCGTCCCAGGCTTGCTTCCCTCCAGGAAGTGCCCTTTGCCTATCACATGAAGATGAAGATTTCGACTGAGTCTAGGTCGGGGTCGAGGTCGTCGTAGGAAACCAAGAATCTGCTCGGGCCTACTATATGGCCTCGGTAGGAGGCTCGGTGCTTCCCCTCGATGTGGTTGAATTGCCCTATGATCGGAGTCCTATCAACTCAGAGCCCATGGACAAGTTGGAGGAAGTCCTTTTTGTCGAGGCAAATCCTTCCAAGTGGTTATGAGTGAGAAAGTCACTCAATCCGGACCTCAGGAACGACCTCATCAATTGCATCCGGGCAGAACCAGAGCCTGTTCGCTTGGACCCCCTTGAACATGCTTGAAATTTTCAATGATCTTATAATGCACAGACTGAGTGTCCTGCCAGATTCCAAGCCTGTACATCAAAAGGGACAAAAGTTTGCTCCTGAGAGGCAACATGCAATGAAGGAAGAGGTGGAGAAGCTCCTCTCCACTCGCTTCATCCAAGAGGTCAGCTATTTGGAGTGGCTGACCAATGTCGTCATGGTCAAAAAGTCAAATGACAAGTGGAGAATATGCATTAATTTCACAGATCTCAATAAGGCCTGTCTGAATGATTCATTCCCTCTTCCGAACATCGATGCTATGATGGATGCAACCTCCGACCATGAGCTGCTGAGCTTCATGGAAGTCTTCTCGGGATATAACTAGATCCGCATGTCCCCCCCGCAACTATCTGAAGACAGCCTTCGTAACCGACCAGGGACTCTACTGCTATAGAGTCATGCCCTTCAGGCTCAAGAATGCTGGCGCAACATATCAGATACTCGTAAACCGATTTTTCAAAGAGTAAATAAAGGTGCAACATGGAGGTCTATATCGATGATATGCTCGTCAAAAACCTGAAAGGGGAAGACCATGTGAGAGACCTCAAGGAGGCCTTCGAGGTCCTGAGGACGCACAATATGAGGCTCAACCCTTCTAAATGCGCCTTCGGTGTTACCTCTGGGAACTTCCTTGGCTTCATGGTTATCCGACATGGGATAGAAGCAAATCCTGAGAAGATCAAGGCCATATTAGACATGATCCCTCCTAAGAACGTGAAGAAAGTCTAGAGGCTCACCGGTCTCTTAGCTGCAATCGGGCGGTTCCTATCAAGATCAGGAGAGAAATCTCTTCCCTTTGTCAAGGCCTCTGGGGGGCGAAGATCTTCGAATTGAGAGAACCCCAACATCAAGTGTTCGATCAGATGAAGCAATACCTCACCAGTTCCCTGCTTCTCAGCAAGCCTGAGCAGGGCAAGATCCTATGTCCGTACCTAGCCACATTGGAGCAAGCACTCAGCGTCGTACTAGTCAGAGATGACGATGGGGTCCAAAAACTCATCTATTACGTCTGCAAAGTCCTCCATGATTCCGAGATCCGTTACACTAAGATGGAGAAAGTCGCATATGCCCTAGTCATGGCCACGAAAACTCCGTCCCTAGTTTCAGGCCCACTTCATTCAAGTGTTGACCGATCAGCCACTCAAGCAATTCCTCCATAAGCCGGAAAATTCCGCCGATTACTGAAGTGGTCGATCGAGCTAAGCCAACATGATATTATCTACAAGCCGAGGACATCCATTAGGAGACATGCGCTAGCCAAGTTCATCACAGAGTGCACGATCCCGGAGACTCCTGAGGATCGGCAAGATGAGCCCATGTGGGAACCCTACGTGGATGGTTCCTCCTAGGGATGGCAAACGGGTCGAACGGGCCGGGCCGGGCCGAACCCGCCCGGGTTGGCCCGTGACTTGGGCGGGCTCAGGCCGGTTTGGCGACTTAGCCGGGCCGGGCCCAAACTTGATTTAGGCAACCTGCCCAACCTGTGAACCCTTTAGGGTCCAACCCGGGTCGAGTCGGGTCGACCCGCGGGTTGGCCCGTTTAGATAGATAGGTTTTTTTTAAAAATATTTTTAGCTTAAAATAATAATAATAATAATAATAATAATACTAAGTAACTAATAATACTAATAAATATTAAAAATCGTAATAATAATAATAAGATTGAAAGAGTGAAATTGGCAAAAAAATTTGAAATATTATTCATATGAATTTAAGTTATACAATTTTTACAATTTCTAATGAAATGAAGAATTCAATTCACAAATATGTTTTATACACTAACATATTTCTTATATACAATTTTAATTGACTCCAATTTTTCTAATTTAACATAACAAGCAAAGATATAGTACAATTTCTAACGTGTCGGTCGAGTTGCTATTACAAGCAAAGCTATTGTTGTTGTTGTTGTTGTTGTTCTTCCGGCGAGTTGCTCCCACTTGTGGACGTTGATAGTGCTTTTCCTTGTGTCCTATTTTCAGCCTTCAGCCAGTCTTCTGTGCAAACGAGCATCTCTAACGAGTCGGGCTTCAAGCAATTCCTGTAATCAGTTAGAACCCTGCCACTTGAAGAAAATTCACTCTCAGAAGCAACTGTAAAGACAGGAGGAGTTAGTAAATCTTTAGCCATAATTGACAGAATACTAAAAGTGTGTTCATGGTCTTTCCACCATTGTAAAATATCTAGTGGAGAAGTAGAAGGCTCAGAATCTTGTTGGTTATATCAATTTAATTCATTTGGTTGATTAGTCCTAGGTTTTTTTGATTGAATTTGTTCAAGTAAATTAAATATTCTATCATCAAATTTACTTTTACCCTTACATTTAGAAGTACCAGAAGAAGAACTAACTACAGAAGTTGTACTACTAGAAGCAAAACGTCTATCATAATAATCATACAAGTTATTTAATGTAGATTCAAACTGAACTAAAAAAGTAGCGCAATCAATTACTAATTCTACATTTTTCTCAAGTAATGCAAAAAACATTTCAATCAAACTCTTCGTACCTTCTAATTTGATACGAGGATCCATAATGGTAGCAACACAAATCAACATAGGAGGAGGAAAATAATACTTCAAAAAAAATTTGTATACAGGTTTTACAATCTCACCAACATTGATATCATTTAACATTTCGTTAAATGTTTGCATCATGCTAACTAATGAAATAAAAATGCTACTAGAAGTAGATTCATATGTTTTTGAAAATTTTAAAGTTACAGTTTTAAAAGGTTCTAAAAATTTCAACAAAGATTCGGCATAAAACTAATCGGTGAGAGTCATTTCAAAATTGTGCATATTTTTTGCGATACAAAAATCATTGACAACTGCTTTATATTCGGTAAAAATATGTAGTAAATCAAAAGTAGAATTCCATCGGTGTCTAACATCCTTTGGAAATCTTCTAAAAGGTACATTTTTAAGCCTACACCAAGCTTTCCATTCTTGTAATATGCTTGGACTTAATGCAATGAAATGTACACAATTTCTAATTTTAACTATATATGGGTTGGCTATTTTTAATGCACCTTGAACACATAAATTTATAATATGACATGCACATTTAACATGAAAAATATTGTCAGATGGAGGGTTTAATATGGATTTTAAAGTAGTAATTGCTACATTATTGTTAGATGCATTATCAAAACTAATACACATAATTTTATCGCGAATATGAAAAATATCACAAATTTCTATAATACGATTTGCTATTTGAGTGCCACTAAGGGGATACGGCAACACCGCAAGTGATATGATTTTTTTTTTGAAGAATCCAATCATTGTCGATCCAATGACAGGTTATTTCCATCACTGGAATATTTTTGACACTCATCCAACAATCCGAAGTTAAACTAACTCTACAAGTTAAACTCCATAAAATTGCAATCAAAGCGTCCTTCATTTCGATGTACATTTTAAAACAATCCGATTTGCAAGTATTTCTCGAAATTCTTCTAAAATGAGGGGTTAAGGCCGTTTGGTTAAAATTTTCCAAGTCCCTACTCTCGGGATAGGAAAATGGTAACTCTTCCTTTATGACTAATCGGATCATTTCCCGACGAACAAGATCGGGATCATAAGGGTGGCTATCAACTAGATCAGTCCTGGGGTTGATTTTTTGTTGTCCTTGTAGGTCAGCAAGAAGGTCTTTATGGTTATGTTGAATGTGTCTACTAACTGTACCGGTGCCGTCACCCCTATTGAATTTTTATGTTTTACCACATGTTTTACAAACTTTCAAACCTATACCCGGAGTATGTTTGTCCGGGATATAATCGTAAAACTTATGCCAATCACTAGTTTCTCCTCTACTTTTCATACTACTACGGGGTTGTGTGGTTTCGGTTGGTTGTTGTTGTTGTTCTTCTTCTTCTAATTGTATGTCACCTACAAATTTGTCGGGTGCACCCCATTGTTGGGTAGGAAGATCATGGTACTCTTGGGCGGGATCACTAGTTGGGACAATTGGTGGCCTACGCGAAGAGGAGGAGGAATCTTGCTAGCTACGACCGCTACCGCGTGATCTAGACATAATGTAATAATGTACTAATGTATGTAAAAAAAATACACAATGTAGGAACGGTGAATTATAAAAAAAAATCTAAAAAACAAGAGGGTTGAGATAGAGAAGATCAAAAAACCAACTATAATTTTAACTACAACGCAAAAAAAAATATAACGAGAAAGGTATGAAATTTTGATACCGTTCACCGTAGAATACGCGTATGTAAAATAAACCGTGAAAATAAGAGTAGAAGTAGAACTAGAAAGAAGCGCTTCGCCGATTCCGCAATTGAAGAGTTGAGGAGAGCTTGAAGGAGAATTGACGAGAGTTGAAGAGAGTTGAAGACATTGAATTTTGATTTCGATACGATCGAAAATTGATCGTGTATATGCCTTGTTGTAGACTTGCTTGTTGAATACTTCAATTGTTGAAAAATTCCTTAGAAATGATTTATAATAGTAGAGAGAGTATGAGAGTAAGGCGTGATTTTTTTAGGGGGTTTTTGGGGTATTTATAGGCTACAAATGTTAAAAAAAAATCAAAAAAACCAAAAAAACGGCTAGGAAAGCCGTTATTGGCTCTGTTGCACAGTGACCCAACGGGTCTCTGACCCGCGGGCCAACGGTCGACCCGTAACGGGTCGAACGTTCGACCCGTACGGGTCCAACGGGTCGTAACCCGCGGGTTGACCCGCGGGTTGGCGGCGGGTTGGATAGTTTTTAACGGGTTCGCGGGCCGGGTTAGGCGGGTTGGATTCGCGTTTTCTTCGACCCGGGTCGACCCGTTACTGTACACGGGTTCGACCCGAACCCGCCAAACCCTTAACCGAGCCGGGTTCAACGGGCGGGTCACGGATGGGTCGTCGGTTGACCCGGCCCAGTTGCCATCCTTAGTTCCTCCTGTGAGGAGGGAAGCGAAGCCGGAGTCATACTAAGCGGCCCTGATAGATACTCTCTGTGCTTCAGTTTCAAATCGTTGAGCAAAAAAAGCAGAGGACGAGTGATTTTCAAGTCAAGTTAAAGACTTGCAACATTATGTTAGATTATATTATGTCCCTATCTGAATTATTGATCTTGCCTAAATAATGATTTTTTTTCATAGATAGAATTTGCTAACCCCAAATGAAACGACATATTTTTATGCAACACTAGTTGACATATTTCATTAAACAGTTTGATATTGAAATATTCATTAAAGATTCACATTAAAAAAAATATTAACACTTAACATCCTAGAATAAATAATAATAAAATAATAAGAGAACAAATTATTATTTTTCTTCCTTTTAAAATTTTCGATTTTTTTTTTCGTATTAGTGTATAACTTCTGTCATACACATGCAATTAATCAGTTGAGACCCATAGAAAGAGAAGCTCATCTTAGAGATTGCTGTTTTTATCTTGTTGATTAGTGACAAATTAGGATATTCAACATTCTAAGAAAACAAAATCTACGATCTTAGTCGTTATTTATTTTTCAATGGCTTAGAGTTACCTTTAATATATAAAAAAAGGTTGATTGAATTTTGAAGAATTAATATTTGGATTTTAGCTAGGGTTTTGGGAAAATATTCTTCTTTCTTTTCCGCGGAACATGTAGAAAAATAGTGCCCGCTCTTGTTTTTTCCATTTAATTTCATGTATCTTATTTATGGCAATAAATCTAAAATAGAGGGGCCAATCAATAAAATATGAATTTTTATATACATGTAGAGTTATTTTTACAAATGTAGAGAGATCTAAAGAGTGGGGCCAGTTAATTAGTATAGATCCATGTCTCGCTTCGCTTCTCGTTATACGGAAACACGGGCACGTAACTGAAGTCCAGCGAATAATATAAGTATACCAACTCATATCAACCATAAGTTGTACAATACCAGTAAGTCCAACAATACAATAATAATCACATGAACACGAATACAATGCAATAACAAATATCTGAGATACAAGAGTTTACAGAATGTCCGAGAATATGCAATACGGTAAACGGTTCACCGAGTTCCTTCATTATCTCATCATTTGTACATGTATAAACAATAACTCAAAAGAAAGATGGAGAGTACCCGTTAGAGCAAGCTTCGGGCGACAAGTAGTAGCAAGTAGCGACACAATACGGTACAATATAACAATAAAAAAGAAACTAGGACGATATCAGTGGTCAATAAATGATAAACGATAACAAGATCAAAAGTCGATAATAAATTGTACAATGGTTGATAAATAAAAGTAAATAATCAGTAGAATAATAATCGATAAACAATAGTCAATAATAGAATCAATAATCGATAGTCAATTATGCATTGGTTAATAATCAACGATCGATAAATAATGGTCGATAAACAATAGTCAATGTGGCCAATATTCGACAGTCAACAATCAATAACTTATTTTCGATAAACAATAATCAATAATCAATAAATCAATAGTCGATGTTTAGTATCAATCTTTAGGTCTATCAGTCTTTTATCGGTCCCATCTAATGCATGGAATCCTGCATCCCATACCACAGGTTCGGGTGCATACAATCAAGTTAACGTGTAGTATCTAGTGATGAATTCTACAGGGTTATGTACTCGGGTCTTCTCATAACTATAATCAGTGATCAGTAAACATGAACGGTAACTTGATCGATAACTTGATCGAAAAACATGTAACACGGAAAACACGGGCCCCCTTCTGAGTACACTCTCCTATATTATTCACTACTAAGTCGTACCCTTTATTACCCCGACTTGTTATCTTTTACAGTAATTACTCATGAACATGCAATAAGTACAATCGATGAGAATGACAGTATTCATACAATATCAAGAATATATCAAGGCTATATATGCAATACATGAAATATTCATTGTTCAATTCATTAATTACGGAAAATAACGGGTTTATATGCAAAAATATAACAATGCAAGTTCTGGACAGCAGCACCTTCTGGTACTCAAATTCACTTTTCCGCTGCTACGGGAATGCAAATCCGATTCCATCAGGGGTTCCAGAAACTAGACACCCTGCTGTTCCAATACATATTCAAGCAATACATTATAGTTACAGTAGTTATGCATATAGATTTATTCTTCACTGTTTCGTGTACAATTTTGGTTCTCGAAATTACAACATGACAGTACTAAAACGTTAATAACTTACAATCTATAAATCGGATTGAGAATCCGTAAGATGTTTCGGATTCTAGACTCACTGTGCTACAATTCATATGTACAAAGTTATAAATTTTAGTGTCAGGAACTGAGTTGAAACCTCCGTACAAGCTCAAGCAAGAGACATGGGAACTGGGTTGAAACCTCGGTACAAGCTCAAGCAAGAGACATGGCATTATATTCAAGTATTCAATAGCATGATGATTTAACGGTTCTAGACT
The DNA here is from genome assembly GCA_017893485.1 of Hemerocallis citrina. Taxonomy (NCBI): domain Eukaryota; kingdom Viridiplantae; phylum Streptophyta; class Magnoliopsida; order Asparagales; family Asphodelaceae; genus Hemerocallis; species Hemerocallis citrina. The sequence continues at coordinate 77,638,888 of CM030362.1, forward strand.
TGAACAATAACGTCGCAAGATAAGAAGACTATGAATCAATAACTTCGTAAGATAAAGAAAACAATGAATCAATAATGGAATTCAGTTAGATACGATATTCAATTCAATAACTACTTGCCGGATTTTAAAGAAAATACTTGCACAGGAACAATAAAAAGTGTGCAATTGATGCTTGCCTTATTACATGACGATTAACGACAGAGAGGAAGAGCGGCAACCGCAGTGAATGCAACTGCAACTGTAGCAAGTATGGGAGCAGCAATCCAACAGCAAAAGTGACACGAAAGCGACAACTGCACGGGGACAACAACACAAACAACAGACAGCAACAAGAGGTAGGCGACAACGACAGCGATCCCAGCAATAACAGCAAAGTTATGGCGACAACAACAACGCAACGAACAGCAACCCGCGGCAAGCAGACGACGGTACAACCGCGACAACGTCGGGTTGTAAGGAGGAGTTGAGACTGCAATGAAGGTGATGCAGTAAGGAGTGGAGTTTGGCTCCGTAGATGAGGCAGCAACAAAGGGAGATGTCAGGTCATCGTGTGGCGGTTGCAAGGGGGAGGGATAAGGTGATCGGGGGATGAGGAGGTCGGGGTGAATGCGAGATGAAGGAGGAGCTGATCGGTGGAGGGCTCAGTGGTGAGGAGGTTGGAGTGATGGTGATGGTGGTACTGTGGGAAGGGCATCGAGAGACTGAGGGAGCGTCTGGCGGCACTGGAGTTGGGTTAGGGATGAGGTGGCAACACTGGCAGGGGAACTGGCATGGGCCTTCGGTGAGGAGGCGATGGAGAGCTTGGTGCTCGGTTGAAGAGGAAAGACAAGAGGAGAAGGCGGTGTGACGGTGATGCTGGCTGCAGCGAAGGGCAATCAGGCGGCACTTGGGTTGGCGATGTTGATGGTGGTGAAGTGCAATGGAGTTGCGAAGAGGAAGAAGGTGATGGGGGAGATGAAGAAGAAGGCAGTAGGGCTCGGGTGCAGCGGGGCGTTAGGTTTGTTCGGGCTCAAGTCCGGTGGTTAGAAAATGAGGCGCAGGCGGTGGCTGACTGCTAGCGATGACGAAGCATTGAGGGAACGTCGATGAGAGGGTGTCAGAGCTAGTGGGGTGAGAAGCAAAAGAAGAAGATGAAGGAGAGGGGGTTACGACTAATGGAGAGGATTATATATAATAATTAGGGTAGTTAGGGATTGATAATGGAGTTAGTGGGGGGGGGGGGGGGGGAGATTAAGGAGGAGATGGTGGACAGGTGGAGTGCATCTAAGGAGGTATTTGGATAGGGTTGTATTTGGGTTAACAGGTTAACGGGTTTAGGTTAGGCTCCAATATGATTTGTTTAGGATTTAAAGTGTGGGCTTGAGTTAGGCTCTAGATTATTTTGTTTAGGTTGGGCTTCACATTCAAAAAGAGATTAAATATAATAACAATAGTATGGGTTAAAATTGGGCTTTGACAAAATAATAGATAGTCAAGAGAAATATTGTAGAATGGAATAGGATTTGGGTTTGGGTTTTCACAAAATAATCATATAATCAAATAGTATGGACTATAATATTTTGGTTCAAAAATAATAATAGACACAACTGAAATTAATAATTGGAATAGACTTAATATTAAACAATAGTGACAAGAAATAAATAATACTAGTAAGATATGATATAGTGGATTGGAATTTTTGGGTTGCACAAAATAATCGAATGAAAGCAAATTTGATTTAATAGAATGATAGAATTTATGTCAAATATTTGAAATACAAGAATTGGAAGAGAGAGAAAAAGAAATACAAAAAAATCAGTACAAACAGAAACGGGAGTTACAATCTGTATAGGGTTGGTTTTATAAATTTGGACGGGTGGGTGGTAAATTTTGGTTGAGCGTATATCGGGGCCTTTTTTTTTTTCAAAATCTAAATTTTTTTTTGGGAGGGTGGGATAAAAATGTAAACAAGGAGGGTGTTTTTTATAACTCGTGGTAGCTTTAACCCTTTGCCCCCTACAAGCTGCGTCCCTGGTCGAGAGTATAAGTGGTGGGGTGCCTATCATGTGTTGGCCATTTTTGTGGAGCAATAGAAAAATTATTAGTATCTTTGCATATAATGGGGACAGGGGTGGAGATTGGAGGTGATGTGAAGAGAGAGGAAGTGGAGTGTTAGGAATTTGTTGCTGAGTTTAGCAGCAATAGATTCGATGACGAACAATCAAACAAGTAGATCAAACCAAATACACAAAACACACAATAATTTGTCTCGGTTTGACTACGCCTTATCCAAAGGAGAAATAAGGAAAATATTATTCAACTAGAGAAGATACAAAGTATTACACTCGCGCCAAGAACCTATCTATCTCTCAAGCCTCACTGGAAGATAATCTGCTGTTTACATTGGAGAACTCTCTTAATTGTTCTTTACAATGAAGTACTTTATCTTGCTCTCAAAATAGGTCAATATAATAATATATAGAGATCTAGAGAAATCCTATGTTATAGTCTTGATACAATAACCGTCTGATATATCCTTAATGAAAAGATACATGATATGAGTTGGACGATCTAACTTGGAGGAGAAGTTGGGCCCAAAAGAATCCCCTAGAATCAACCCATCAAGCTTTTGCCAACCGTTGGCGGTCGACCGCACCACAAGAGCAGTCAACCGCAATCAACAACTCTCAAGTTAGGGAGTGTGCATTCGAGCAGTAGTTTACTGACAGCCTGACTGCTGCGTCTTTTTCTCTCCATCGACGCTTCAACCTATTCTTGCTTCATCATCTTCTTCTTCTCATCGAACTCAATAGAATACAAGACATAAAACTAATAGAGAGAGTAGTGAAGGACATAATGGATGGGGAGAATGGGAAGGAGATGAGGAGGAAGGCGCGGGAGTGGAAGGAGAGGGCTGTGAGAGCAAAGGAGAGAGCGGATAGTTCTTTTGACTTGGAGAGGCTAGTAAAGTGAGTACTCCTACAAGATTATATTTGTCGGGAATTCAGGCACAGTGGAGAGGAGTTAGAGCAAGAGCGATAACTAATCACAATGAACAACCAAGCATACAAAGCACACAATTTTGTTCCGGTTCGGGCGAACCTAATTTGGGGGAGAAAAACGAGCCCCTCTCTCTCATGTATATTCTCCGACATTTTGCCGGCCAAACACGGGAATGGTGGAGGGAATTCTCCCATCTAATCCGCATACCAAACACCACATAATTGTGTTCATCTTCTGTATTTAGACAAAACAAGAAAATAAAACTTGCAGTCATATACATATATATAGAGAAATCTTCGGTTGCACACTACTTTGGTGAGCACTCCGTGAACACTCACGAAATAGAGATCCTATGAAAAATTCGAACCGCTCATATTGTTCTATATGCCTAAGATAGCCTAACAATAAAAAATCAAGTAAATTGAAGTTCATTTGCCCATGATTTACATCATCACAAAATTGTATGGCTGAAAATTCTAACAGCATGATGGATGGGCAAATGAATTTCAAATTACTTGATTTTTTATTGTTAGGCTATCTTAGGCATATAGAACAATATGAGCGGTTCGGATTTTTTATAGGGTCTCTATTTCGTTAGTGTTCACGGAGTGCTCACCAAAAGTATTGTGCAACCGAAGAGGACTATATATATATATATATATATATATATATATATATATATATATATATATATATGGAAAGCTTCGGTTGAGCACTACTCTAGTGCTCACCGCGTGAACACTAGGCATTCGGGCGTTCATATCGAAAATCCGAACCGTTCACATTGATCTACACATCTAAATTAGTCTAAATATGTAAAATCAAATCATTTGAAATTCATTTGCCCATCCATCATGTGACTATAAAAACAATGATTTTCAGCCATACAATTTTGTAACACTTCAATGAATGGGCAAATGAATTTCAAATGATTTGATTTTACATATTTAGACTAATTTAGATGTGTAGATCAATGTGAACGGTTCGGATTTTTGATATGAATGCCCGAAGGCCTAGTGTTCACGCGGTGAGCACTAGAGTAGTGCTCAACCGAAGCTTTCCCTATATATATATATATATATATATATATATATATATATATATATAAAAGTAGAAAGTAGGATACAATGTACATACACAGAACCTTCTAAATTTTTTCCCAAACAGACCTACTTTTTGAAAGTTTTTCTCAAACTGACCTACTTTTTTTTAAAATTCCCAAACTAACCTACTCGTTGTCTCAAAAAGCGAGTTTGGTAAAAATCCCATCGCTTTTTGAGACAGCGAGTGTGAGGTTTGAGTTTTCTTTATTTCTCCCTGACCAAGACTCGCTGTCTCAAAAAGCGAGTGGGTTTTTCCCAAACTCGCTTTTTGAGATAGCGAGTGTCGTTTGGGGTTTTTAATACCCCACGCTCGTTTTTTTCCTCTCATTATCTCCATTCTAATAAAGGATCTCGAAACATTTAAACCATGTCAAATTCTAATATGTTTGTGTTTGTTTTGTCAACTTTGTAGTAGTTTATAATTGTTGTATTATGTGATGTGGACTTTCTACTAATTTGTATGCGTTTAATTTTGAACTATGATAATTCCCATTTGTTTCAAAATCATTGGAAGTTTAGAGATTGTGAATGAATTTGGATTCATAGATGTTGGAGTAGATATGAAGTTTAGAGATTGTGAATGAATTTGCATATGCAGCTTGAATTGGAATTTTTTTCCCTAAACTTGCTTTCTTAGAAAACGAGTATACTTTAAACCTCTTCACTTTCTAAGAAAGCAAGTTTAAAGTTGAGAGATCTGGAAATTTCTCAACTCGACAGTCGCTTTCTCAGAAAGAGATTGAATTTTGTCTACAGTCGCTTTCTGAAAAAGCGAGTTTAGGCAAAACCACATTGCTTTCTGAGAAAGTGATTGTGGAGTTGAGAAATTTTCAGAGACCAGCTAAAGGTGGGTGATTGAAGAGGTAAATAGTCAATACAAGGTCGAAGTAGCTCCTTCAACCGCACTCTTTTTCCCCAAATTCCCGATTCGACGATTTCCTTGGATATTGGGGTTTAGGGTTTTCAGAGCGTGAATAGACGTTGAGAGTGTGAGGAGAGATCGTAGGTGGGAGATGTGAAAGATCGTAGGTGAGGATTTTTGGGTTAATCGACGAGAGGAGATCGCCAAAATGGGTTAGAGTTTCGGGGTTAGAAGAGGAAGAGGAGGATAGAGAGTTGAAAGAGAGACAGCGCGTTTGGGTATTAAAAACCCCCAAACGACACTCGCCTCTGACACTACTGCCTCCCATGCACAGTTTTGCCTCCTTCGCCGTTTTCGAATCACCACATTCATCAATACAGTATTTCCGGTGGAATTGGGGAAGAATATGGATTGAAAATGGGGATGATTGCGATGTCAGATTCAAAAATGAGATTTAGCCACGTTTCTTATACTTTTCCCTTTTTGATATTGCCTCATACATATTTGAATAGGAAACACTTGAAAACCTAGAAATCTGGTACTTAATTTCTAGAACTGTGCGTTGCTCATCAACTTTTCGATAAAATGCCAATATAGCATACAAGGCATTTGTAAAAATATTTTGAAATTTTTTACTGAACTAAATCAGTTGTATCTATGTGTGGTGTATGTATAAATTTCTGAAATACTAATTTACTACCTGATTTCATTTTCTATTTCTAATTTGCATTTTTGAAATCTCAAAATTTGAATTCGAGGGGGAGTATAGCTTGAAGACAGTGATGACTGCGGTGTCAGATCCAAGATAGAAATTTGGTAAGCAGGGAGTTGGCGGAGGGCAGGATGAGGCGGATAGAGAGATGGATGGGGTTGTTGGATAGGGGAACGTCATGGTGGTCGAGGACGGTGGAGATGCGGGAGATGAGGGAGGAGTGGAGGGTAGCTTCAGAGAGGGTGTGGATTTAGGAGGTGCAGGGTCTATATGTTGCCGGTTAGGATGCACAAAAAGGCCAGGCTATGCGCGTATTTTTTAGGATAAATTTCACTAAACTATAACCTTGGAGAGATAATTTCTCTTAGTTCTCTCACACTTTTTTAGAGTTCCATATTTTATGAGTCGTTCAAAATTATTTTAGTAACTGCAATTTGCACAGGGTAACATTGGCAGTTATAAATCCATAGTCTATCAATAATACAGCTCAGCTATGTCTTGACTTTTTCTTAGCCTACTCCGAATTATTTGAATTAGTACAATGACTTTATACAGGATAGACAATCTAGTTTCCAATTTGTCTTTTCCCATCTCGCTCTCTCATGTATATTCTCTGGTTTCTGCCTGCCAAACAAGGGAATGTGGAGGGAATTCTCATCTCTAATCTACGTACCAAACACAATCTAAATTTTTTTGATAAAAAGAATAGAGTCGAACGAATTCAGCCAAGAACTATATATATATAAGCAAGGCTGATTTAGAGGCACTAAATCATAGAAGGAGAAGAAGACGAAAACCAAAAAAATAAAAGGAACAAGGAATTGAAAAACTAAACTACAAAAATCAAACTGATTTGTGTCGAGACTTGTGTATCACACAATCTCCTTAAAACAGATTCGCCTCATCCGGGTGTTGGAGTTTGTAGACGAGTCTGTCTCCCATGACGCAACAACAGAAATGTGTTGACGAAGGCACCACGTGACACTCCTGAACCTAATCAGCATTTGAATTCTATCACTGAACGACTAGACAGGAACAAGAACGAAACAACAGAACAGACAGGAAGCAAGGAGAGTTTCTGGTGTCTATTTGGAGGGGAGAATGAGCCTATATTTAAAGGCTTGTGTATATCAAACCGATTTGTGTTGAGGCTTGTGTGTCACACAATCTCCTTAAAACATATTTGCCCCATCTGGGTGTTGGAGTTTGTAGAGGCGTCTGTCTCCCAGGATGCAACAATAGAAGAGTGTCGATGAAGGCACCACGTGACACTCTCGAACCTAAGCAGCGTTTGAATTCTGTCACCGAACGACTAGACAGGAACATGGACGAAACAACAGAATATAGAGGAATGTTTCTGGTGTCTATTTGGAGGGGAGAATGAGCCTCTATTTATAGGGGCAGGGAGAAACCAGGTGAATGAATGCACTCAGTCTGTGACGGCAGGTAGGTGAGGGAAGGCACCCCCCTGTAAGAGTGGGTATCGAATCCTATCGGGTCGGGTCCTCCTCTACCAGACCCGGACCTGGTACCTCACGGGTCCAAGGATTGGACCCGGAGCCGGAGTTGCAAGAACCGGGTCCGGGTTCTAGTTAAAAAAATCTACCCGTCGGATCCGGTAGTGGGGAATAAATATTTGTACTTAAGTATTTTTGCACCCGATATACTACGGTTATAACAATTTTTGCACTTAAGTACATGAATAAATATTATATTTACACATATATCTTCAACAATTACTTTTATATGTATATCCCTATAACCCTATTATTCAAATTCTATATTTTGGGGGTATTTTTTAATGGGTCCGAGTCGGATCTATTTTGAGCGAAAGTGCATCGGGTCTTATTTTAGGACCCGGACCTGGACATGTATAGATCGGATCGGTTCCAGTCTAATGTCGGGTCCGGGTCGGATCCGGGTATCAAGTAAATGTAACAGTGCTACTCTCTATAACGGCAAACAAAAAATAAATAGCAGAGAAAACCGTTTCTGCTTTTATTTTGGACCGTTACAGATCGGAAAAATAAATCTGTAGCAAAAAATGGTCGGTCCGGCATTCGTGTCTGTAGAACGTGCGGGTGCACACAAACCGCATGAAATCTAGTCCGATATCTGCACCCCTGCGCGCGCGAAAGAGAGCTTCTTGACTTGCTATCTTACAATGTCAAGAAAAGGGTTAATATATATACCCTTCTAATTCCTTTGTTTTTTTTCCGATGTGCGACTAAAGTCCCTCAACTCTATTTTCAGAAATCAACTGTCTCACCTTGGGAGATAATTTCTCGTTCACCCGATAACCATTTTGAGCAAATAAATATACGATTTTGATCTACTCACGAGGGAGAACACAAATCATCAAGATCTCTCACTAATTCATAGAGGATTTTAATCAAAAAATTGCTCAAAAACTGGTTCGTAAATGGTATTAAGATACTCATTTTCTAACAAGAGTGGCATGTATCGATGAGGTTTACAAGAAGCCCCGAAAAAAAAACAAAACTAGTACAATAACAGCAGCAATACAGTAACCGCTGAATGCAATGAAGATACTTGCTTCAGACAAAACAAGAAAGAATACTTAATTGTAAACTTAGGTTGTGTTTGGTAGAAAACACAACCTAATTGTGTTCGTCTTCATCCATGCATATTCAGACAAAACAAGAAAAGAAGACTTGCTGTCAATTAGTAGCAATATATATGAATATATATATATATATAAGAGTAACAAAATAACTAATGTACGTAGAAAGCAGAATACAATATACATACAGAGAACCTTTCCCTTGATATCGACGAGAGCGCTTACTTTGACGTTTAATTAGTAATCTTTGTTCAGAAAATTAATTCAGTCAGTTTAAGTACGTGGGGACTTATTGATTTTCTAATCTTCAAGGAAACAACCAGCAAATTTCAATATCTTCAGAATAAGCAGTTTGAGAAGTAGATACATTGAAAAGGAAGAGACAGCAATTTTGAAAAATAGAAACCCCATTACTGTCACCGCCGTGATTGGTTCCAATTCAGAGGCCCCAGCAACTGCAGCTACTGTTTTGAATTCAGCAGACTCCACCATGGATCTTGTTACTATTTCCACAATGGACCCAGCAATGTACTTTGCTGCGAAGCACGGTGATGTGGGCTATCTCAAGTCCAAGGTCGAGTTAGCTGATAGTCCGATCTCTCTCTCCTCATTTTTGACTCCTCAGAACAACACCATCCTCCACATAGCCATCAGATTCCTTCAAGTGGAATTTGCGGACAAAATCCTCAAAACAGAGCCCTCATTGCTCGTCCAAGCTAATACTAAGGGCGACACTCCGCTCCATGTTGCTATGATTTCCGGACACATGACAACTATTGAACTTTTAACTAGATGTTACAAGGAAAGAGAGGAGCAGCAAGACCCGGAATCTGGATTTTCTGAATGGAGGGCAGCCAACTCGGAGGGCAATACAGCCCTTCATCTATCGCTTATAAGCCGCAACCCTAAAGTGGCACTAAAGCTGTTGAGCGAGTATCATGGACACGCAAACTGTGTGAACAATGCCCAGGAGAGTCCACTCTACTTGGCCGCCTCATTTGGTTATGTGGATGTCGTGACAAGACTTTTGAGCATTGATGATGTCAGCCTTATGGGTCCCAATTGCCAGACTCCTCTGCATGCAGCTGCTGCTATGTTTGCCGGAACAACAACTCAAAAGAATGATACGAAAGGTGTGTGAATTTAGTAGTAATATCTTAACAGATTTTATCTGTCAAAGTTATCCTTCAATGAAACAAAAAATTTATAATTAAATCTTTTTTGCCTGATGTTATTGTTGTTGTTGAGCCAAGCAACTAAACACGCGCCACACTCTCTCAAATGTTACTGAGGAAACATCCGTAGCTACAAGCCTAGCAAGAAATCAAGAAAAGCTTCAAGACTGTAAAAAAGAGCTACCTGACATTGCAAACAAGCAATTTCTGAGGGTTTCTTTGGGTAGATCGCAATGATTTTAATTAATTTTATTAGGTGCAAAATATTTACACGACCGCACTTCTTTTTTTCTTTTGACTAGCATCCATCAGCTTATATTCTCAGGATATATATATATATCATGAATGGATACATTTTGCTAATCAAGGGTTTAGTGAAAATGCAGCAATTGCAAGGCTACTCTGTAAGAAAGTGCCGCATATTATAAGGCAGAGAGATGACTTTGGGAGGACAGCTCTGCACTACTCTGCCGCAACTCCTGCAAAGGGGATAACACGTATTTTGTTGAGATCAGATCGTATGCTTGCATATATACCTGACAAGGATGGTCACACTCCTTTGTTAATTGCAGTTCTATTAGAGAATTGGAACACCATCAACATCATACTCAGATACAGCCCAGACTGCGGGGAGATATGTGATTCCACTGGTCAGAATGCTTTTCATTTGGTTATGAGAGAAAAACTAAATATTTTGAGAATTTTAAAGCACCCTGAGCTTAAACACCTCCTTAATGGAAAGGATGATGAAGGAAATACCCCTTTTCATTTAGCAGCCAGTGCTGATTATTATACTGGTGTGCGCCGCCTACTGCAGCAAAAAGGTGTCGATCTTGTATCTATGAATAAATCAGGTCTAACAGTTCTTGATTATGCGGACACATGGGAGGGCATCTTAGGAGAGGTATGTACGGCTACCAACTATTTAATTAGGTTTTGCATCCCAGACCGGTTCAAATTTCACTTCATTTTGCATGATTGGTACAGTAGGATCTTGTCTTGGATAAATGCTTCAGATTTTACCTTGACAGACACATGTCCAACTGTCAATGGTTTTCATCAAAGTAATTGCCTAATTCTTCACAAGGAACTATCCATTTTGCACATACTAGTAGTCTGCACGTGCGAGCAATGAACGTTCCAAATTTTTTATATATTTAAAAAAGTAAATACTAAAATGTAATTTGGTTTTAAATTTGAGACCTCCCTTTATTTATCACATACTCTTTACAAATTACCCATAGTGATACCAACTTTTATTTTATATGAGTGACACTTTTGTAAATAATTATGTCGTAAATAAATTTGAACTTTCAAAGTATTATGATAGCTAATAGCAGTTGAGTAAATGAATTGTTAATATAACTCTTACTTAAAATTGAATGGTTGAGATTCAATGGTTGATTGTCTACAAATTACAGTTTGTTTACAAATTAAATAACCCCAACTCTCACATTATAGTATACTAGTATAATGTACGTGCGATGCACATCTAAAAAAAAGTAAATTGATCAAATTAAATGTATATATATCGAATAAGAAAAAAAATAGTTTATATTTGAATGTTTTGATTTGGGCTATACGTGCGGTGCACATTTATATTTGTTGGAATATAATTTGAACGTGTATTATACGTGTTTATATAGTTACAAATTAGGGTTTGTTTGTTACAAACCCCAACTCTCCCATTAAAATAGTAGATACACTAGTAACTGCACGTGTGATGCACGTTCTAATTATTATTTTTTTATATATAGTAAATGATAATGAGTAATTAGGCCTCAAACCTGAGACCTTCATTTACTCATCACATACTATTTATACATTACCCCTAGTAGCACAAACTTTTATTTTATATTAGTGACACTTTTGTAAATAATTATGCCGTAAATAAATTTGAACTTTGAGGATATTATGGTAACGAACAATAATTGAGTAAATGAATGGTTAATATAACTCTCACTTAAAAATGAATGGTTGAGATTAGATAGTTGAATGAATGTCTACAAATTACAGGTTATCTACAAATGACAACCCAACTCTCCCATTATAATATTAGAGATAATAGTATTAGAGATTAGAGATTAGGGATAGATTTATATGATCTTCAGTTGTGCATGAATAGGCATATATATAAAGAAAGAAAAGGAAAAATCTTTTTTTTTTTGATGAATCGGATAGGGTCAAAAGACCCCAGCCATCAGATCAAAAATATATTAAAACTAATCAAAATGTAAATTTTACAAGCCGTAAAATGAAAGTAGCTAACAGAACTAAAGAAAGGAAATACATTAAGGAAAACACAAGAGATGCAAAAGAAGAAGCTCTCCGACGCAAAGGCCTCTCCCTAACAGCTGGAACCGATCCACAAGGAAACAAGCAAAGAGTTCCACAAGACGAGGAGACCAAATGAAACAGAGCCCGAGCTACCTCGACCTCAGCTACAGTGGAACACCATCACTATGATGCTCAAAGCAGCTTCAACAGCAGATCATCACTCTGAAGCCCACCACTGATAGGGAGCAAAAAGACTATAAACAGGCAGTCCCAACCAGGATACGAGGACAGCAAACTCGAGACAGCGCAAAATGAAAGCAACAAGAGAGCAAAACCAGACAGCCCCTCAAACACACCACAAGGAGAAAAGAAATCAACCTCCACACCCCGATAAGCAGACGAAAGAGAAAAGTAATCACAGACTGAAATATCACCAAACTAAACAGCTAGCCAAATAGAGAGAAAAGAATAAAACACGCCATCCACAGGCAATTAAACCCCTCCATTGAGGGCAATTGATTCAAAACAGCTGACCAGAAACATCATTACCAAAAGCAATAATGATAACAAAACCAAAAGCTCAGAAAAGAAGCCATCCAACTGCTAAGGATGGTAAGGTCGATAAGCATAATAAACACAGCCACAAGAGGTTGCTACACCACAACACACCCAGAGCAAAGATTATCATAAAAGAGAACATAAGCTCAAATCCTTAACCAAGAGTGAAGTCCACAGATCAGAAAAGGAGAAAAAGTAAAGCAAGGTCTACAAAAAATGATGTCCATAGCATCAATAGAAATAGAAACAAACATCAAAGTATAACAGCCCATAGATGGAGAAGGCATCAGCATCACAACAACCCAACCATTACCAAAAATAAGCTTCGGATGAAAAGCAACGGCATGGTTCGCAACACATAGTCAGAAACTCCCCTAGAGGGGAATTAAACCTGCAAATATGAGAAGGAGAAGAAGAGAAAAGGTAAGCTCACTGACAGAGGAAAGCAAAAATTATAAAGCATGAAGAGTGCGAAGACAATGTACTGCATCAAGTAATCTTTGGAAAGCAATAGAAGCGTTGTCTTTGGGTTTCAATCCCGATGCCCAAAGATTGAAAAGAAATAAAAAATCATCAATCATCACGGAAGTAGAAGAAACGCGGTGATGAAACACTCTGGTATTTCTCTCTTTCCAAATGACCCAAATGAGAGTATGAACTGACAAGATCCAAGCACTTCGAAAAGAGGAGATCAAAGGCTTAGCCGTCCAAACCGAGGCTAATACCGGGGGTAAGGCTCCCGTACCCCATGCTAGTGAGCAAATCTTCCATAAAGGAATGATGATAGGACATTGAACAAAAAGATGATCAACATCCTCTGAATGCTGAATGCACAGGGAGCAAAGCTGTCCCCAGGCTATATTTCTTCTATTAAGCACCTCAACGGTGAGCAACTTATTATTAAAAGCCAGCCAAGATGTGATCTTCACTTTGAGGGGAGCCCACGAGTCCCAGAAGAATTTAGCAATCGGAGATGAGACTCCTCTCGAGTTAATGAATCTATAAAAAGAATTGACCGAAAAGGTACCTGTTGGCGACCAACGCCAGGCAATGCCCTCAGAAGGTCTCCAAGCATAGTTATTGAGTAAGTCAATCAGATCATTAAAATCCTCGGACAAGGATTGAGAAAGATCTCTCGTAAATGGAATACACCAATTACGAGAATTGCCGATCCAGTAAAAAGAGTCCTCTATAGAAGCTGATGGGAGTGCCGCTAAACGATAGAGAGAAGGGAAAGCAGAAGCTAAAGTGGAATTACCGATCCATAGGTCGGTCCACAATTTAGCTCTAGAACCATCATAGCAAGTACGATAAATACTGCAATGAAAAGCAGGCGAAGCTTTCCAGACACCCTTCCAGAAAGAAGAGGCGTGAGGATTTACAACCTCGGGAAACTCCCACCACTTAGCAGAGGTAGACCGATAATCCTTTATGCATCGAATCCAAGGTAAATGATCGGCATTATGGAGTTTCCATCGAAAGAAAGAAATCTTTGAATTTGTAAAGTTGGTATATGTGCCCTTTTTTTATAGGCATGGGAAATCTTCGCACAGTGAAAATTTTGCTTGGCCTTGTTAACTGATCATCCTTTTTTCGGAACCATAATTGAATGCCTTTGGTACAAGATATTTATTTATTTTTGATATAAAAAAATTTGACCGCATCACCGCTTCATTAATTAAAGGTTAATGAAACACAGCAGAACAAAGTACAACAAAAATTAACGGCTATATCAATCTGACATCCAAAATAAGACAACATAAAATTCAACCAAAAAAAGCTACATCGAATCATAAGAAGACAACATAGTAAGATACGTAATGCATAGCGACTCCACGCTCAATCCTTCATCAATCATGAACTACTCATCGTCCTCCTCCAAATGCAGCCGCTTTCTCGTACCTACTTGACTTGCCCAAACATGGATGAGCAAGAAAATTTTATGCATCAATACAGAAAATCTATTATTGCTATACCGAAAAAATGAATTATTACGATCTAGACACAGACTCCACAAAATAGCTACCACAGAATTGTCCCAAGCAATCATATTCTCTTTCCTGACTACCCTTACTCTCCACTGACCCCAAAGCATTACATAATGTCAAAACCTAACCTCACAACCTCCCAAGCTAACTAAGCCCTAGGACACCAGAATAGCATATATGAGTTGTGTCCTCATCGTTAATCATACATCTCGAGCATCTAACATCGATAGGGATTTTGTACTTACTGAGATTCACCTTTGATAGAATTGCGTCCTTTGCCACCAACCACAGGAAAACTTTGAATTTCATTAGTGCCAGAGTATTCTGAATTGTATTTTCCTCTCTACATCTCAACCCACCATCGTTAATCCACTTGTACATGGACGCAACCGAAAAGTTTCTGTTAATATCAAGACTCCACTTCCTCTCGTCGTTCTTGTCGTTAAGAGTTATACTCTTTTCCTAGCCAGATGGAAGGGACGATTTTGGTCACTTGGAGGTAGAATCATACTGATCGACTTAGACCTCAGTAGCCTCCCGGCGTATCTAATGTCATTATATGAACTCCCTAAATGAGTCATAAGCAAAATTGATAAGATCCATAGAAAATTTCTATGGAAATGAGCAAATGAGGAGAATAAGGGTTTCCATCTAGTCATTTGGGGTAGAGTGTGTAAGATGAAGGAATTCATAGGCTTACAAATCTTGGACTTGAGAGACATGAACAAAGCACTCATAAGTAAATGGTGGTTGACAAGATATTTATTTTTCCAATGATGGATCTCCTTTGTGACATTCACCTTTCGTTGTTAATATTACATCCTTTAAAAAAAAAGCAATATACTAAGCACTTCTAGTGCAGTTGGCTAGACTGTTCACTCTTGAGGTTACCAAGTTAGATTTTGTTATTTAATTCTTTATAAAGTTTCTTTTACAATAAACTCAATTGATTGGGAGGCACAGAAAACAGAGAAGAAAATAGGAGAGAAAGAAAAACCGAAAGGAAAATAAAATAAATAAATAACAACTTACAAAAACCAATTTCAGATTAGAAGTTAGAGTAGTCGAGGTCTGTGTATCGCACAGTGTTCTTAAAACAGATTTTGTCTCTTCCGATTGCTGAATTGTACGAAGGCGGCAATCGTGTCCACAGGCACACACAAGTCGCATGTAAAAATCCGGTCCGAGATCTGCACCCCTACGCACGCGAGAGAGAGAGCTTCTCTTCTAGCTATCTTACAATGCTTAGAAGGAGGTTACTATATATCCTCTTCTATTTCCTTTGATTTTTCCGATGTGGGACTATATTCCCTTAACTCATTTTCAAGAATGAAAATGTCTCACTTTGAGAGACAATTTCTCATTCACCCCTTAACCGTTTTTAGCAAATCAATATATGATTTTGATCTACTCACGAAGGAGAACACAAACCAATCAAGATCTCTCAATAATTCATTGAGGATCTTACTCAAAAAATTACTAAAAAATCGGTTCGTAAATGGTGTATAAAACACTCATTTTCTAACAGATTTCGATTCTGGCCTTCGACGGAATATTAATTTGAGATGATGAAAAATCATTTTCTCCTTAATGTGGGTGGGGGTTATGGCGAAAGCCAAAAAAATAAAATATTAAAAATAATTATAAAATCTATAACTATTATAATGGGAGAGATGGGGTTGGTAAACAAATAAACATTTTTTTATTTTTTTTGTATGTGTGCAAACACGTGCAGCGCACGTGTTGGTAGGTTTTTTTTGTCCTTTTCCTTCCTCCTCCACGTGCATCGCACGGGCATCATATTGGTAGGTTTTTTTTTGTCCTTTTCCTTCCTCCTCCACGTGCATCGCACATGCATCATACTAGTAAATATAAATAGAAGAAGAAGCATTACATATGATTTTTTTTTTATAATGATTTTGCTGTATTGGCATGCTTCACCAGCTAATAGATAGTGCTCTCTTTGAGATAGAAATACTATCAAGTAGATTCTTGATTTCCTCCTCATATTTACATTTCATTCATGCAGAGCTGTGATAATCGATTAAGCCTCATCAGTAATGGTGCTGTTCGTCGTGCAAGTAAGATTGGGCAGAAGGCTAACATACAATCTGCAAGGCCGATCAAGGAGCTGCAACAATTGGCCAACACCCTTCTTGTAGTAGCGACACTTTTACTTACCATCAGCTTTGCAGCAGTTTTTCAAGTTCCTGGTGGCTACAGTTCCGATCATCCTGGAATCGCTCTGTTTGCAAAGAAGGCAGCTTTCCAAATATTCCTCCTATCTGATTCCAGCTTAGTTTTCATTTCCATGCTATGTATAGTCTTCCTTGTTTGGGGATTAAAAACAGGGAACCAAAATCTAAGGACAGCATTAATGAACGTCTTCAGTTTTTTAAGTGCGGCGGTGTACGTGTGGACAATCACCTTCATAACTGCAGTTTATTTGATAGTAGAGGAGATTAAATGGTTGGCTATATCGATCATAGTCATGGGCTGTTTCTCCACCATGATTTTCACATTTAAACATAAAATGTACACCAGATTTCATAATCCACGAGTAGGCAACTTTAAATTGTCTGACACGTAAATTTTCTCAAACTGTTCAAGTTCATTGGAAACCAGATCAGGACCATATAAATATACAATGGAAAGGCCGTGAAGGAAGTTTGCATTAGTTTGTCCTTTGCTTGGTTTCAAATTTATGTGTTTGCACTAGTTACCAACTTGCCTATTTTGAGTTGCAAGGTGCATGTAAATGTAATGCCTCTTAAGCGAAATCGGTCTTTACTGCATTTCCTGTATATTTTACTTATTTATTTGTTTATATATTGTTTCCAAATTGCGTATTTTTTTATTATATATTATCTTCCAGACCGAAGTGTCACACTCCAGTGTGTTTGGAAAAATACTCCTCTTTCTTTTCAGCAGAACGTGTAGAAAAATAGTGTCGGCTTTTGTTTTTTTTCCCTGTTAATTTTACTAGTATTTAACACTTAATCAATATATGTTTTTAAATTAATATAATATAGCAAGGGTTAATAAATATTTATTTTTAAAAGTAATATAAAGAGTATATATTGGGAGAGTTTGAGTTGTACGTGTAATGCACGTAAGTTGGTAAATTTAAATACATGCGTGATGCACATTTAATATACTAGTTGAAATTTGCCGTGCACCAAGTGCACGTTGCTTGGTGGATGTGCCAGCTGAATATTTTAACAATGTTGTGTTGTGGAGAAGATCAATCATAGAAGAATTCTTCTACAAATGTTAAAATAGACAATATAAAAAAAAAACTTATAAAACTTCATTAAGAAAATTCATACCAAGTTGATCACTATATATTAATGAGTAATGCTGCATCCACTACCAATTTCACTACATTTCTCTTCACTACCTTAGGTGACACATTCGGGAAAGATAGAGTAGGTGGGGGAACTCTTCAATATAGGAGTATGCCACCTAAGATAGTGAAGAGAATGGTAGTGGATAAAGCATTACTCTATATTAATTATGTGCACAAACTACTTAAAAATTTTAACATTAAAGCCGCTAAATTTTATATCTAGTCTTGAGAAAATTCAAAATAACATTAAATAATTGTTAGGTAAATAAACACTGAATAATGATTGTTAGGCAAATGAACAAGCAAAGCATTTAATAAATACTGAAATATACTGAATTATCAAATATAATGATGCCCGATTTCTTAAATCATATAGAAAATAAGTTCTATCAGTGCAAAAGCAGGAGGATTATGAAAAGAAATCCAACACAATCTGCATAAAAGAGTTTAAGTTGTTTTAGTTTATACTTCTTTCTGATTATTATTAACAATTTGATCGGTGTGCTAGATCCCGAACAAGTGTCATCTTACAAATATTGTCATGTTCACATATCTAATGTTAAGCAATACCATTGATTTCTATTAATTAGTAGATAAAACAACATGGGTTGTGATTAGAATAGAATGTACACAGTCAAGAAGATTTATATAGCATCATATAAGTTATACACATCAACAAAGAAGATGACTCCAGTTATAATTAAGAGCAAAATATCATGTATAACAATAAACATTATCATGTGTAACACAAGGCTCTGGTTCTAGTTGTAGTCCTCAATGATTTATTTGCATGGGATAAGAAGAGCAATAGAAGACTTACTGAACCAAACCGTAAATAAAATCAATCGAATTCAAGAAGATGGGAAGCAAAATTTGCTTGTACAACTCGCAAACAGGGACATCATTATTCTATACGCTTCACCAACTAACATTCTCCTATTCTAGTTAATAAGCTAGATAGATAAAACACACTTGCATTTAGCACATTCATATTCTTTAAACTATAAATTTGACTTAGTCAATTAAGTGATTAACTAATGCTTCTACATATTAATTTTCTCAGTCCTATTTCTACATAAGCACAAACACACGTGTGTGTGTGTGGGGGGGGGGGGGGGGGGGGGGGGTGTAAAAGGGATATGAGCAACTTGCTCATTTAGTAAATGAGCAATGGATTATGTGGCATGCATGTGATACATTGGACAACTAACCCTTTAATGATTTTCCAATCATATGTATGCCACATCATCAATTGCTCATTTACTAAATGAGCAAGTTGCTCATACCCCTTTTTCCCATATATATATATATATATATATATATATATATATATATATATATATATATATATATATATATGTATGAGAGCCCCAACAAATCCTACCCTACTCCATACCATGTATCATGTAAGGTATCATATCATGATCCCATACCTCGTACCACAAATGGAAACAAACTACGAACCCAGTAACATTGATATGGGTGGAGATTTTTACCATGGGTAGGATATAGGTAGAAATAATGTATCGTTGACTGTGTTCCTACACGTTTACCCTTCCATTTATATAAATACAAAAGAAATGCGCATACATACATACAAACACATATACACATTTTTTCCTAGCCATATACACATACATAAACCCATGGACAGATGAACCAATCATTAATTCCTACTGTAAAATTTCTATGTTAGATTCTTGAATTGATTTTATTCACTTGTGTGCAACCCAAAAATCAAAGCAATAAAAGTTGGAAAATACACAAGAGATAAGTTGTCAATGATGCATGAGTAGGACTCCTACTCATTCATTATTATTAATCATGTTTTTATGTAGGTAGTTGTGAGAAACCTTCAGTGTTTTTAATATACAGTCCAAACTGAATGTTGAATGAGATAGATTCAACTAAAGATTGACCAAAATGAGAAACTAATCTAGATTTACCCAGTGTAGCCTACTAAGGTGATACACCAATTAGACCAAATCAAGATCTCTGAGCGAAAAAATACTTCTGCCGCCCTAGTGAAATAATGATCACATGGGTAGCAAGCAACTAGAAAAATGAGGAATTGAACTAATGCAGTTTTAGTTAAAACTGGATGTATTTAACTAACTAAAAGAAATTTTGCAAGGTAATGTACAAATAACAATTTAATAATGCAATGCAAATGAAACATACATGATGGATATATCACTTACCTGCAGCGAAGAGTAATCAAAGTTCAAATCAGACCTTTGGTCCTAAGGTTTCCATGCATGAAATCATATTTATAAAAAATACAATCAACCATTAATAAATCAACTTTTCTTTGAAGACATCGCCAACCAAAAGTTTGAAGCCTCATGAGGAAACCCGGCCCTTGGACACCAATCTTTTACAAAGACACAGCAGTTGTTGGAACATAAAGCTCACATGAGAAAACCAATCACAGGATGGATACTCGCTTCGGGGAGAAGTAACCAACATGGGGATTCAAAAATGCGAAGAGTTTACGTGTTTTGAATAAAAATGAAAGGAGCAATAAATAGACTTCATTATCAATGCAGGAAAGAATACAAGCTTAATTTTCTTCCTTACATGTGCTGCTTGCGTAGCTGAAGCTTCTTCTAACTCCCTCAGTTAAGTAGTTAACCTAGTTGCACAGGATGTTTATGCTTATAGTCTCTGGCTTATTTGGGACAGAGCTTCACCAAATATTTCCTGCTCCGTAAGACATCTATGAAAAAATAGTTCTTTCATAACACAATTTCTTCGTTCAACTTTTAGCACAATTTTCTATTGAACTTTATATGGTGCATCTACAATCTGACAGAACAATTATCTTCTATGAAAACGATATACATAAACAAATAAATACATTTTTCAGTAAGAAAAGTTAGAATACTAAACACAGGGCCAATAAAGCGAAATCTGTCTTAGTACTAAAGCAAAGAGCCTGCAGTAAACGCAAAAGGAACATACTAATAATAAACCAAAAACATTAAAGTACAGTAGGCATTTTCAATGTTAAACAAAATTTTCCGTAACGAATAGGAATTAGTATTCCTATTGTGGTGTCTTATTTACTCAAAAAGTTTTTTTTTTAGGGGAAAGGTGGAGTATGGCCACCCTGTTTCATTAATAAGAAATTAATGATACAAACCCAGAGAACTGGGCCATATTACAACCTACATATAGGAAATAAAACATACATAAAGCACCATGACCCGTAAAAACAACAAATCCCTCCAACAACCCTGGAGGGTGGGCCGACAAACAGGCTCGGTCCAGCAAAATTGTATGTACGTCAGTTTAGCTTCGTACACTGCCTCCACAGCACATGCACACCCACCTGAAATTAGTCTGGTAGGATTTTAACACCCAACGATCCCTGCCTTCTCCTCGCTGGGGGACCCCATCTTTGGGCCCAAGCCCCGTAGGCACCACTCATCCAAAAAACGCA
Organism: Hemerocallis citrina; assembly: GCA_017893485.1. NCBI lineage: Eukaryota > Viridiplantae > Streptophyta > Magnoliopsida > Asparagales > Asphodelaceae > Hemerocallis > Hemerocallis citrina. The sequence goes on from CM030362.1 coordinate 77,659,923, forward strand.
CCAACAACTCACACAGCTTCTACTAAAGAGATAGCCGTGAAGAGGATACCTTCACCTCTCACGCGATTGTGCTATCTCAGGCGATTTCTCACCAAACAGCTATTTCGCTCACCCCACCAAAAACCACGCTTCAGGAGAGAGCTGTGGAGATGATACCTTCACCTCTCTTAGGCTCTTGCTCTCTCAGACGATTTCTCACCACACAGACTGAACTCGACTCTTACTCCCAACTAGGGAAGATGCGACGTTGTTACGAGACAGTGGCCTAAGCTGGAGGAAGCTCAATAGCCTGATAGTAGGTGCTGTCGAGACTGCATCGGCGGCATCATTGGACACCCAAACAAGTGTGCGCACATCATGGGGGGACCCCATCTTTGGGCCCAAGCCCCACAATCGTGTAGTACAACGTGCTACACAATCCCCACCTCCCACAGCAAACAACTACCGGCCTGGCCCCACGGGCCCCATACCGGACCACCGACCTTACACACTTGAGCCCCAGATCCATAGCATTCGCGACAACAGGCACAGGAGGATACTCTAGTACGACATAGTCGCTCCACGACAGTTGAGATAAGCACCCCAAAAGTTGAGACAAGAGAGTGCACATCACGGAGGGACCCAATCTTCGGGCCCAAGCTCCATAATCGTGCCAAAATAACATAACTCGCTCATTATAGCGACTTGCAGATAAAGAAGCACATCCAGCTTCTTCACACACACTACCAACCCTCGCAAAAACCAAATCATAGTTGCAGATCACCATGATTGGCCCCGAGAGTGTGGACATGGTGGCAAGCGCGAAGAACATCTGGGCAAACATCTAGCAAAGCCAACCAACCCCAACCTAACCCAAACCCCAACCCCAATCAACTCACCCCCAAACCCCCAACTCCAAAAGTGTCACAGAACTAGCGGTCGACGGCTGACGCCTCCGGTCGGCGCGACGCTTGAGATGGGAAGGCTTCGTTGGGCAGTGGCGGATGCCTCGCTCCACATAGCAGGAAGGAGATGGGAAGGCATCGATGGTTTTGGGCGTTAGTGGGTCCCGACCGTTTGGCACCCAGAAGGGAGCCGGATGTCCCCTACTTCAGTGCCTACATTGAACATTAGGGGAGCGGCGTTATAGGAGGAGAGCGGCGTTATGGGAGGAGAGCGGCGGCCGATTGGAGTAGAACAGGAATAGAGCGGCGGAACGGAAGGTGTAGGAGGGTGAAGGGTGAAAGGTAGGGGCGTCGAACGGCGAACGGGGAGGGGGCGGCGAGATCCCGGGTGCCACCCCCTCCAATCTCTCTCTAGATCTAGGGGTTTTTTGTTTTTTTGGGTTTTTTTTTGGGAGCTTCTCTCTGAAACTCTTTTTTGATCAACCTCTTAAAATTGCCCTTAACCAATATAATCTAAACAATCTCCCCAATCTAGCACTTCACATATATAGTTATACATTATACATTCTACCATCAAACTTTCAAATTATTCCTCATTATTGTCAAAACATAAGCATAGTACCTCTAAAACCTAAAAGTTAGAACTCAATTTACACATACTAATCAATGATCAACCAATCAAATTACCCAACCCATTCAAACAAAAACATGCTAACAATAAGGCATCAAATCGTCACAGAGTTTGTAACGCCCCGCCCCAATATTCAGACGATTTTAATATTTTTAGAAGCAAATTAGATACTATGTAGTACAACTGCCCACCACAGGCTGCCTCTCAAAAGGTGGTTAACCAATTAGGTGACTCTTGATCATAGGCAATTATATTTATACTCAAACTATTTTTGTATACTTCCCATGTGGGACTATATTTCTCAACATCCTTCACAAATCTCCTCAAATCCCGTGTACATAGTGTACACGTTATATAGTAGCAGTCGACTGTTCGCAGAAATACGGGGTATTACATGCACCCCACCTTAGAAATCAGCGTCCTCACTGAGTACAGGGCACACATCTAGTGTAGGATCCGCCTTTCTAGTCGATGTAGCGTCGTCCTTGATCCCACGAAATGTGCAGATACACCAGGTACATACAAATGCACCCTGCCGGGTACCCCCCGAAAATGTGCAGATCATAGGCCCTCTTCTACACTCGGTGTCGAAAGTCGGCTCTGATACCATTTGTAACGCCCCGCCCCAATACTCAGACAATTTTAATATTTTTAGAATACAAATTAGATACTATGTAGTACAACTGCCCACCACAGGCTGCCTCTCAAAAGGTGGTTAACCAATTAGGTGACTCTTGATCATAGGCAATTATATTTATACTCAAACTATTTTTGTATACTTCCCATGTGGGACTATATTTCTCAACATCCTTCACAAATCTTCTCAAATCCCGTGACATAGTGTACACGTTATATAGTAGCAGTCGACTGCTAGATATACCAGTCTACTGTTCGCGGAAATACGGGGTATTACAGAGTTTGATAGAGAACTTACATTTGAAAGCAACCTTGGCATTCCACATCCTACACCCCAAAAACCCGCCAAAATACCCCTAAAAAATAAAAAACAAAACTTTACATCAGTTCAAACCAAAACGGATGAAAAGATTGGAACTTTACCATGAAGAACGACTTGGGGATTGAACGAATCTCTTCAGCTTGTGCCTTCCCTTCTCCAACTTAGCTGGAGGGTTGAGCATATCGATATCATTTGGGAGCACCTGCAAGATCAAAAACCTGCAAGATCAAAACTTTATGTATGAGTTCATGAAACCCAAAAAAAACCCTATATATTTGATGGGAATGAGGGCAAAAGTTACCATCTTGTTGGAAATCTGAGGAGTATTGAGGAGAAGACTGGCAGCTAACAGAGGAGGAACTAAGCCCTAAAGGGAAAGGAGCTTAATATAAAGGGTTGGGAGAGGAGTTTATTATTATTTATATTTAATTTTAAATATAAAAAAACTAAATAAACAATCGAATTAATAATAGCCTCTGATTAGTTTGATCAACAAAATGAACGAAGGGTTGAGATTTTCTCTGGACAGATTTTTATTATTATTCTTGCTTTTATAATAAATATATATTTTTTAAAATAAAGTAAAAAATCACACGTAGTGAGGACTCGAACCTAATACCTCATTCATATTAGTTATGCACGTGTAATGCACGCAATGGTAGATTTACAAATGACACTAAGGTCTTCTCCCATTATAATATTAGAGATTAGAGATTAAAGATAGAGATATATCTTATTTACGGTAATAAATCTAAAAGAGGGGCCAATCAATAAAGTATAAATTTGTATATACGTGTAGAGATATTATTTCCAATGTACACCTTGGAAATAAAGATATGTATAGGGTTAGTTTTATAAATTTGGAGGGGGTGGGTGGTAGATTTTGTTTGAAGTATATCCGTACCTTTTTTTTTCAAAATGGAATAAGAACATAAATAGGGATGGTTTTTTTTCTTTGCAACTCAAAGTGGCACTTCCAACCACGCTAGCCATTTTATCTCGTTAGGATAGATAAAATAAAGAACAATTAGATAATTTGGCTAGCAAAAAAAAAAACACTCCAACCATACTAGTTATTTTGGCTAGGCATAAATATTTTAAAGCAAAAAAAAAAGTCTAAGCACAAAACAAAACGAAATAAAACCACAGCCCAAGCACAAAACAAAACAAAAAAAACCCAATCCAAAAAAAGTAGTCCAAGCACAAAACAAAAGAAACTTTCTCTTTCTTGTGATCTGCTTCGCGAGGAGTTCGTAATCACGAATTCGCGAGCTCTGAGATCACGATATCTTCGGATCTCACACTTGGGTTTGGACTAGTGTGTGTGTGTGGGGGGGGGGGGGGGGGGGGAGGTGGGGGGGGGGGGGTGGCCGATGATACAAATTTGTCAAATCTGGCGAATAAATCTGAGATACTAATTTTGTCGAGTCACTTGGCGAGTCCCGTTTCAGTAGATTTTGGCAAAATATGAGAGATGGCTAGCGTGGTTGGAGATTTTCTAAAAAATTTGTCCCTGGTCGAGAGTATAAGTGGTGGGTGCCCATCATGTGTTGGCCTTTTTGTAGAGTAGTAGACAAATTGTCGTTATCTTTGCATATAATGTGGACATAGGCGAAGATTGGAGATGATGTGAGGAGAGTGGAAGTGAAGAGAGTAGTGAGGGATGTGATGGAAATGGGGAGTGCGAAAGAGATGAGGAGGGAGGCGAGGGAGTGGAAGAAGAGGGCCGTGAGTGCAACGAAGAAAGGTGGTAGTTCTTTTATAGGCTTAGAGAGGTTAGTGAAGGAGGTACTCCTACAAGATAATATTTGTTGGGAATTAAAGCGCAGCGGACAGGAGTTAGAGTGAGAGTGATAACTGATGACAATGAACAACCAAGAAACACCAAACCAAGCACACAGAGCACATAATTTTTTCCCAGTTCGGGCGAATCAACCTAATAGGAGGTAACAAAATAGGCTAAATATAAAAAAACCTCACCCAACTATTGTGCATTTTAAAAAAAACCATAGTTAGCTTTTTTTTTAATAAAAAACTCACCCAACTATATTTTTAACACAATTTTTTTATAAAAAAAAACCTCACTCGCCCATGTCTAGAAAACATTGTTGGCTGAGTTTTTTTTATAAAAAGTTTGGCGTGGTTTTTTAAAATGCACAATAGTTGGATGCGGTTTTTTATATTTAGCCAAAAAAATAATTAATATATTTGAAAAGCAGAATTATAACTATATATTAAGCTAATGGGTCTACCCCTCTCCTTCCTCTATTTTAAAATAGAGAAAGGAAAGCAAAAGTAGGAAAATATTATTTAAGCTAACACGTACAGTCCACACATTTTCGTAAAATAAAAAAAATAAAAAACTCCAAACTCTCCCCAACCACGGTATTAACCTTTCCCACTTGCAAAACCCTCCTCAACCCTCCACCTCGCCTCCGACCCTGCCCCCTCACATGTCGCCATCCACCTCGCCAACGGACCCCACCGCCGCCTTCAACAATGATCCCTCCGTATATGCCACCGACGAACTATGTCGCCGACCTTCCCAACCCCTGAACTCCTCTCTTCCACATCCACCTTGCTTCGATGCCGCCCCCTCCCGCGCGGCCCTCCCTAAATCTCAACCTCGCCTTGAAGCTACTGCCTCCCATGCATTGCACCACCTCCTTCGTCATTTCCGAACCACCTGTTCATCATGGCAGTATTTTCGGAGGAATTAGGGAAGAGTATGAGCTTTGAAGATGAGAATGATTGCGGTGTCAGATTCAAGAATGAGATTTGGTAAGGTTTCTTCTACTTTTTCCTTTTCCTATTGCCTCATACATATTTGAAGAGGAAACATTTGAAACTTAGATATCTTGTTTTAATTTCTAGAATTGTTCGATGAAATATCTACGTAGCACGCAAGGTGTTTGTGAAAATGCTTTTGAGAAATTTTTCTTAACTAAATCAATTGTATCTATGTGTGGTGTATATATTATTTTCTGAAACCCTAATTTACTACCTAATTTCAATTTTCAATTTCTAATTTGTATTTAATCCATAAACTTGGATTTAGGAAAGAGTACAGGTTGAAGATGGGGATGATTGCAGTGTCAGATCCAAGAATGAGATTTGGTAAGGAGGGGGATGGCGGAGGGCAAGGTGAGGAGGATGGAGAGGTGGAAGGGGGTGTTGGAAAGGGGGATATCGTGGCGGTCGACAACGGCGGAGACACGGGAGAGGAGGGATGAGTGGATGGCGACGTGGGAGAGGATGTGGATTTGGGCTGGGGAGGGGAGAGAAGGGAGGGTCGATATGAGGTGGAGCAAGACCTGGGTATTGTCGGTCATATGTACACATAGGCCGGGATGTGTGCGTACTTTTTAGGGTATATTTCACGAAACTATATCTTTGAAGAAGTAATTTCTACTGAAATTGGGAATATTGAAATTGGGAAAAAAAAGTCATATTTTTCTTATTCATCTTTTCCTCTACTTTCTCTCTGTATTTATATACATTATTTCTTGGAGAAGGGGTACAATGATTGAGAAGATTAAGGAGATGAGAGATTTGAGGGAATCTGTTTCCTATAAATTAGAAAATAGAATATATAGCTCATACAAATTATATTGTAACACTCCCCCTCAAGTTGGTGCATGGATATTGATCATTCCCAACTTGTCCACAAATTTCACCTTGATATCTGCGAGCTGGTCATCTGATTTCACCTTAGATATCTCAAAAATTTTGTCATCTAATTTCTCTTTGATGAAGAACATATCCACCTCTACATGTTTTGTCCTATCAAGCTGGACTGGATTGGCTGCAATATCACACGCCGCTTGACTGTCAATATATACCTAAATAAGCTCATTTGGACCACAACACAAATCTTGTAACAAAAGTTTAAGCCATAAAACTTCAGTTATACTCAGTGCTACTCCTCGATACTCAGCCTCTGCACTATAGCGTGCAACAATATTTTGCTTCTTGATTCTCCATGTAACCAGATTTTCTCCAACAAAGGTAAAGTAACCAGAAGTGGAGCACATTTTATCAATGATGTTGTCTAATCAGCATTAGTATATGCCTCAACCTTCACGTGACCCTGTTTTGCAAAAAAAGACCCTTTTTCCTGGAGCAAACTTTATATATCTAAGGATTTTCATCACGGTATTCATGTGTTGTTCACAAGGTGCATGCATAAACTGACTCACCACACTTAAGGCATATGACAAATCTGGCCGCGTATGTACAAGATACATTAGTTGTCCCACCAATCTCTGATATCTCTCCTTATCACATGGCACTTGATTAGGGTCATTCCACAGTTTCAGTCATTCTTTTAATGGTGTATCAATAGGCTGACAAGCAGTCATTCCCGTTTTCTTCAACAAATCAAGCGCATACTTTCTTTGAGACAGAAATATACCAATTCTAGAGCGAGAAACTTCGATACCAAGAAAATATCTCAAAGGGCCAAGATCCTTCATTTCGAACTCTTGTGACAAGTAGTTCTTTAATGCCTTTCTCTCCTCAGGATCATTTCCAGTTACTATCATATCATCCACATATATAATGAGAGCAGTAATCTTACCTTATTTCCTTTTCAGGAACAAGGTATGATCTGAGTTACTCTAACAATATCCAAATGTCCCACTGATTTTGCAAATCTCCCAAACCAAGCTATTGGCGACTGCTTGAGACCATACAATACTTTCTTCAATCGAAACACTTTATTACTGTGTTGGACCGGTCTATTTGATCCTGGTGATAGATCCAAATAAACCTCTTCTATCAATTTCTCATGCAGAAAGGCATTCTTCACATCAAATTGTTCTAACCACCAGTCAAGGTTTGTAGCAAGTGATAGTAGAACTCGAACAGTGTTGAACTTTGCCACAGGTGCAAATGTTTAATCATAATCAATTCCATAAGTTTGAGTGTACCCTTTGGCAACCAACCTTGCCTTGTATCACTCTATCGAACCATCAAACTTATACTTCACCGTATAAATCTATTTGCATCGTACCGACTTCTTTCCTGCTGGCAGTTTGACTACCTCCCAAGTCTCATTCTTCTTCAAGGACTTCATCTCCTCATCCATAGCTACTTTCCACCTTGGGTTGGCTAAGGCAACCTGCAAGTGTTAGGAATAGATACAACAAATAATTTATTCACAAATGACTTATTTGATTCAGACAATCAGTAACTGGACACATAATGACTCATGGGATACTTGACATTACTAGTGGGATCAGGCTCAGGTTTTGGGATACCTCTAGTAGTACGATTCGGAAGTTCTCGTCTTGGAGCTTCGGACAATGATGACGATTGGTTTTTGGGATTCTGATGGTGCTGGTGGTGGAGATGACACTAGCGGTGGCATGGATCCTGACGGCTCATCTTCGAGAAGGTTCGGCACCAATTGCAGTTCATCATGGAGATCTTCTCCCTCGACCAAATAATCTTCATTCGAGTGATTGTTACTACTTACATCATCAACCAAATCTTCATTCGAGTGATCGTCACAACTTACATCCACATTTTTACTCCTTGTATTCAATTGTTCACTCTGAATGGTAACCACTTTGTCATAAGCAAGAGTCTGAACTTCACGTCGGTAATCTCCCTGAAGTTCAACTTCAGAAGAAAAATATGTAACACCCCGAATTCCAAAATACAATTGAATTCGAGTTCCATAGGATCTTTACACTTCTTTCGTACAATTTTACAAGGAAATAAAAACTTTTCTTTCATCATAGTTACATTACATCTTTACATCATTACAGCGGAAGCAATTTTACAATAAATTACATGAACAACATTTAAAATAGTCTTGCGCAGCATGTATACTTCAATTGTGTCAAACATCTTTATCCTGCATATAAAACTGTGGGCGCATCAGTTCATTCAACTGAGGAAATATTATACACGGTCATCCTCTCTATGCCGGAAATAGTATAACGATTCTCACTTCTTAGCAAACCACAAACTTGTCTCAAACAGAACTAAAGGGACTATCCTATTAATGTCGTGTTGTGCTATGTACTTAGTCCTTAATGCAGTTGTTATGTTATATGACACTAATGCGCACTTGTTCGAATTCTATACATCCCATACTACATAGATCCGAGGGCAAGCCCTTAATCGTGCTTCATCTTATAGGGTTCAATCCCTCGCCATGACTTAAACTACTACGGTAACTACGGTAAGTATCCTAGATGTTCTATGATCTACGAGCTCATGTCCAGGCAGTCTGGAGGGGAATCCCACGCACTGACAAGACGCATCAAGCAGGCAGACTATGGACAATTCAGCCTCCGCCATGGAACAATGGCACCACCCGCAGTCACCAAATACCCCACAAGCGTCGCCACCGGGACGATAATTTCGGAGTAGTGCTCACGCCATGTCATGACGCATTAAGCAGGCAATCTGTGAATCACTCTCACACCGCCAATCCGATGGCCCTCATACTTGTGTTTTTCTCTTACTTTCATCACATCACCACTATGTGTCTAAATCCTTAATTTATTAGAATAATGAACAAAATCAATTCTCTAGAGTTAGCCTTTCCACTATATTGGTCTTAACCATTTATTCAATATGACCCAAATCTTGGTCTTTTCATTTCAAATTTCATTTCAGTTCATTTCTTTTCAATGCCGGTATGGGGCTTAGCTACCCTCTAGTTCTCAATTTCAATTCACAATTACACAAGAATTGAGCCTTTCAAGCTCATAAGTTCACTTTTCATGATTAACAGTAGTTTTTCCTTTTCATGTTCATAGCATTCATATTCATAAAACCTTTCATAATTCATCAGGATATTTCACTTCACTTCATATACAATTTCATGCAAAAGACAAATGAAGTTCACTTTTCTAATTTGTCACATTCAATCTTCATTCTTTCCATTATCAAATCTCTTTTCAAAATCTTTCAAACAGTAAATTTATTTTTATCACGAGGCAAATTTAAAATCTGAGACGTCAAAATAGTATGGATAGTCGACTCTTGGAACATAGTCGGTCGACTGTGCAGTAAGGATTTAAAAGACTCAAGAAAAATGGTCGAGATAGTCGACTGCTAAACTTGACCAGTCGGTTGTTCTGTAAAGTTTTTAAAAAATAACTCGAAAAGGATCAGGGCAGTCGACTGCTAACAAGACCAGTCGGCTGTTCTGTAAAGTTTTTAAAAAAAACTCGAAAATGATCAGGGCAGTCGACTGCTAACAAGACCAGTCGGCTGTTCTGCGATGTTTTAAGACTTTGAAAACAAAATGGACGGGGCAGTCGACTGTTTAACGTATACGGTCGACTGTTCTGCGAGAATTACAACTCGAAGAACTAAATATTTAGGACAGTCGACTATCTACGCCTATTCGGTCGACTGATCAGCAACAAAAATCGAAAGTTGGAATCATTTCTTCTTTCTTTTGATTAACACACGAAAATTTGGTTTAGGTTACAATATGTTCATTTCCCGAAAACTAACATACAGCTTTAAGATGTATTTAACCCCAATCACAACATGCATAGTTTACTAACTAATCTTAATAATATAGGGATTCTTACGATTAGTATTTTCCACACAAACACGACTTCTAAAAACAACACTTTTCCCATAACCACAATTCTTCTACAGGGATAAACATTTATTCCAATTTAGCATGCTAGATTAAATCAAAATATCATAACATCAATCATATCATCCAATCAAGTTCACCTAATCATTTCATGCGATTTCACTTGTGTTCCAATTTTTACTTTAATCATAGTATTATCAAAGAGAAATATTTTCACTTGTTTATTCTTGCATGATTAGCACAAAGCCTAGCATGGTATCTAAATTAGACGTCATGAGAAACACCCATCTATTTTGGAGAAAATAGAATGAACGCTCCCAGAATGTAAGAAAGTAGTCTTCTCCTCCTAGAATGTATTGCTATTGCCTTCTCCTCCTTGGTGCTAGATTGGAACTTGAGTTCCCTTCTTCCTGTCGATTTTGGCGGCCTCCAAGGATGCACACACACACTCAATCTTTCTCTAACTCTCAACCTTTTACTCTCTAGTATAAGTCCCTCTTATAATGAAAAATGGTGCAAGAGTAACTTAGGAAAAAAGGGGGTATTTATACATAATTTTGGGTGGATTGAATGGCTAGGATTAGATAACTAGTTAGAGATAAAAGACTAGGATGAGTTTGGAAGTTGCCATAACCACCCATGAATGAGTTAACCACCTCACCACTACTCCCATCTCTCCCTCTCTTTTGATCCATCCAGCCTAGGTGAAAGGTGTGCAATGCACACCCCAATGTATGCACGTGTTACCCTAGTGTCCCCCACTCACAACTTGTACTTGCTAATTAATTAATTGTCTATTATTTGAGTCTACACTACAAGTTAGACTAAAATAGAGATTAATTAAATTGCATGGGCTCACTAATAGGCCAAGAGACTATGGGCTCAAATAATTAAAATAATTAATTAATAAAGTGGGCTAAAAGACAATTTGGCTTTTAGATTTTAATTAGGCTTTAAAAAGAAAAATAATTTGGAGAATTAAGGGAGAACAAATACTATAACAATAATTTATACGAAAAATAATACAAATGAAATCATACGTGTAAAACACGTAAAATCATAAAAATCCCATAAATGAAAACTAGGGTGTTACAACACTCCCTCCTTAGAATAGTTCCGTCCCCGGAACTACACTTAAAGGGTGAGAAAATAGAAATACAACAAGAAGAAAGAAAAGAAAGAAGATACAAATCAAACAAAGAGCTCAGGATGATCCTTCATCATCCTCTCCTCAGATTCCCAAGTAGCCTCTTCAACCAACTGGTTTCTCCAGACTACCTTGACCATTGGTATCGTCTTGTTTCTCAGGACTTTCTATCGACGATCAACAATCTCAACTGGAAGCTCAATGTAACTCAGATCCAACTACAAATCCTCTGGCACTTCGGGCAAATGATGACTTGGATCTGGAATATAACTTCTCAGCATAGATACATGAAAGACATTGTGCACCTGAGACGACTCTTCCGGTAACTCAAGCCGGTAAGCAGTTTTCCCGATCCTTTTCAATATCTTATACGGGCCTATGAATCTCGGGGCTAACTTCCCACTCTTTCCAAAATGAATCATGCCTTTACTGGGTGATACTTTCAGAAAGATAAAGTCACCAACCTCAAACTCAAGGTCCATCCTCCGGTTGTATGCATAGCTCTTCTGCCTACTCTGAGCATCCACCAACCACTTCCTGATCAGATCAATCTTTTCAGAGGTCTGCTGCACAATTTCAGGCCCAAATATCTTTCGTTCCCCAACTTCGAACCAAGCAGTTCGAAGTTGTTGGTTCATCATGGAGATCTTCTCCCTCAACCAAATAATCTTCATTCGAGTGATTGTTACTACTTACATCATCAACCAAATCTTCATTCGAGTGATCATCACTACTTACATCCACATTTTTACTCATTGTATTCAATTGTTCACTCTGAATGGTAACCACTTCGTCATAAGCAAGATTCTGAACTTCACTTCGGTAATCTCCCTGAAGTTCAACTTCAGAGCAAAAATACATATCTTCTTCGTTGAACACAACATCCATAGTCACAAACATTGTTTGAGTCGATGGGTGGTAACAACGATATCCTTTCTTATCTGTTGCTTATCCTATGAAAACACAGCGAACAGCTTGATGAAATAACTTATTACGTTCATGTTGATGAAGATGAACAAATGCGACACACCCAAATACACGAGGTGGCAAGCTGACGACTTTTGGTGCATTCACAGCTTCAGTTAATGCTTGAAATGGTGTGATGAAGTTTAGGCTACTAGAAAGAACTCAGTTGATTAAGTATGCAGTGGATGCCAAGGCTTCCCTCCAATACATGAGTGACATATTTTCATGAATAAGAGAGGCACGCACCACCTCGAGTAAGTGTCTGTTTTCCCTTTCTGCAACCCCATTTTGTTGTGGTGTATATGAGCATGTAGTCTGGTGAACAATCTCATGTTCCACCAAATATTGTTGTAGATTCGAACTTAGTTACTCATCGCCATTATCGCTTCTAAGAACTTGAATCTGTACTTTATACTGAGTCATAACCCGTTTTTGAAATTTACAAAATAAGCCACTAACTCCACTTTTAGACTTCATCAAACAAATCCAAGTCATACAAGTACAATCATCAATAAATGTGAAAACCCATTTTTCTCCTCCAAAAGTAGTATTTTTGGATGGACCCCAAACATCAGAATGAATAATCATAAAAAGAACTGAGCTTTTATTCAAATTTGGAGGAAAAGAAACACGGTAACTGATGCTGTTTATTTCTGAGACACGTGTGGAAGCACCAGGTGTGAGTTCGAACTCAATTTGTATTGAAGGAGATTGCCGCTCGTCTGCCGACCTTCGGTTGACCTTCTGGGGCTTACGATGAGCTCGGAAAGACGTTGAAGGTTGGGCTCGGATCGGAAGGGTCGGATCCGAGGTCTTGTGTACCTGCAGACGGTCCTGAAATACCGGGGTTTGTCCCGGTGGCGGACCCTCCGACGCTCTAGTCAGTCTCTGTGAGAGAGTAGCAATAACTAGGTATATTTAAGTGGCAAAAGATTGATTACCTCCAAAAGGTGGGTGAGGGTCTAGTATTTATAGAGAATCCCAACCGGGTTTGGTTCCGCTTGGGGGCCGGGTTTGGATCCGAAAGCCCATGGGCCTGACGTGGCAGAAGGCCCAGGGGGTTTAGGGTGGTTGTGGCGATACCAGGAGTGGTATAGGGCTGACGTGGCGAAACCCTTGGCGGTATTTGGAGCTGACGTGGCCCATCGTGAGTCCTCTGTGCCTCTGGGGGAATCGGAGGGCCTAGGCTGCGCCAGGTCATCCTTCCGCCCCGCCAGAGAGGGGGGACGGCCTGCGGGACTGCTCCGGATCGGACTCCGGGGGATACTGAGGCTCGTCAGTACGAGGAAGCAGGCACTGTGAGGGCAAACACGAGGTTCGGTGCCGACCCTGAAGGGGTCCGGAGCCGAACCAGGTTGTTATTCTTGCTTTTCTGAGTAGGAATTGTATTGGGCCCTGGTTGGGCCTCAGGTTATTTTTACACCGTCACACAAGCCCCCCACTCCTGCAGGGGGTGCGGGAGCTAGCCGTGGAGGAGTGCTCATGGTTGTAAAAATGGGATGGTAAGTCATTGAGCCTTCCTGAGAAGGGTACCCGGGTGCCAGACAGGACCTCGAGCTGGCGAGGGATTATGGGCTGGTAAGGGTGAAGGCGGGCCGTTGTTTCTTCCTGAGAAGAGTACCCCGGTGCCAGACCGAACCTCGTGATGAGGGGGAATTACGGGTTGGTAAGGGTGATGACCAGCCGGTGGATCTTCCGAAGAAGAGTACCCAGGTGCCGGACCGGACCTCGAGCTGGCAAGGAATTACGGGTCGGTGAGGGTGAAGGCGAGCCGTTGTTTCTTCCTGAGAAGAGTACCCTGGTGCCAGACCGAACCTCGAGATGAGGGGGAATTATGGGCTGGTAAGGGTGATGGCCAGCCGGTGGATCTTCCGAAGAAGAGTACCCAGGTGCCAGACCTGACCTCGAGCTGGCGAGGGATTACGGGTCGGTGAGGGTGAAGGCGAGCCGTTGTTTCTTCCTGAGAAGAGTACCCTGATGCCAAACCGAACCTCGAGACGAGGGGGAATTATGGGCTGGTAAGGGTGATGGCCAGCCGGTGGATCTTCCGAAGAAGAGTACCCAGGTGCCAGACCCGACCTCGAGCTGGCGAGGGATTACGGGTCGGTGAGGGTGAAGGCGAGCCGTTGTTTCTTCCTGAGAAGAGTACCCCGGTGCCAAACCGAACCTCGAGACGAGGGGGAATTATGGGCTGGTAAGGGTGATGGCCAGCCGGTGGATCTCCCGAAGGAGAGTACCCAGGTGCCAGACCCGACCTCGAGCTGGCGAGGGATTACGGGTCGGTGAGGGCGAAGGCGAGCCGTTGTTTCTTCCTGAGAAGAGTATCCTGGTGCCAGACCGGACCTCGAGCTGGTGAGGGGGAGTTACGGGCCGTTATGGGGCGAACCGTTGTGCCTTGGGGTTATTCTGAGTAGTGTGGTCCGTTGTTTTCGCGAAGCATTTTTTGGGGGGCGCCTTGGGACCTGTGCAAGATTCCCATTTCCTAGGTGCGTTAATGGCGCCGCTAAATAACGGTATGGCGCATGGTCTTCCGTCGTTTGGTTTTCCCCACATCATAATGGCCGGCCCCTGGGGGGGAGGCTTATAAGTACCCACCTCCCCCTTTCTCGTTGTGGTTCAAATCCAGGCAAAGGTGGTCTGTTTGGCCCATAAAGGTGTCTGCTTCGGCGGACGCCTGTTTTTTGCAAATTCTTGCCCCCGGTTTTGTCGGAGAGGTAGTTTTTTTGTCGCCCGATCTTCTCTTGGATCTGATGGCCCTGATGTGGCGGTCAGATCCAGGGGGGGTCCGGGCGAGAGGGATAACGACCGAACGTCGAAGGGTGAGCCGTTTGCAATAGCGGAGGTTCTATCCTTCCGAGAGGGATGAAGGGCGTTCCGGGCCGGTTGTTTGCAACTGCGAAGGTTCGGTTGCTGGAGTAGGCTGGGCCTTTGCAGTTGCATCAACTGGCTCGGAATGGAGCACTTCTTTCGGCCTTCGGGTGTTGATCTGCTTTTGACCGGTGTGCTTTCCGAGGGGGGCGTCTTGAAGCTTTGGGGCCCCGGGTAGATGAGTAGTTCTCCGATTGGAGGCTGACTATTCTGTATTCCGATAGGGCTCCAGGTTGAGGCGGTTTCCGTCTCACCCGGGAACAGTTCGGGTCTTCGGCCGACGACGCTGTAAGCACCGAGCTGTTCGCGGGTGAAAGAGGAACCGACCCAGTCTCGGTGCTCGGGGCGTCTGTCTAAGGACGGCGCCTTAAATCTTAAAAATGAAAATGTTCCCTCCTCCGAATACTCCTTCCGCGCTGACCTCTTTGACTGGCTGCCAGCCTGTCAATGGATGATGCCAGCGTCGCACGTTTCGAGGATGTGGCGCGAGTTCTTAGGCGGCGGTTACATGTTGGATAGGTGAACAGCACTCGCGGGAATCGAGGAGTCGCTTCTATCTCCTATAAATAGTCCCCCCTCTTCCCTATTTGTCCATTCCTTTCTTTTTCAAAATAAAATATTTCAACACTTCAGCGCTCATCTTCGCGTCTTGCTGTACCGGACTTGCCCTTCCGAAGTAACCCCAGGTGAGTTAGCAAGCCTACTTAGTCTAGGCATAGATGGATAGGGCTCAGTCTGGCTCATCAGCGTCGACGTCTGGGGGGGTGGAGCCTATCTCTGACTCGACGTCCTGGGAGGAGCCCGTACTCGAGGAGGAGTCAGTGCATGCTGACGAGTCTTCTGACACGGTTTCGTGGGAGGAACCGGTGGTTGAGGAGGCGGCACATGGTGCGAGGTTGTCGCGCTCTCGTCGTCCCTTCGTGGTGGAGGGTAGTGGGTCGGAGGAAGCGACTGATGGTTCGGACGACGTCCGTGTTTTGGAGCCGGCTGCCGAGGGTGAGAGAGGCGAGGGCGGCATTGTAAGGAGATCCACGGTTCCGGGGGCAGGCCCGAACTCCATGCCGACTGGTCGGGGGCCCTTATTCACTCCTTCGTCGGGGCGGTCTGAGAAGAGGAAGAAGGCTCCGAGGAAGGTAGGGTGGGGAACTAGTGGCTCGAGCCGGGGGACTGGTTCGCCCGCGCAGCCGAAGCATTTCCGTCAGTATCCGGACGACCTGTCCGACCAGGAGCTCTTTGGTGTGCAGGCCTATTCGCCGAGCCGGACGAGAGTGTTGATGGATGCGATTCTGACCGCCTTGGATGGCGGGGATTTGGAAGTCTTGCAATTGGCGTACCACATAGGGCCTAGTTACGAGTTGATGCTGCCGAGCTCTACTCTTCGCCCAACCGATCCCCTGTCTGCTTGGTACTGTGTCTTCCCCGTGGACGCGTTTATTTCTGGACTGAGGCTGCCGCTCCATCCGTTTGTTCGGGAAGTGTTGAACTGGGCCTCCCTGGCGCCGATGCAGTACGGGCCGAACTCTTGGGAGCAGATAATCAGCTTTGTACTGATGTGCGAGGAACAACGGGTACCCTTGCGTTTGAACGTGTTCCGAGCGTTGCTGGGGCTTTGTTCGGCAGCCGAGGGGGTTTACTATATCTCCCCCCGGAGTAGGAGGAAGGTTGTTCATAGCCGTCCTGACTCTATTAAGGACTGGAGGAAAAAGTATCTGGTAATCCGGAGTGAAGAGCCCTGGGACATTCCGACTCGATGGAATTACTCCAAGCCGAGTTATCCTGCGCCGGGGCAGGGAGATCTGACGGTCGAGGAGTGGGGGTTTGTAGAGTGTCTTCGTTTGTCCCCTAGTATTCATTGGACGAAGGTGACGGAGGTTCGCCTGGCGAGCGTTGGACTGAGCCCTGCCGTTCTCCGTATGTAGTTGTTTCTTTTCCCTCGATCCTTTCGTACATTCTCGCTCATTGTTCTTAATGGTTTTTTCTGCAGATATGGATGAGGCATCGATCCAAGCAAGGCGTCTCGCCATGAAGAAGGAAAACGCCGAGAAGAAGAAGGCGGAGGCGGCGAAGAGGCCGAGGGAGCTTCCCCTTGTTATCTCTGAGGCACCGCTTGAGCCGAGGGCGAAGAGTACTCGTTCGGAGACGGGTATGGGGGGTGCCCCTTTGAGGGGTAAGGGCTCGGCGGGGCCGTTCGATCTTGACAAGGGGAAAGGTCCCTTGGTAGGGGAGGAGGAGGACCCGGTGGTGGAGTTGTTGCGGCAGCGGTGGGTGCCGGATTGGTCGGTTCGGATGAGCGATTGTCTGACCGAGGAAGCCCAGGCCGTAGAGGTGGTGGAGAAGCTGGCAACGCCTCGCGATCGCCAGATGATGGAGAACCAGGCCGTGGAGGTGGCATTCACGCGCCTGGCGCAGGCCACCGTGTCGGTAAGCTCGTCGACCTCCCCCTCTCCGTTTGGTCTTGCCTTAGGAGTTTGCTTCTAATCCGTTTCTTTCGGCCGCAGGCTTGTATGCAGGGGGCTAATGTAAAGAATCTCTACGAAGCGTCCCTGTTACAAGAGCGTGCTCGGGCGGACAAGAGCGGACGAGAGATGAAGGAGATGCGGATCGAGCTCGAGGGTTCGCGTCAGAGGGAGCAGCAGATGAAGCTGGAGCTCGAGGCCAAGGACACCGAGTGGGAGAAGGGGGTGGCCTCTTTGAAGAGGAAGTTTGCCAGGGAGAAGGGGGAGCTACTAGCCGCGTTTGCCAAGGAGAGGAAAGAGCTGACGGATGCGGGCCAGCGGATGGTGATAGCCGCCCAGGATGAGTGCTACGCGAAGGCGCTCAGTCACGTGAGGCATTTCTATCCGACCCTCGATCTGTCGAACTTCGAGTATGACATGGAGCTTGACGGGACTCCGAAGGTCCCTGCCGTAGAGGGGCTCGTGGACCACCCGGCCGATGATCGTTCTGTGAGCCCGATCGGCGTCGAGGAGGGAAACCGAGATGTATAGTTTTGCTTTTCTTTCTTCTTTCCTCCTTTCGATTGTATTTGCCTCCCGCGGACTGGCCCCCGCCTTTTTGTGCTTATATATATATAAAAAAGTAATTCGGACTTGCCATGGGTTTTGATGCCAGTCGTTTCCGGATTTCCCCGCTTAGGTGCTTCGAGTTGGCTCACTTCGTAGGTTGCAGTTTCCCTTCCCGTGGTGGGTCTCCCGTAGTTTCTATGTGGCGTGGCTCCGGAGTAAGGTTAAGGTCCTGGAGGCCGCACTGGCTCGTCATCGAAGGGGGGCTCGGAACACTGATGAGGCTTGTAACTTTTATCGGAACAAGTTCGCCGTCTTAAGCGCGGAGGCGCGCCGGTTGAGAAGAGCGGTGTGGGATCGGGAGCTCGGCGGCGCGGACCTTAGACAGGCCGGGCTTAGTACTTTGGTGCCGAGGTCCTCTCCTGGGGGGTTACCCCGCGACGTCTTTGCGGAGAAGGAGATGGGGATGCCTTGTTACAAGGCGATGTCGGGTGCCTCGTTCTCTTCCTCCGTGGGTCGACAGGCGGAGGGGGTTCCCTCTGCGCTGCTGCTGTTGCAGTGGGCGCGACCGGATGACGCCCTGAGCTCTGTGGCTGGAGGGTCGAATGTGGCAGAGGCTAAGGAGCACCATAACGAGGGGAGGGGCCCCTAGTTGCTTGGCCGAAATACTCTCCGTTCCTCGTTGGGCCCGAGGGGCCCTGATCTTCCTGATTTGAGATGAGTGGAGCGGTCTTGTATCGGTCTTTGTTTTTCTTTCGTTTTATTTTTCCTCTTTGGAACGAAAATAAAGGGGTATGAAAGGAGAATCCTTTTCCTTCCTCGCTCCGGCCAGTAGTGTAGTACGCAATGTCGGAGGTAAGGTCTGGCTCCATCGTTCCGCAAGGGATCGAAGAGGGGCTTTAGGAAGGACTTTTGGTCCGGACTCGTATTGAGATTATCGAGACATTTGGGTTCGGACAAAAAGGGATATTTTTAGCATAAGGTAGGGAGGGCCGCTAAGGCAGCCTTTTACAAATGAGGGTTTACACAAAAGCAGATTTACATTTAGCCGGGTCATAACCTATGCTCGTTCGGCGTCGAGGGGGAACACACCTCCCCCGACGGTGGTCATGTAGCATGATCGCGCCGCTTCTTGGCTGCCTCGGACGATGCCGACTCCTTGAGGGGTGGGGAACTTGAGTTTCAGATGGTAAGCCGAAGGCACTGCTTGTAGGGAGCATAGTCCAGGCCGGCCAAGTATGGCGTTGTAGGCCGTCTTGACGTTGACCACCATGAAGTCCATGGATTCGGTCCTCTTGACAGGAGTCGATCCGGCGGTAACATCGAGGGTAACAATTCCTTCCATCACGACAGGGACGCCTGAGAACCCGTGCAGGGTGTACCCGGCTGGCTTGAGTTTGCCTCGGGGTAACCTGAGATTTTCGAAGGCTTCGAGGAAGAGAATATTCACCGAGCTACCGTTGTCGACGAGGATCCTGCGGACCTCACAATTAGCCATGTGAAGGTTAATGACGAGGGCATCGCAGTGGGGCAGGCGAACTCCTTCAAGGTCTTCCCCTGAGAAGGAGACCGGCCTTGATTGTAGTTTGGGCGAGGGGTTGTCTCTGACAGCGTTCACCTCTCGGATGAAGGCTTTTCTGGAAGTTTTTGATTCACCTCCCATCGGCCCTCCGTGGACGCAGTGCAAGATAAAAGGGATATCTGCGGCTCCCTCGGAATCGGGGTCCCGACTCTGGGTCTGGTTTGGAGGAGGGTTCGGAGTCGATTGCCTCCGGTTCCTAGCGTCTCGCCGATCCCGTGGGCCTTCTCGGGTAAATTCTCGGAGGTACCCTCTGGAAATGAGCTCTTCAATTTCGTCTTTCAGGGCTCGGCATTGGTCGGTCTCATGCCCGTGATCTCTGTGGAAGCGGCAGTAAAAGCGCTGGTCTCGATTCTTATTGTTATTAGATCGGGGGGGTAGTCGGACAATGCCCTTGTCTTCGATTTCCAAGAGGATGGCGGATATGTTATGCGTCAGGGGGGTGTACCTCTCGAAGCGGGGGACTGGCGGGACCTTCTTCATGGCCCCCGGGTCCCTTGGAGCTTTCTTTGGTGGTTCGACTTCCTCGGTCTTCCGCTTCCCTTTCCCGGTGGGATCTCTGGCATCTTCGGGATTTAGGGCCTCTTCTGCCCTAATGTATTTCTCGACCCTATTAAGGAGGTCGGGAAAGTCGACGGGGGGTCTCTTGGCCAGAGAAGCCTTCAGCTGTCCGGGTCGGACGTTGTGTCGGAATGCCGCTGAAGCGACGCCTGGGTCGAGGGAGGAGACCGACCTTGCCTCCGCGGTAAATCTTCGGACGAACACCCTGAGTGATTCCCCCTCTATCTGTTTGAGCCCGAGTAATGAGGCGCTGGTCCTTTCGGTCTTCCGGCTAGTGACAAAATGGGCAAGAAAATTCCCCTCGAGTTGGTCGAAGGAGTAAATGGAGCCGGGGGCGAGTTTCGAGAACCACTCGCGAGCAGGACCCCGAAGGGTGGCCGGGAAGGCTCGGCAGAGCAGGGGATCCGAGGCGCTGTGAATCATCATGAGGGTTTTGAAACCTTCCATGTGATCAGCAGGATCCCCTTCGCCATCGTAGGTCTCGAATTGAGGGGGTCGGAAATTCCGGGGTATTTCTGCTTGGAGGATGGGGGCGGAGAAGGGAGGACGGACAGGCCTGTACCCCTGAGGCGCTCTTTGGCCGCCGTCCCCTATGTGATCGAGGCGGTCCTCCATTTCTTGTAGGCGCCTTAGGAGTACGTCGTCGTCTTCTGGTTGGATCGTTGAAGGGCGGGACGCGCTGGCTTCGGCGTCCGACCCTATTTGGGAATGGAGGGTTTCTTCCTTGGGGGCCCGTCGGAGGGCTCCCAGCATTTCTCTTCGGAAGTCTTGGAATTCCTTATGAGTGACGGGGGCTCCTTCGGCCCGGTTTGGTCGGTCCGAGGGTTGTCTTCCGACTCGGCTGAGCGCGGGTCGGCGCGCCTCGGGCGGTGGCCTCGGGTGGTTCGGGACCGGGTTGGAAGCGGCCCTTCCCCTGCTGCGGGTAATCTTGCGGTTGAGGATTATTCCCCGGAGGTCGGGCTGGGCTGGCCGGCCGACGCTCTTTTGGGACTCCCGAGAGGGAGTCTTGTGTTTCGACGTGCGTGGCCTGGCTTTACCGGTGGGTGGGGGCGAGTCCCGTTGGTTGACGGAGGAAGCAGCCCCCTTGCCTTTGGAGGCCATGAGGATTCGGCTGTCGATGGCCTTTGAGGGTCTGGGTCGGATCGGCTTCTGGAGCAGCTGTTCCCACAGACGGCGCCAACCTGATGCTGTTTATTTCTGAGACACGTGTGGAAGCACCAGGTGTGAGTTCGAACTCAATTTGTATTGAAGGAGATTGCCGCTCGTCTGCCGACCTTCGGTTGACCTTCTGGGGCTTACGATGAGCTCGGAAAGACGTTGAAGGTTGGGCTCGGATCGGAAGGGTCGGATCCGAGGTCTTGTGTACCTGCAGACGGTCCTGAAACACCGGGGTTTGTCCCGGTGGCGGACCCTCCGACGCTCTAGTCAGTCTCTGTGAGAGAGTAGCAATAACTAGGTATATTTAAGTGGCAAAAGATTGATTACCTCCAAAAGGTGGGTGAGGGTCTAGTATTTATAGAGAATCCCAACCGGGTTTGGTTCCGCTTGGGGGCCGGGTTTGGATCCGAAAGCCCATGGGCCTGACGTGGCAGAAGGCCCAGGGGGTTTAGGGCGGTTGTGGCGATACCAGGAGTGGTATAGGGCTGACGTGGCGAAACCCTTGGCGGTATTTGGAGCTGACGTGGCCCATCGTGAGTCCTCTGTGCCTCTGGGGGAATCGGAGGGCCTAGGCTGCGCCAGGTCATCCTTCCGCCCCGCCAGAGAGGGGGGACGGCCTGCGGGACTGCTCCGGATCGGACTCCGGGGGATACTGAGGCTCGTCAGTACGAGGAAGCAGGCACTGTGAGGGCAAACACGAGGTTCGGCGCCGACCCTGAAGGGGTCCGGAGCCGAACCAGGTTGTTATTCTTGCTTTTCTGAGTAGGAATTGTATTGGGCCCTGGTTGGGCCTCAGGTTATTTTTACACCGTCACAGTAACTTTTTGCTAGTTCACATACATCACACCAAAACTTAGAAACATCCAACTTCGAAAATAAGCTTGGAAATAATTTATTTAGACAACCAAAAGAAGCATGCCCTAGACATCGATGTAGCCAAATCTTTGATTTCTTCTTCTTCTCTCCCTCAGATCCTTCCACAGATAGAGCTTGAGTCAATTGGCTTGAACTTGTAGATACCAAGTCCAGGTAGTCTAGCTTCCTATGTCTAACCCCATAACCAATCGTCTTGTGAGTCCAAATGTCCTTAAACACATAATAAGAGGGCTAAAAAATCACAATACAATGTAAGACAGTAGTTATTTGAACAACAAATAACATATTAAAATTTAAGGATGGCACAACTAGTACAATATCTAAGTTTAAGTTTTTTGTAAGAGATTTGGAACCCTCGCTAGTAATGATGGCAGGATCTCTATTGGTAGTGGACAACTTGTTTTAGTGGATGGTTGTAAGGTTGGACTTGTCTATAATCAAAAGTCATATGGTCGGTACCACCTGAATCAATTACCCATGCATTATTCATAATAGAGGCAAAAATATTAAATACCTTATCATCATTACCTGCAGCTGTAACCAATGCAAAGACTTTTCCAACCCCCGTTTTAGCTCCATCAGTAACTCCAACGACAACAGTGGGTTGGTTGTAATTCTTTTTCCGATGATCCCTACTATGATCCCAGTTCTCCGGGTAGCCGATAATCTCATAACAGCGAGCTTTCGTGTGTCCGATCTTGCCACAATGAGTTCACTTCCTTGACTCATAAGATAAATTTGGCCTAGATCGACTCGGGTGGCCTTTTGAAGAACGGTTCTAAGTCATCATTGCAGCTGCATCAGAGGGTGCTGAAGAGTTGTTCATGGTGCTTTGTTGGCGAGCCTCACGGCGGACATATGCATAAGATTTCTCAAGATCAAGAGCGGGATCCTTTCGCAATATTTCTCTTCGAACCTGTTCAAACTCAGCATCCAGTCATGCCAAGAAGATATGAACCCGCAAGCGCTCAATCAATTTTTGATATATCTCAACATCATCAAAATTCTTCATGATCACCTTGTCACGATGGTCAAGCTCTTGAAAAATTTCAGTTAATTCTCCATAATAGACAGAGAGTGACATGCCATTTTATCTTGCCGAGAAGGCTCTCTGGTTTAGAGAAAATACTTGAACTTCATCGGTTCCATCGTAGAATGTCTTAGCTAGGGCATCCCAAACATCACGAGTCATACACAATCGAATGTATCTCTTCATGATTTCTGGTTTCATGGACATCAATAACCATCCTTTAACTTTCTGATTATCAAAATACCATTTATCATAGTTGGCATCATCTTCATCAGGAATTTTATTCTTTCCACGAATATACTGGATCTTTTCATGTCCAGCAATATGCATCTCCATCAACTGAGTCCAAACATCATAGTTTGTTTCATCAAGAATTATCCCAGCATTAAAATCAGAATTGTCGGATTGTACAATAATTAGTGTACTATCCTTTGTGTTTGAAGATTCATCAGTTTGTTCCATGGTAGGATGCAACAGGACAGCAAACAGCAAATCGAAAAGACAAACAATCGACATATCTGATTTGATCAAATACAGACGGCTGTGATTGGATCTGATCAAAGTTTTTTTGAGGTAAGGATCTGATCAAAGTTCAAGAGCTGTGATTGGATCTGATCAGATCATATCAGGTCTCTGATCTTCGACGTTGCCACCAAGGTTCCACGACAAAGGCTTCGTTTAACACATATCTTCATTCTAGCAACAAAAAAAAAAAAAAAAAAAAAAAATCAATATCTTCAGAATAAGCAGTTTGAGAAGTAGATACATTGAAAAGGAAGAGAGAGCAGAGAATGGATTCTATGATCCCCACTACTGTCGCTGCCGTGATTGGTTCCAATTCGGAGGACCCAGCAACTGCAGCTATTGTTTCCAATTCAGACTCCACCATGGATCTTGTTACTATTTCCACAATGGACCCAGCAATGTACTTTGCTGCGAAGCACGGTGATGTGGGCTATCTCAAGTCCAAGGTCCAGTTAGCTGATAGTCCGATCTCTCTCTCCTCATTTTTGACTCCTCAGAACAACACCATCCTCCACATAGCCATCAGATTCCTTCAAGTGGAATTTGCGGACAAAATCCTCAAAACAGAGCCCTCATTGCTCGTCCAAGCTAATACTAAGGGCGACACTCCGCTCCATGTTGCTATGAGTTCCGGACACATGATAACTATTGAACTTTTAACTAGATATTACAAGGAAAGAGAGGAGCAGCAAGACCCGGAATCTGGATTTTCTGAATGGAGGGCAGCCAACTCGGAGGGCAATACAGCCCTTCATCTATCGCTTATAAGCCGCAACCCTAAAGTGGCACTAAAGCTGTTGAGCGAGTATCATGGACACGCAAACTGTGTGAACAATGCCCAGGAGAGTCCACTCTACTTGGCCGCCTCATTTGGTTATGTGGATGTCGTGAGAAGACTTTTGAGCATTGATGATGTCAGCCTTATGGGTCCCAATTGCCAGTCTCCTCTGCATGCAGCTGCTGCTATGTTTGCCGGAACAACAACTCAAAAGGAGGATAGGAAAGGTATGTGAATTTAGTAGTAATAGCTTAACAGATTTTATATGTCAAAGTTATGCTTCAATGGAACAAATTTTAAAATTAATCTTTTTTTGCCTGATGTTATTGTTGTTGTTGAGCCAAGCAACTAAACACGCGCCACACTCTCTCAAATGCTACTGTGGAAACGAAGTTACAGTTAAAAAAAAAAACAGCTTCTCTTTCTAGAATTTCTAGAGAGAGAAGCTCTCCCAAAAACCCAAAAATCCAACAACAACTAAACCCTAGATCTGATTTTTTTTTTGTGCGGCGGCACGCCGCCGCCCCCTCTCGTGGCCGCTCCCTGCTTCCCCTCTTCTTCTTTCTTCCAGATCTCATCACCTCTAACCTTCTTCGTTTCTTCTCTCCAAACCCACTCAGTTGTTGCCGAGGTGGTTCGCCGAACTATAGCCTTCTCCCGCGAGGCGGGATGGAGGAGGAGGGGTGGTTTGGCCACCTCTCGGGGTTAACTCCGTGATCGGAGTGGGGTGCAACCAGGGCGTCGAGGTTGGTGGCTCGAGCGCGCGATTAGGGCTTCAGGGCACCGGGGTACGGCCATGGCTTCAGGGACAGTGGCTCAGGCTGCTTGGTGGCTTCATGGACAATGGCTCGAGCGTGCTATTAGGGCTTCAGGGTGTTGGGGTTAGACCGGTGTGAGACCATGGCTCGAGCACTCGATTAGGGCTTCAGGACACAGGGGTACGACCATGGCTTCGGGTGGCTCAAGCGTGCGGCAATGGAGCTTGCAGCGGGAGTCTGGACAAGCAAAGGTATCGAGTGGCGTTCGGCAAATTTGGGGTAGTCAGCCCTGCCATGGGGGAGGCCGGGGAGAGAGTAGGGGGATGGAGATTTTCGAATTTCAAAATTGGTTTTGAAATTCGATTTTGATCTGGGAAGTGATGTCGCAGAGGGGAGATTTGAATTTCATGTCGAGTTTTGAAATTCGAGTGAACGGTGAGGAGCTCATAACATCCAAACTCGTTCCTAATATCCAAATTACAACCAATTCACATTTAGCAGAGAAAGGTGCCCTAGTTGGTGTGGGCGACTATTGTCAGGTAAATTTATAGCTTGGGTTCTACTTTGATCTTGGTTGGTCAAAGTGAGGGGTGCCTTTGGTTTCTTTCATGTTAGGGGGCTCGCAGGAGTCAGGTGCGACGTCTACCATCGTTGCGAAAATGCGGTGAGAGTCATCGAGGGTGAAATGAGGGGATGAGAACGATGACTCAATCTAGACATGGAGTTGTCAAATTGGTGGAGTGTCTGCAGTGTCTCTCATATGGTGCTTAAACTTGTCGTTTGAGTAACTGTGGGTAGCGATGAGGGAGAGCGTACGATAGTTGGAGAGGATAAAGCGTGTACAAGCGAGGGACTGAGTGAGAGAATGAGCCCAAATTGGCACGAGAAATTTGCTGTGGCGGAGGCGGCCGATCAGTAGGACTAAATTTCGCTGTATTTTTAGTTTGTTGGTTGGAGTGTATGAGTTCCAGAACCCAGCCTATTAGGATCTGAACTTCATAAGCCTTATTTTTGGTTGTATGTTTTGTTAAATTCTCTTTAATGAAACGCGGGGTTTCTACCCACCGTTTAACGATAAAAAAAAAAAAATGTTACTGTGGAAACATCCGTAGCTACAAGTCTAGCAAGAAATCAAGAAAAGCTTTAAGACTGTAAAAAAGAGCTAAGATTTTGACATTGCAAACATGCAATTTCTTAGGGTTTCTTTGGGTAGATCACAATGATTTTAATTAATTTTATTATGTGGAAATTATTTACACGACCGCAGTTCTTTTTTTCTTTTGACAAGCATCCATCAGCTTATATTCTCAGGATATATATATATATATCATGAATGGATACATTTTGCTAATCAAGGGTTTAGTGAAAATGCAGCAATCACAAGGCTACTCTGTAAAAAAGTGCCGCATATTATAAGACAGAGAGATGTCTTTGGGAGGACAGCTCTGCACTACTCTGCCGCAACTCCTGCAAAGGGGATAACACGTATTTTGTTGAGATCAGATCGTATGCTTGCATATATACCTGACAAGGATGGTCACACTCCTTTGTTAATTGCAGTTCTATTAGAGAATTGGAACACCATCAACATCATACTCAGATACTGCCCAGACTGCGGAGAGATATGTGATTCTACTGGTCAGAATGCTTTTCATTTGGTTATGAGAGAAAAACTAAATATTTTGAGAATTTTAGAGCACCCTGAGCTTAAACACCTCCTTAATGGAAAGGATGATCAAGGAAATACCCCTTTTCATTTAGCAGCCAGTGCTCACTATTATACTGGTGTGCGCCGCCTACTGCAGCAAAAAGGTGTCGATTTTGTTGCTATGAATAAATCAGGTCTATCAGTTCTTGATTATGCGGACACATGGGAGTGCATCACAGTAGAGGTATGTATGGCTACCAACTATTTAATTTGTTTTTGCATCCCACATTGGTTCAAATTTCACTTCATTTTGCATGCATGATTGGGACATTAGGATCTTGGATCAATGGTTTTCATCATACTAATTGCCTAATTCTTCACTGACTGTTACCAAGCTACATATTCGATTATGGCCCTTGACGAAATTAATTTGAGTTAATGAAAAATCATTGGGGGTTATGGACAAATGCTCCCCCCCCCCCCCCAAAAAAAAAAAAACATAAAATAAAATGAAATGAATATAAAAAGATGAAAGCAATATATATGAATTTTTATTTAAAATTATTTTGCCATATCGGTTTGCTTTCGCCGGCAAATAGATAGTGCTTGCTTTCTCCAGCAAATAGATAGTGCTTGTTAAATATATACGCGCTTTATTTGTGTAGTCTTCATTCTTATCTCTTCAGAGCTATCATTATGTAACTCTTATATCTTTACGTGGTCCTTATGTCTGTGTAGTTCTCACCTCTATCTCTTTATTTTTGTAATCTTTTAAGTAATTGGCTCAATGCCTCAACAATGATCATCACATTATTCACCCAAATATCTTTGAATCTAACAGTGCTCTCATTGAGATAGAAATACTATCAAGTAGATTCTTGATTTCCTCCTCATATTTACATTTCATTCATTCAGAGCTACCGTGATCGAATAAACCTAATCAGTAATGGTGTTGTTCGACGTGCAAGTAAGATTGGGCAGAAGGCTAACATACAATCTGCAAGGCCGATCAAGGAGCTGCAACAATTGGCCAACACCCTTCTTGTAGTAGCGACACTTTTAACTACCATCACTTTTGCAGCAGTTTTTCAGGTTTCTGGTGGCTATAGTTCAGATAAACCTGGAATTGCTCTATTTGCGAAGAAGACAGCTTTCCAAATATTCCTCCTATCTGATTCCAGCGTAATTTTCATTTCCATGCTATGCATATTCTTCCTTGCTTGGGGATTAACCACAGGGAACCAAAATCTGCGGACAGCATTAACGAATGTTTTCCGTTTGTTCGGTTTGGCAGTATACATGTCGACTATCACCTTCGTAACTGCGGTTTATTTGATAGTAGAGGAGATTAAATGGTTGGCTATATCGATCATAGTCATGGGCTGTTTCTCCACCATCATTATCAAATTTCAACATAACATGTGTTGTATAAAATTGTCTCTAATCTTGTTAATCTGTGGGAACAAAACAAATAAAAACTGATTTACCGGCCTATGGGGAAGTCGCGCGATACGCATTGCCCTAAGAGTTGATCCGCGGTCTTATGTGCAGACGCTTCGCAGATGCTCCTAGTAGTAAAACCCCCGGTATCACCGGCGTCCCGCTGTTGCACACAACGTCGGGAGATGACCCGAACTTAGCCTTGCCCAGAACTACGGCGAAAAGAAAGGAGCGGAAGCAGCGAACGGAACTGGTTGCTGCGTTTGCGGATTGTGAAAGCAGCGAAGAAGAAAGAACGTATATTTTCTGTGTGGATATGATGCGGGATTTTCAGTAGTCGCAAACCGGTAGGTTTATTGGAATATAAATACACACAACGTGTGAACGTTGGGAGAGAAGAAGGCCAAAAAATCGGATCTGAGAAACTGATCCAACGTTCAGAAAGAATTAGTCAAAGGAAAAGAAATAAACAGCAAAAATAATTTTAGGATCTCAACCCGAACCCGAAGAGCAATTTCGGATCGGCATTCGTGTCCGCAGATGCGGGCGCGCACACCCGTGCCCACTACGCGCGCCGAACCGAACCGGGCCGGGCGGCGGCGGCGGTACGCGCGTGTGGCCCACGGGTTCTCTCCACACCACACTAGACTACAATGGGATAAAGAGTGGTTTGTAATATATCCATTTATATGACATAGGTAACCACCGATGTGGGACTAAAAGGAGAAGGGAATCTTGGGTTTTGAACTAAACAGCCAACAATCCCCCCCCCAAAACCAAGATTCAAAGGCAGTGATAACAAAAGAGTAATGATATAGAAGTTCTGGGCAAGAGTATACTATGCATAGATGAGATGGACTACAGCCTTGAATCTCACTTGGTGACTATTGTCTTTGTCTGAAAAAGTGCTTGATGGACTACGCCTTGAATCAGACTTCTTGACTCAGATTCAGAAAATAGCACACATAGTACGCTAGAGGTTCTTGGGTCTATCGGGTGGCGCTTTTGAATGGCCATGCGCACTTTTCCATATTCATGAGAGTTGTCTGGGATCGCCCTGTCCCATAGTCGCGGCCTTCACGACCTCTCATATAGGTAAGTCCTCAAAGGGTTGGTGATCGGAGTCAACCCTACATAATAATGTTTGGACCTATTAAGAGTTTAGAACTCATCCTAACCAGATCACACAGGAACACTGTCACCATAGGGATGGGATATCATTGTACAACCTCGTACAGCCACCTGGGCATTAATTTATGAGAATTTAATCTCTGAGTCAGTGTTCCATAATAGTCACCGAAGTCCAGCTTGTTTCTACCCATTGAACCGGCTTCTTGGGATCTCCAGTCAGACTCGGTTGGGTTGCCACTGCTGGTGACTTACTTATGGGCTTAACCCCATCCCCCTCGATGATTCTAGGATCAACGTCCTAGACAGACCCTTTGTTAAGTGGTCTGCAAGGTTCTTTTCTGACTTTATATAGTCAAGAACCACATATTTGCCTAATAGGCTCTTGATTGACTTGAAGCGCAGCTGCATGTGCCTGTTCATCTTAGCATTCACAGAATCATGCTTTAGTAGTTCTATAACAGATTTATTATCACAGTTTATGAAAATAGGAGGAACAGGAATATTAGTAACAGGTATATGCATAATCAAATTTCTTAGCCATTCAGCTTCTGTACACGTAGTATCCAAAGCTATCATTTCAGAATCCATAGTACTTCTAGCTATGATGGTTTGTTTACATGAACCCCAGGAGATTGCAGCACCTCCTAAGGTAAAGACATATCCAGTTGTGGATTTCACATCATGTGAGTCAGTTACCCAGTTTGCATCTGAGTAACCTTCTATGATATCAGGGTGTCTAGAATAATAAAGTTTGTAATCTATAGTACCCTTAAGATATCTAAATACTCTTTCTAATGCTGACCAATGTGACCGGTTTGGGTTACTAGTATATCTAGTAAGTCTCCCAACAGCAAATGCAATATCAGGTCTAGTTCTATTTGATATATACATAAGAGAACCTATCATTTGAGAGTATCTATGTTGTTCTACAGGTGAACCTTCATTCTTCTTGAGAATGATACTACTGTCAAAAGGAGTACGAGCAGGTGTCTTATCAAAGTACTCAAATTTTCTTAGCATTTTCTCAATAGAATGTACTAAGGAGAGAGTATAACCCTCCTTGGATTTGGATACTTGCATTCCTAGAATCAGGTTAGCTACTCCTAGGTCTTTCATATCAAACATGCTAGATAAATAATCTTTAGTATTATTTATTAACTCAAGTGTTGATCTTAGAATAAGGATGTCATCTACATACAAGCATATAATGACACAACTTCCATCAGTATTTTTAGAGTATATACATTTATCATACTCATTTGGTAAGAAGCCATATTCTAAAATAACTTTATCAAATTTGCTGTGCCATTGCTTGGGAGCTTGCTTTAGGCCATAAAGAGATTTTACTAACCTGCAAACTTTCTTTTCTTGACCCTTAGCAATAAAACCTTCAGGTTGCTCCATGTAGATTTCTTCCTCTAGGTCTCCATTCAAAAAAGCTGTCTTTACATCCATTTGATGAATTATCAAGTCATGAATGGATGCTAAAGCTAGAAGAGTTCTAATAGAGGCAATCCTAGCTACAGGAGAGTAGGTGTCAAAATAATCTAATCCCTTTTTCTGGGTGAAACCTTTGGCTACTAAT
Organism: Hemerocallis citrina; assembly: GCA_017893485.1. Lineage (NCBI taxonomy): Eukaryota > Viridiplantae > Streptophyta > Magnoliopsida > Asparagales > Asphodelaceae > Hemerocallis > Hemerocallis citrina. The sequence continues at coordinate 77,691,021 of CM030362.1, forward strand.
CTAGCTTTGTATTTTTCTATTGAACCGTCAGCTCTAAGTTTCTTTTTGAAGATCCACTTGCATCCTATGGGTTTACTACCTAAAGGCAGGTCTGCTAATGCCAAGTACCGTTCTCCATAATGGAGTTGTACTCATTGTTGATGGCTTCTTTCCAGAAAGGTGCATCAGGAGAAGATATAGCTTCTTCGTAAGTTGAGGGATCACCCTCTATTAAATAAGTGAAGAAATCGTCTCCTAAATTTCTTTCAATCCTACCTCTTTTGCTCCTTCTAGGTTCTGAGTCTTGATCAGGTTGAGAGCTAGAAGGTTGAGAATGGGAACTGGTAGAAGGAGGCAGGGAATAATAGGAGGGGTTGGAAGAAATTCTATCTTTAAAAGGGAATATATTCTCAAAGTAAACTGCATCTCTAGCTTCTATGATGGTATTATTAGAGATTTCATTTACTTCAGAATGAGTCACTAAAAATCTATTGGCATTGCTATCTAGGGCATATCCTATGAATACAGCATCTACAGTCTTAGGTCCAATCTTTCTCTTTTTAGGTTCAGGGATTCCTACTTTTGCTAGACATCCCCAGATCTTAAGGTAATGGACTCTAGGCGTTCTGCCTTTCCATAATTCATAAGGAGTCTTATCCTTTGACTTACTAGGGATCCTGTTTAGGATGTAACAGGCTGTCAATAAGGCTTCTCCCCACAAGTTATCAGGAGCTCCTGAGCTGAGAAGCATGGCATTCACCATGTCTAACAGAGTTCGATTCTTTCTTTCAGCAACTCCGTTAGACTGTGGTGAGTAAGGAGCAGTCACCTCATGAATTATTCCGTGTTCTTCACAGAAGTTAGTCATTTCATTTGAGGTATACTCTCCGCCACGATCAGATCTAAGGATCTTAATCTTTTTCTCTAATTGGTTCTCAGCTTCGGATTTGAAAACCTTAAATCTATCTAGAACTTCATCTTTGGTTTTGAGAAGGTAGGTATAGCAATACTTAGAAAAGTCATCTATAAAAGTGACAAAGTATTTCCTACCGCCTCGGATCAAAACCCTATTTGAGTCACAAACATCACTATGAACTAGTTCTAGAGGATCAGAATTCCTCTCTATAGATTTGAAAGGCAGTCTAGAATGTTTGGCTTGAACACAAATTTCACATTTGTGTTTATTATCTACAGGAGACTTGGGAATAATATCTAAGTTCATCATTCTTTTAAGAGAACCCAGATTCACATGACCTAGTCTACCATGCCAAACATTAGAAGATTCTATATTTGAAACAACAGAAGAAGGATCAGATATTTTATTTATAGTGCTGAGAATGAAAAGACCATCCTTTACATATCCTTTCCCAATAAAAGATTCATTCTTAGAAAATACAATTTTATTTGCTTCCATTACAATTTTGAAACCTGACGCTACAAGAAGGGAACCACTAACTAAGTTTCTCCTAACTGACGGCACATGAAGTACATCATGAAGAGCTAGATTTTTCCCTGATGTCATCTTCAGGTCTATTCTTCCTCTTCCTACAATCTGTGCCGTTGATCCATCTCCCAGGGTTATGCCTCCTCCACATGATTCCTGATAGTTTGAAAAACAGAAGCGATCAAATGAAACATGAACATTAGCTCCAGAATCCAACCACTAGTCATCAGAATGGTAAGAAATATTAACAGATGGTTGGAAAGACACTGACCTGAAGGAACTAGAAGATCCATTTAGAATCATGTTGGCTTCTGGTTTAGTAGAGCCTTTTCCCTTATAAGGAGTCTTCATTGGTTCCTTCTTCCTATGAAAGCAATTGAAGGATAGATGATTTGTTCTTCCACACACCAAACAAAACTTTTGTTGGTCCTGAGTCTGACCGAAGTTTCTAGTCCTGTGGTTTTGCTGGTGTTGGCGGTTTTGGTGGTTTTGGTGATTCTGGTGATGAGGCTGAAAGTTCTTTTTCTTAAAGGAGGTTTTCTTAGGTTTGTGAGGATTGTTAGGTTTGGATTTGCCTTGGTTTGACACTACAAGGTTTACCTTTGCTTTAGACTCATTTTTAGGGTTTGACCTAAGCCTAAGTTGTTCTTCTGTTCTAATCTTCTTTAGGACTTGGGCAAAGGTAAGCTCACCTTGAGTATGAGTGAGTTCCTTCTTGACATCAGACCAAGAAGGTGGGAGTTTGTCTATTAGGCAAGCTATCTTATATTCAGTAGAAAAGGTTGTTCCTTTTGCTTGAATATGTCTCACATATTCTTGGAATTCATGGATTTGGTCATTCATCGGTTTGTTATCTACCATGAAATACCTATTGAAAGCTGAAGAATTGAATCTTTCAATTCCAGCATCATCACAACCATATTCATCGTCTAAAGCATCCCAAAGTTCTTTAGCATTTTTATATTCAAACTATTGTCTAGAACCCGCGATACCTTTATTGAGTAGCTACAGTATTATTTCTGCAGCCTCTAGACTATTATTAGCTGTGGTGCTAGATATTTCTTAGTATCCTTTAAACATTTAAATAAGGAATAGTTATTGATTTTGCAAATTTCTTAAAAGAAATCTAAAGGTCTTAAAAGGAAAGATAAATTTGGGAACAAGCCTAAAGGGTCCTTCTGTCAACCGGGTGTAAACAGCCCTAAGCGACACGGTATTTAAGCGTCTTCGGACCACCGCTAGCTGGGAACCGACTCCTACAGCTAACCCAATTGTTGGCTGTTTAGTTCAAAACCCAAGATTCCCTTCTCCTTTTAGTCCCACATCGGTGGTTACCTATGTCATATAAATGGATATATTACAAACCACTCTTTATCCCATTGTAGTCTAGTGTGGTGTGGAGAGAACCCGTGGGCCACACGCGCGCGCCGCCGCCGCCGCCCGGCCCGGTTCGGTTCGGCGCGCGTAGTGGGCACGGGTGTGCGCGCCCGCATCTGCGGACACGAATGCCGATCCGAAATTGCTCTTCGGGTTCGGGTTGAGATCCTAAAATTATTTTTGCTGTTTATTTCTTTTCCTTTGACTAATTCTTTCTGAACGTTGGATCAGTTTCTCAGATCCGATTTTTTGGCCTTCTTCTCTCCCAACGTTCACACGTTGTGTGTATTTATATTCCAATAAACCTACCGGTTTGCGACTACTGAAAATCCCGCATCATATCCACACAGAAAATATACGTTCTTTCTTCTTCGCTGCTTTCACAATCCGCAAACGCAGCAACTAGTTCCGTTCGCTGCTTCCGCTCCTTTCTTTTCGCCGTAGTTCTGGGCAAGGCTAAGTTCGGGTCATCTCCCGACGTTGTGTGCGACAGCGGGACGCCGGTGATACCGGGGGTTTTACCACTAGGAGCATCTGCGAAGCGTCTGCACATAAGACCACGGATCAACTCTTACGGCAGTGCGTATCGCGCGACTTCCCCATAGGCCGGTAAATCAGTTTTTATTTGTTTTGTTCCCACAGATTAATAAGATTAGAGACAATTTTATACAATAATCTAAGAGTTGAGACATATTCTTAATCTGATTAGTTTACCATATATTGTTAACTAAGAACAGCCATCTTGTTAATCTGATTGGTTTACCGTAAATTGTTAATTAACAACATCCATATTGTTAATCTTGTTAATTTATCATATCTTGTTAATTAAGCATACATTCTGTTAATCAGACTAAATTATTATTTACTGTTAATTAAGCATACATTCTAATATAATTCTCCTCTAAACTTTCCAATAACACACACTGTTGTTAATCTGTACTGTTAATCTGATTAAACACACACATATTATTAACTGATTAATTAGCACATATAATCATAATTGCTTATTGTTAATCTGTTAATTTAGTACATTCTGTTTGATTAAGATCGCCTGATACATCATACACAGTTTTGATTAAGATACACTTCATTCTGTTAATTGACTTCATTATTAAATATTGTAAGGGCTAAATAAATAAATAAATTATTGAATCCGAAGCTTTAATATTATCTTCGTTAATCACAATTTCGAGACAGATAGTTAAATTTTGTTGCATCACTATAGATTCCCACACTGTAGAATATCTATAGCCTTAAAATCCTTACATTATTAATTTATTGTTAAATCACAAAATTTGTTGGTACGAATTTGTGTTGTTAGATTCACCTTAATATTCTCAAAGTCTTAGAATACTTCTTGCTGTACATTTGTTTCATTTACTTGCAATTTGCCAGTATAATTAAGTGTCTTGTTATATTGTGAATAGCAACATGTTCCCCAGATTTCATAATCCACGAGTAAGCAACCATACATTGGCTGATATGTAATTTGCTGGAACTGTTCGAGTTCACTTGAAACCATCAGGACCATGCAAATGTACAATGGAAAGGCCGTAAAGGACGTTTGCCTTAGTTTGTCCTTTGCTTGGTTTCAAATTTAAGTGTTTGCACTAGTTACTAACTTCGTCATTTTGAGTTGTAAGGTGCATGTGATGCCTCTTAAGAGAGATCGATCATTACTGCATTTCTTGTATATTTAATTTACTTATTTATTTGTTTATATTGTTTCCAAATTTCATATTTTGTAGTATTATCTATTATCTTCCAGACCGAAGTAGCACAATCCAGGTGTGTTTGGATTTGCATTTTTTTGGAAAACTTTTAAAGTTTTTGCAAATTGACAAAGGGGTGTGTGAAACTGAGATTGGTCTCATCCCTACTGATATAAAATAAGCATGTTTTTCTTTTTAGTCATCAAGAGTTATCAATTCTTTCAATGTCTTTCGATCGTATAACAGTAATCTTGAATATTTAAGGAACATGACACAGAAATAAAAAACACATTTATGCGCATAATAAGCCACACATTGTGGTGTAATTTCATTTCAAATCAACTTCCAACTTTCTAACTATACAGTAAAGAAGTAGGAAAATTTTGCCGTACTGACCCACTTTTTGAAAATATTTGGCGCTCTGACCTACTTTTGAAAATAATTAGCAAACTGACCCAGTTTTGAACACGTCAGCAAAAACCGCTATTGGGAAAAACGGCATAGGTTATTTACATGCCTTTTTTCCCAATAACGGCATCTATATTTAAAAAAAGTGTCATGCCGTTATTTGGAGTAACGGCATAGGTTATTTTATTTTTCGACAACTTGTAGTCTCCATTTAGAGAAAAAATTATAAATGTGAAAACCTTATAACAGATGCCGTTATTTCAAATAACGGCATTCTCAATACTGATGCCATTATTTGGAATAACGACATCAGTTATAAATTTTTTTTATAAAAAAATAACTTATAATGTGCGGTCGACCGATACTGTAGTACGGTCGACCGCAATCGTACTGTTCTTGACGAAACCACTTTATATTCTTACCATATACTAATCAATCAATAATCAATCAAATACATATAAAATCTCACATATATGGAATAACCAAACTGATCTTGCTAGCTTTCTTGGACACTAATTAACATGTGCTCTTTTTGAATAACTGCTTCTTTTGCTTGATTTTGCAATCCTTCTTTGTCTATTCTTGAATCTCTTTTTAATCACTTATTGATTTTATTTACTCCTGAAAATCTGAACATCTCAATTTAAACTTATTAGTATTTGTAAGCACGTTTTGTGCACACCAAACTAAGAGTCAACAATCTCCCCCTTTTGGTGTGAACAAAACATTCCTTTGAATGTTGAAAATAAAGAATAAAGCATATAAATACTCCCCCTTAATTTTAGATAGCAGACAAAAAAACCCGAGAGCAAACCGGTTGACCGCCCAGTCGACTGTACACCTTCACAGGAGAACAGTTGACCGTCCAGTCGACCAAAAAAAAAACAATTTTAAGCAGAAATATCAATAACGTTCAATTCTCCCTTTAAAAAATGAAATCGTTTTTCATCTAAAGGCTTAGTAAAGATATCAGCAAGTTGATAATCAGTGGAAACATAGTCAAAAATAATATCTCCCTTTTGAAAATGATATTTAATAAAGTGATACTGAGTATCTATGTGTTTTGTGTGACTATATTGATCAGAATTTTTAGTCATATGAACAATACTAGTATTATCGCACTTAATCGGAATGTGATCAAAGAATACCATGTAGTCCGCTAAAGTATTTTTCATCCACAATACCTGTGCATAGGAGGATCTTGCGGCAATATATTCAGCTTCGGCAGTGGAGAGAGTTACAGAGTTCTGCTTCTTGGATGCCCATGAGACAAGGCAATTGCCTAAGAAGTAACATGTGCCGCTAGTACTTTTTCTGTCTGTTAAGCTACCGGCATAGTCTGCATCAGAGTCACCTACAAGTGAAAAGTTTCAATTTTTCGGGTACCAAAGTCCAGTATTTAGTGTGCCTTTAAGATATCGAATGATATGCTTAACAGCAACCAAATGCGAGTCTTTGGGACACGATTGAAAACGTTCACATAAACAAACACTAAACATAATATCTGGACAAGATGCAGTAATGTAAAGTAAACTAAAATCATACCACGATAGGTAGAAATATTAACATTATTACCAGATTCATCCTTGGAAAACATAGTGGTAGTTGGCATAGGTGTTTTGTAAACATTTGCATTCTCAAGACCAAACTTTTTGACTAGTTCCTTTGCATATTTGGATTGATTTATAAAGATGTCATCCTTTCTTTGTTGTATTTGAAGCCTAAGAAAATAAGTTAGTTCACCCATCATACTCATTTCGAACTCATCCTGCATTTGCTTAGAGAATTCCTTGCAAAGATTTTTCATTAGTAAAGCCAAATATAATTTCATCAATATAAATTTGAAAAATTAGAATATCTTTAGAAACATGTTTTATAAATAGTGTAGTATCTACTTTCCCTTTAGAGAAGCCTATGTGAATTAAGAACGAACTTAGTCGTTCATACCAAGCACGAGGGGCTTGCTTCAAACCATACAAAGCTTTATCAAGACGGAATACATGATTTGGGTGTGTGGGACCAGTGAATCCCGGTGGTTGTGCAACATAAACTTCTTCCGAAATAAAACCATTTAAGAAAGCACTTTTGAGGAATTTAAGCCCTGAATTAGCATTCAGAAAAGAGAAAGGGTTGCACTTCAATTGTGATGAGAAACTTACCCAAGGCCATGTGTGTAAAGGTAAAAAGTTATTTCTATTACTGGTGGATGAGAATGATGATCAGAAGGTAGATGAAGAAGTGGTGGAAGCACAGGATGAACAAAATAGTCATGAGCCAATATGTAACACCCCGTACTTAAGCAAGTATATATATAATATAATATTATATATATATATATATATATATATATATATATATATATATATATATATATATATATATATATATATATATATAAAAGAGATGAGATGGAATTAGTTGTGGCCTATAGGAGAATCCTGTAGGGCTTGGTTCAAAGAAAGATTGATGATGGAAGCCTATAGGATGGTCTATGGGGATGTAGACATTAAAAGAAATGATGGATTAAATAATGGAAAATGAAAGTGTGCATGCATGGTTTGGATGGTGACGTGGGCTTGCATGCGGGATTAAATCCCACATCGTGGGTGAAAAGAGAAGTGTGTGGGTATATATATTAGGATTCATATGATAAAGGGTCACATAATGAGTATACCCCCTTTTGATGGTGCTTATGGTGGGCGTGGTTAGAGTTTTGTGTCCGTTATTTCGCGTGCGCAGCTGAGCCGGGTCCAGGGCGTTACACAATAAACTTTAAACTTTCAGCGGGCTTGAGTCGTCTTCTTGCTGTTGTTGAATGTGAAGTTGTGATCAGCTTAGCTGTAAAGATCTCTTGTTTAGCTTGAGAAATCTCTTATCAAGCTTTGCCAGGGCATGCGTCTCCACGAACATTGAGAATTCTTGGTATGATAGGCCAAAGTGTAGTACAAATCTTGGTGGATAGGCTAGTACACATAGCAATTTGCAGGAAAGGGTTGCTAATAAGTATTTGCAGTTGCTAATACAGGAAACATCAAATTATGCAGTAACTGTGGGTAATGGCCAAATGCTACAATGTCAAGGGGTTTGTAGACCGATATCTATTATGATACAAGGGAACACATTTCCTATAGATTTTTATGTGCTGCCAATACAAGGAGCTGAAGTTGTGTTACAATGGTTGCAATTATTGGGACCTGTAACTTTCGATTATTCTAAAATGACTTTATCTTTTTCTTATGAGGGTCAGACCATATTATTACAAGGTGGAATAGTGCATGTTATAGCTCAATTAAAGTTGCATCAATTGAAGAGATGAATAGCTACAACTTCAGTATCTCAATTTTTTCACTTAGAATTGCAACAAGAAGGTAAAGAAAGCCATGAGATACCTGATGACTTGGCTGAGATTTTACAAGGATATGATTGTGTTTTCCAAGAACCATCATTTCTTCCTCCATCTAGACCTTATAATCACCACCTGCATCTGTTTCTTGAAGCAAGACCACCCAATGTTAGGCCCTATCGGTGTCCACATTTCCAAAAATCAGAGATTGAAAAGCAAGTGGTGGTTATGCTTAAAGATGGCATGATTAGGCATAGTCATAGTCTCTTCTCTTCTCCCGTGTTATTGGATAAAAAGATGGTGGGAAGTTGAAGATTTTGTGTTGATTATAGAGCTCTAAATGCCATAACAATCAAGGATAAGTTTCCAATTCCAATGGCAGACGAATTGTTTGATGAATTGCATGGTGCAGTATATTTTTCCAAGTTGGATTTGAGAGCTGGTTATTATCAAATAAGGGCGCATGCAGAAGATATAGGCAAGACAACTTTTAGAACTCATGAAGGGCATTACGAGTTCTTTGTCATGCCATTTGGGCTGTCCAATGCCCCTTCAACCTTCCAGACATCTATGAATGATATTTTCAAACCATTTTTTAGCCGGGTTTTTTTGATTTTCTTTGATGATATCTTGATATAAAATAAGAATTGGAGTTCTCATTTGGATCATGTAGCTGCAGTGTTGAGGGTGCTTGAGCAGAATCCAACCTACAATAGGGTACTTGGTTCATTTTATTTCTGCGAAGGGAGTTAGTGTGGATCAGGAAAAGGTTCAGTCAGTCATGCAGTGGCCAATCCAACCTATCTCAAGCAGTTAAGAGCATTTTTGGGTTTAACTGGCTAATACATAAGATTTGTGCATGGTTATGCTACTATTGCATGCCCACTTACTAATTTGCTTAAGAAAGACTCTTTCAAGTGGAGTGAGGAGGTAGAGTTTTCTTTTCACCAACTAAAGAGCCATGTCATCCACCCCTGTACTGGCCGTACCTAATTTTAGCCAACCATTCACCATTGAGATTGATGCTTCGGGGGTCAGGAATAGGTGTTATTTTGTCTCAAAATCAACATCCAATAGCATATTTTAGCAAGATGGTGTCCACTAGAATGCAAGGATCTTCAGATTATGTGAGGGAGATGTATGCTATTACGAAGACAGTTAAGAAGTGGAAGTAATATGTGCTCAGAAGGGAATTTATAGTTCAAACTGACCACAAAAGCTTGCATCATATGATACATCAAGTAGTCCGAACACCAGAGCAGCAAAAATGGGTACAAAATCTAGCAGGATATGATTCCAAGGTAGTGTACAGACCAGGGAAAGACAATAATGTAGCTAATGGGTTGTCGAGGCAATTCACAGCTGAAATGCAAGCGTTAACGATTGTATCTTATCCTATTTTTTTTTAGTTTAGATCAACTGAAGGCAGAGTACTTGGAGGAGAGAAAATGGAGTGACTTAATGCAATCAATCAGTACAGGAAAGGTGAATACTCAGGAAGTTGAGTATAGAGATGAGATTTTTTTAAGCATCGAATTATGGTGTCAATGTCTATGAGAAAGCAATTATTACAAGAATTTCATTCTAGGCCTATAGAAGGGCACTCTAGTATCAGAAGAACTCTATTTCAGTTGAAGGAGCAACTTTATTGGTAAAATATGGCAGAAGATGTTGTGCAGGAATGTATAGTTTGCCAGCAAATGAAACCTGATAACACAGCTCCAGCGGGTCTTCTTCAAACCTTATTTATCTCTAAACAAATTTGGGAGGATAGTTATATGGATTTTGTAGTGGGATTGCTTCTTTCATAGGGTAAAAGAGCTATATTGGTGGTTGTAGATAGATTAAGCAAGCATGGTCATTTCATACCTTTGTCGACAACTTTATCAGTGGCAAAAACTGCTGAGGTGTTTATTACCAATGTGATTAAATTACATGGATTGCATAAGTGAATAATCAGTTATCGGGACCCAATTTTCATAAGTAAATTTTGGAAGGAACTATTTGTACAACAAGGAACTACGCTGAAGATGTCCATTGCTTATCATCCACAACGGGACAGGTAAACTGAGTTCCTCAACAGATGTGTGGAACAGTATTTGAGGTGTTTTTTAAGTGAAGAGCCTAAGCTATGGAGCAAGAATCTGCCATTAGCTGAGTATTGGTACATTTGAAGTGGTGTATGGGCGTAAGGCTCCTGCTGCTATAGCTGCATATTTGGAGGGTTATTCTACTAATTGGGAGGTGAAGGCAGAACTTGTGAAGCGACAGCACGTTATTCATTTGCTTATAGCAAATTTGAGTAGGGCTCAGACGAGAATGAAGAATTTAGCTAATAAGCGTAGAAATGATCGAAAATTTTCTGTTGAGATGGTATTAAGGAAGAATCACCTCTATGTAAAGAAAGAGAAATGCTCCTTTGGACAGACCGAGATCCTATTCCTAGGGCATTGGATCCAAACCTTCCTCTTCGGAGTGGAAATGGACGTCCCCTATTGTCACTAAGAAATTGAAAGAAACTTCAGAAATGGAAGAACAACAGAATGATTCCATCGAGAAGACGATTGCGCACATACGTACTTTGTAACCGGTATGGAGCCAATGTTGCCAGTGCTCTTTACCACGGTTGGAGTTTCTTTGCGCATTGTAAGGTGTAAAGTCCCACTCCAGTCAAGCTTACATCATTTAAAATGCTATTACTATTTTGATGCATCTAAAGGTGTGTCAGGGTTAGTTGCTTGGTGGGAATGTTGGAGAAAGGAATAATTCGAAAAACTTCGTTTCCATCAAGAATTGAATTGGGTTTTCCCGTAGTTCGACCGGAGAATTTAACATAGACATTCAAATTACAGCCCTATAGACAACATTCAATAGCGCAACGAAGTTCCCATAAGCTATCGAAGAGGTTTTATGGACCTTTCCTGATAAGCAAGAGGATTGGGGCAGTAGCTTATAAGAAGGAACGGGAAGGAAATGATGCAGATACGAGGGGGAATGGATCAGGAGTGAGTCGATTAAGGCTTGAGCGTGCAAAAAAGTGACCAAGCAGGTATGAAGATTGAGTTAAACACGGGCGAAGCACAGAGGAAAAGGGTTCAAGAAAAGGGAATCAAAATGGTTAGGCAGTTAGGGGCGTGTGACAGCTGGAAGACTGTAATTCGGATCCAGGAATTTAGTTCAGTGGGGTCCTCATACAAAAATAAATACGATAACAATTAAGAAAGTACAATACTAAAATAAATAAGAAATGTTTTACATTCTAAATTTGCTCCCTACGAGTTTTCATCTTTTGAAATTGATTTATTACATCTTCATTAGTAACATTGGCAAGAGCATTGAAGGCGTAGAACTAGATTGAGAAATATTTATTCTCGATGATTGTTCAACCGATGGTTCCGAGGTTGGAGGTTCAAGCGGTTGAGGAACATTTATGCTTGAGAAAAATCTTTTCATTTTGTATCTGTTAATTGTCAAAAAATAATAACAATAATTAATTAACCATTTCATTTATTAAAATTTTACTACCAACAAAGTCACTAAGTGATTAATATTTATCATTAATCATTTATATAGACAAATTTAAATTCATATAAATTTCTTAAGAGCTAAGATTGCTTAAACATTTTTTCAAAAATCTCAATCAGTAAACATTTTTTCTTGATTGAAATTACAAAGGACTTGAAAGTTGAAACTAATATACACAGTTTAAAGAGAAATTACTTCCTTTCAAGTTTCAACTAACTGAATTAACTTTAATAACACAAACCATTTTTTCTGAAATTACCTCCTTTCAAGTTTCAAGTTTCTGAAACCATTTTAATAACACAAACCATTTTTTCTGAAACCACTTTAATAACACAAATCATTTTCAACTAACTGAAATTACTTCCTTTCAAGTTTAAACATTTTTTCTTGTTTAACTGTAATAACACAAACCAAATTGTTTTTGCAGAGGAGAAGAAGTTAATCATCTGTTTGGAGGAGGTTGAGGAGGAGGAAGATGACTTACTGGTTAATCAGAGAGAGGCTGATCGATTTTGGGTCAAGGCGCGCGACGTTCGGAGAGAGACTGATCGATTTTGGGTCTCGACGAGATCGATTTCGCAGAGAGAGGCGCGCGACGTCAACGATTCGATTTCGCAGAGAGGCGCAGAGAGAGGCGCGCGATTTTGGGGCTCGACGAGATCGATTTCGCAGATCGATTTTGGGGGAGAGAGGGATTTAGGGCTTCTGTTTAGAATAGGGGATTTTGGAGAAAAGGGGGTTTTGGAGAGAAGAGAGAGAGCACAGCACGTGAATGAGAAGTTGAGAACTATGTTGACTACGACTGGATGTATTAAATTTTTTTTTTTTTTCAGTGGGGTCCGTGCCCCCCCCACCCTCCAACGTACATCCGCCCCTGCTGTAATTGGTGGTCCATTTTATAGGTGTAAGTGTGAGTATAAATAAAGTGGTTGTAAGAGAGAAAGAGGTAGCTATATTCTGAGTTGTATCTTTCTTTTTCTCTTCGTCTTCTTCGCTGGACTCTTCCTTATTACTCAGTTCTTTCCTCAAAACCCTTAGGGTCTGTTTGGAAACATTGAAGTTGGGGAATGGAAAGGAATGGAATGAAAATGAATGGAGAGGAATGGAAAGAAAGGAAAAGGAATGAATTAATTTTATAAGTTGTGTGTGTTTGGCAACTGGTGGAATGGAATAGAAATTGGGGGTGGAGCTTCAAATCTTATTTCCATTCCTTTACGCAGCTTTCCGAGGGGGGTGGAGCTGGAATAGAAATTGGCTGAAATCTTTCTCTAGGGAATAAAATTTAGTTGTTTCCTTTGTTTTCTTTTTCAAAACAAACAAGCTGTGGAATAGGATAAGATGGATTTATCCACAGTATTCCATTCCTTTCCCTAGTTTTTTGGGTTCCCAAACGCACCCTTAATTCTTCAATATCTATGTATTTCCAAGATTAATGCAATAAGAGTAGAGACAAGTCTTGATTCATATTTGAAGCCTTGATTGGGTTTTCTTGATTGCGATAGATACGATAGCATATCATTCATAATGACTAAACCAACTGGAGAATTCTGTCATAGTTTCAAAACAACCAAAGCAAATAAACTATAAGAACAAAATAAGAGTTTTAAGCTCAATGAACAAAGAGTCTTAAACTCAAAAGAAGTTTCACCAAACAAGTGACTAATTTATTATCGAGAGAAATAAACTGAAACTATCCTCCCAAACTGCTTTATGTTTAACCCTCCATTTTGAGCAAATCATTATTTTAAAATCTATGTTGACAGATTCAACTCCTCCATATTTGCTAGCATATGCAAACAAGAATATCATGAGACACATCTCTAAGAATTCTAGCGAATTTCATAAAGTATCTAGTTTCATAAAAGAACTTAGTATGATTCAAAAACTAGCTTAGCAAAAATATAACGCGAGCATCACAATAAAGTTTCTTTAACAATATAAAGAACAATAATTGTTATAGTTTATACATAAGAACTATATTATGTTTTATTTTGGAATGACAGAATAGTCAAATCTATTATGGTCTGAATCATCAAAATTGTAATGAAACATGATTCCATAAAAGAAATATATCATCAAAATTGGAATGATATAACGACAATTCTAAACATCGGAAACACATCGACAAGTTTTCACAGTTTCTTTTGGAATAATGAGATGATTATACGTAATTCTTGACAATATATAGCATCATCAAATTTGGAATAAAGTTTTATATTAACAAAATTTACATAGAACTTTTCAAATTATCTAAAGCATGCCAACTGCCTAAAATTGATATTTAAGTTTGAACTTCTCTATGACTATAATTGGATTCTAAATTTCAAAACAACTAGCAAGTTCAAGCTTTTGGCTCAATAGCTTTTAACTCCATTTCTCCCCACTGTTTTGATAATTAGATCACGTTCAAGTCTTTTAGCAAGATCATTAGTCATACTTTGTGTAATACCCCGCAAAATAGCATATGGCTATTTTTGCACTGTAATCCGTGCACGTCTGAGTATTGCACGCGATTACATATTTCCCGAGAAATTATCATTTAAATTGAGAGATTTCAGATATACAGGATGTTCTGAATCCGATGAGATAAACTCGGAATATCGTCTCGATTAAACTGTGGTTTTGTCCCGATTATTTTGACCAGACAATTTGTGGGAGGAAATTATAATTTCTATAAAACATGTATTTTTATAGGATTTTAAATTATATGTATTGGTTATTTCATTAAAGCTAGTAGTTGGATTGAATGTGGGTCGAGATTGTGCACTAGGGTTAGAATCGGAGTGAGGTGACCTAGGGTTCCTTGACCTAACCTAGGGTTAGGAACCCTAGCATCATGATGATCATGGCTTGATCTTGATAAAGATCCAATGGTGGAAGTAAAACACCATGTGCAAGTTGACTTGGAAAAGGAAACTTCCATGAACCTTCTAAAGAAGCTTCCAAGAAGTTTCTTCCTTGAAAGTGATGGCTTCATCTCATCCACACATCTCCCCTCACTCCACCTCTCCCCATCCTCACCCTCCTTTCCATGATGGCCGGCCCATTCCTCCACCCCCAAAACAAAACTCTAGCCTCCATTCTATAAATCCCCTCCCACTCCATACACTTATCATTTTTCCTTCCATCTTGTTTCAAAAAAAAAAAAAGAGGAGAGAAGGAGAAGAGAAAAGGTGGATACTTTGAAGTAGAGAAGGAGAGGATAAAGTTAGCAACAACAACTACATCTTGAAGTGAAGAGGAGCTATGTGAGCAAAGGAGCAAAGACAAGTAAACAAGCAAAGCGAGGAGCTAAGCCTACAAGGAGTGTTCTTGCAATTTCAAGTGGGTGATCTTTTGAACTCTTTGGTGTTTATTTTGTTTTGGTATGAATGGATGTGTAGTAGTGATAGTTATGATTTGGTTACCATGATTGAGTCTGAGTAGTGCTAGGAAAAGATAAATTGTATGGTAGAGAATTACTCTTTTTGAGTTTTGGTTAAGTAGCATGATTGTGAGGGTATATTGGGGAATTTTTTACACCCAAACGGTTTGGAATATTGGGCTAAAATTCTGGGGTATTGTTCTTCTATGTATGTAGAGTATCCATGATTGTTTCCATAATTTTTGGATGCATTTTAGTAGCCCGAACAGTGGGTCCAAGTCGGGACAGTAAGCAGCCAGAATGGCTGCTGGCTGTGATGATTTTTGTGTGTTTTCCCGATTTTATATCTCGGAAATGACCGGGCATTTTGAGCTGGGAATTTTTTTGGACGCTTTTGTATGTGTCTACAACCATAGTCTTAAATTTCGTAATTTTCCGAGGTCGTTTGATGCCCCAAAAAAATAGTAGAATGCGACTGGTCCGTAGGTGTCGGCTGAAGCTGACTGCGCTTTGTGCTGAAGTTCAAAAAGCCATAACTTCGTGTACGTTTATTATTTTGCTACGAAACTTTGGGAGTAGCTTGGGGTATGAGTCTATTTGATGAATCTCAAATTTTAGAATTTTTAGGAGTCATTTGATGAGGTTTCAAAGGTAATTAGTGAGGGGCAGTAAAAACCCTGCTGGAAATAAACAGCTGAAATGTAGCTATGTTTGAGGAGTCGTAGATCATTGTGTGAAATGAATTTGAATGTGAATTTTGGACACGATAAAATGGTATATGTGTAGATAGAGAATCTCAAATTTCATGATCGTTGGACTTAGGGATGATTTACTAGTGAATTTTAAAGTAGGGTACGTTCATCCTAGTACGAGTTGTCTAGTTCGTGGAGACAGATATTCCTAGACTTATCTGTTAAGAATTTGGGCGACTGGCCAACTAGAGATTGGCAGTAGGGAATCATAGCCTTCTAACCCAACTAGGATTTTGAAATTCCAGGTTGTAGGTTGGAAGTTATGATTTTCCAAAGTGGGACAAATTTGGCCTTGTCGAGAAAATGTTTACTAGAGAAATAAAACTTTTCCCTTGTCGTGCACCCAATGAAAATTGGTATCTTTTAGAACATTAAGAATTGAATCTGAGGACGTGTCCAACTAGGAAGTTAAAGTAGACAATCCCACCTTCCCCTAGGATCCGGAATCGAGTAATTCCGATAACTAAGTGAACTCTTATGATATCGGACAAGTGCAGCAAGTGTGAAAAGGAACGTACTACTAAGAGTATATAAGGGTTATTGGGTGACAAGATGATTGAATTTGAGGAAATAGTCAACTGAAGAGTTGTAGACTAGGGTCTTACCTTTCCAGAATGGGAGGTGCCAAGCAATTCTGACTTGTGTGCTGGATATTATGGACATGATGAGTTTAGCAACCTATTGTCTAGACCGACTTCAAGCTTTGAGTTAACCCAGGGACTTGAGTCCCTTAAAAGGAAATTGAGGGAATCATCGACTAGGGGATGGCAACGGATCTCCTCACCCTTCTAGGAAATTCTGAGCGTATTGGTTTCCGATGAGTGTAGCTGGGATCACAGCTACTGGTATTTCTTGATTGTTCCATCGGACAATTGATGAGGAACCCTCTGCCTACCGCAATATGGTGATCGTGAGCCATCAGATTTAAAGGATGGGTTTTTAGCATTTTATTCGGAACTTAGGCAAGTTCCTGTGCATGTACTCATGGTGGACATGAGTGAGTTGGGATATGGCTCTGTTAGATTGTATTGGGTGTCTCGATGCCTGAGTCTGTCAAAAGTCCAGAAAGGATAATTATGTGCGCGCTTACCTTCACAAAATTGTATTACACCATCAGGGCGCCGTTGGACCACTCACTGAGGGTCACGGGCCGGGATTATTTTGGGTCGCTGACCTATGAAGGTATTGGGAATCAGTGGATGTGATTCCAGGATGGTCGTTACCTGGACAGACCAGTCAGGCTCGACTTTGTTGATCGACACCGAGTGTGGTTTGAATAACAACATATTTTCAGTGAACTGCATTGATTAGTTTTTCTTTTATTGTTTCGCTTGAAGACCGAATTGGTGTTAGGGGTGATTCCCTATAATCCAACTTGTTCTGAGAGTTAGCACTAAGTGGTGATACTGGTTATCTCTTCCTGTCATTAGGGATACGCACTGCGGTACGTATTTTGCACTGTTAATTCCTGAAGTACCATGGTAAGAACGGGATGCTGATATCCTGGCGGATCGGGGGTATTTTAGGACCTCCGAGGTCGTCATGTTCTATGTTGATGGACACGAACGGATCATAAAGGATCTTGCGCAATGGATATACCGCGGTATATCTGTAAGTTCGTCATAGCTTTGGAGGATGGTTCGACGCAATAATTATTGGTGACTTAGGGGTAGCGCCCTGCATTATATTCTTTTATTTTATTTTCACCTTCTCAACCATGTCATACTATCAGGAACAGGAAGTAGACCAAATTAGAATGCATTGCATAGCGAGGGTTCTAATCCCTAAACATGGAGACAACGGCTTGATTTGGAAAGTATGTAGTATGGGATGCATACATTTCCAAAGTCTCGCTTGCATTAGACCAAGTACGTTGGCTTGACCTGGGTCACATGTAGTATGGGATGCATGTGCATCCAGAATCTTGCTGACATTAGATTAAGTGCATCTGTTCTATACTCTGTATTGTTGCATTAGACTCAGGTCATGACATACACGAACACTAGGGAATCAGGATGCACGTTGAATTTTCCATTCAAGATGAATTTGTGAGTGTGATAGTTTGAGGATCGCTGTTTCCTTATCAGCATTGCGTTAGTAGAATTACTGACGTACCCCACCTTTTAGGTACACGGATATCAGGTCACGAGTATAGGAGAGCACAAGATCGGCAGGGCATCTAAGTAGTGGCAGTATGCACGTCTACCCTTCAAGCGGGTGCAGAATTATCAGGGTCGCGTAGCAGAAGGCTCAAGCCGAGGGGCAAGTCCCAGAGGGGGCAGATAGACCAGTCAACGGAGTTTCGGCAGTTACCAAGGGATTGCCGATCTGAAAGACAGCTAATGACTTCACAAGAAATGTTTAAGTATTCTTGTAATCAGTTGTAATAAGTTATGTAATTTGTATTCCTTGTTCAAGGACAATTTGACATTGTAATTATTGATGTAATAACTCTGATGGCAATAAAAATGTTTAAATTTCCACGTTATTTACTGCGTTGAGATGCATTTGAAGGCAATGATCTTGGAGATGTCACGGATGTCCGATAACGGGGATCCGGGGCGTTACACTTTGTCTCAATCGCACTTTATCTATGACAAAGCTCAACTAGGCTTCTTTCAGCCTAAATGTACTTCTCTTACTATTATAGAGTGAGTTATGAGCTATAATGCATTGTAGCTTGATAGTCGCAGAACAGAATTAGAGAGTTACTTTAAACTTCTCAGTAGATGACTAGCAACAAGTCCTTTAATTCACTTAGTCTTTTTTCCTGCAGAGGATAGCACATAGATGTCTAATTTTATAGATGATAGCGCAATTCATGTTTGCCTTTTGATCTCCATAACACTTCTCTTCCTCCTAGTATAAACACATGCCTACTAGTTATCGACTTTCACTAAATTCTAAGCATTATAACACATCAAATAATTCAATTAATCCTGAAAGATGATTAGAGTAACACAAAACAAACTCTTGAGTCCTCTCAGGTATCTCATTCACCTCTTAAGGGCACTCCAGTGTGTATTAATAGAATGACTAGTGAATGTGCAGATCATACCTACCTCAAAGCTATGTCTGGTCTAGTATATATATATCTTTGTATACATGAGACTTTCAATAAGTTTAAAATGATCTAACTGTCTCATAGTTACACCATCATTAGGTGTCCACCTTTATCATAATCATAAGGTGTTTCAAAACACTTTCAATCACTATATCCCCACTTTTGGAACACATTATCAATTTAATGAGTTTGACTAAGGGTTATCCCATCGAAACTCACACTTAAACATATTGTGGTGTTCACAATATCTAGGTAATCCTTGCTTAATTTTTTGAATTTCATAGTTTTAACTTCATTTATAATAGAGATGTTACTTCGAACATTAAGCATGTCAACAATAAACAAGTAAATTATAGCCATTATATTTGACAAACCACAAAGTTATAGGCATTTATCTGAATTTCTTGATTTAATTCTAAGCTTTTTAAAATGTTGTCAAATTAATCGTGCCTCAGTTTTAATACATGTTTTAAGACATACAATGATTTTATCAATTTGTAAATCTTGTTCACTAAACATATTAGTGCAAAACTTTCAAGTTATTTCATATGGATTTCTTCAGTAAGATCTCCATATATAGCTGTTTAAATATCCATGATGAATAACAAAATTTTCAATAGATGTAAGGGTAAGAAGAATACTTATTTTAGCACTAATATAGCTAAAAATAGGGTTAAATCGGAACCGTCCAAATTGGGCACGAATCTTAAAGCTCGGAGATAAATTAGTAATTTCACCTACAGACGGGTCTGAAATGGGTACTGGGTCTTTTCTCAAAAGACCCAATAGCCCACAAACGGATCCACCTCAACTGGGTGCGGGTTCTAACCTGCAAAGAACCCAGTCCAGCTGGATAGAATTAGGGTTTATGATTATACTTAATTAACGGTCCTGATTCACTCTATCCATTCACTGGGAAGTAGGGATTTGATCTTATACCGAAACTGGTCCCTAAGGCGGTATAAATACCCCCCATCCCCTACTATTAACAGGTAATCAATCTTTTGCCAATCAAAGCTCATTCATAATCTTTCTGATTACTGACTTGAGCGTCGGAGGGTGCGTCGCCGGGATCAATCCCGGTGTTTCGCACTTTTTGCAGGTCAACGGCGGGAGATCACAGTCAAACTCCGGCAGAAAGGTTTTCAGGTTTGACTATTCAACGTCCCAAAAATCCATAAATTCTATCTGTTTGTCCCCACACCGATTTCAGCGGCAACAGATTGGCGCCGTCTGTGGGAAAGACGAATAGCACCCAATCCTCTTCCATCGGTTAAGATCACCTCCAACCATGCCTCTAAGGAAGCTAAGATCCAGAGGGTCCAACCGTGGGCCCACTCCTCCTCAACCCCAACAGGAGGCTCCCCTCCAAACCGTCCAGCAGCAAGGACAACTCCCACCTCAGCCTGATCAGCCCCTGCAACAAGAACAGCCTCCTCTTCAGAACCTTCAGCCTCTGCGGGGTCAAGCCGGGCCCCAGAATGCCGGTGCAGGGGCCTTTCGTCCCAACCATCAGAAGGAACCTCTTCACCGTGACCACGTCTCCGTGCACAACCCTTCTACCGATTCGATGGCATCTCACAACCCCCGGCCTTCCGAAGACCTCCGCAATATCCTCAACAACCGGCAGAAAGAAGAGGACCTTCGCCACCATTTGGATGAAAGGTGGGCCCGTGAGGGAGCCCCCCCTCCCCCCCCCCCCCCCCCCCCCCCGCCCGGAACGTCCAAATGAGCGATCTCCTCGTCGTCGCAACCACAGGAGGTCCCCTCCTCACAGAAGGCGGAGAGAGTCCCCTGAGTACCATCGAAGAAGACATCACTCTCCTGCTAGTCGGCAGCCCCCGAAGGACAATAACGAGCCTATCACCCGAGCCGAATTCCAACAATTCCAAGCCACAATTTTGCAAGCCCTCAACCTCCGACCAGACAACAACAATAATGCTCAGATGGTTCCCACTCCTCCTCCGGTCCAAAGTCCTCACCATTGGTTCCTAACTCCTCCTCAAGCTCCGAGCTACCGCCATCATATCCCTAGTCCTTGCCATTCCCTGAGCTACCGTCGCCGTAGCCCCCGCTCCCCTTCGTACGAAGATGAGTGCAGATACTCACTTGGCTACCGTCGAAGGGATGATGCTGTCTATCGTCGTCTCCACGAGATGGATAGGCACCTCGGCTAACTAGACAGGGAAGAGGAGCTGAGAGGAAGGTCCCTCCGTCCAAGCTGACCTCCTTTCTCCCGAACTATCATGGAAGCACCCGTTCCACCAAACTTCAAGCCCCCGCAGTTTGAAACATATACTGGGGAGTCCAACCCCGTGGATCACATAGAGAGTTTCAAAACTCTCATGATGATCCACCAGGCTTCTGATGCTCTACTATGTAAGCCCTTCCCAACTACTATCAAAGGTCCTGCTCGGGAATGGTACTCTCGCCTCGCCCCGTCCTCCATCTTCTCCTTTGAATAATTTAAAACCCTCTTCATCACCCACTTCGTAAGTAGCCGTAGCACCGAGAAGACTAGTATCTCGCTACTCTACCTCAATCAGAAGAAGGGCGAGAAGCTGAGAGATTATGTGAAGCGGTTTACTGCAGAAGCTAGGTCCATTGCCTCCCTCGACCAATTGGTCGCTGCAACAGCCTTCCAGTCAAATGTTCTCAACTCAAGCCTTCGGTCCTCCCTAGCCAAAAAGCCCCCGCAAAACTTCTCTGACCTTCTTCTCAGAAACGAGAAGTATATCCGGGCCGAGGAAGCTGAACATCGCACCACTTTTGAGAGGTCTTCCTCCGGGACCAAGAGAAAGGCAGCTGAAGAAGAAGGAGCTAAGAAGCTCTAGAAGGACAACGGGGGCCAGTGCCGCCCGCCTCCCAGATTCGAGAAGTTTACCCCTATTAACGTCGACATTTCTGCTATTCTAATGGAGGTCGAGAAGGAAGGAGTTCTACCTCCTTCCCGAAGATGAATACCCCCAGCAAGAAGAGGGACAAAGAAAGGTGGTGCCGATATCATCGAGACCACGGCCATGACACCAATGACTGTCGGGCTCTGAAGAATGAAATTGAAGCTCTCATCCAGAGGGGGCAGCTGTCTAAGTTCGTGAGAAAGGAACGAATTGATCTTCCTCCTCCCCCCAGGGGGGCTAATAAGCGTCCCGAGAGGCGCGATGAGACTCTTGAGTTCGAAGAGGAATGCATCTTGCACCTCATCCATGGAGGCCCGATGGGAGGAACCTCCAATTCTTCTCGAAAGGCTTTTATTAGGGAAGTCAACTCGGTGAATGGCATACCCCCTCCCAAAGGCCTCGGAGTCCCGGTCACTTTCTCGGATGAAGACCTGGAAGGTGTCCGAACCCCCCATTGTGATGCACTAGTAATCAACCTCCACATGGCCAACTTCAAAGTGGAGAGGATTCTCGTGGACAATGGTAGCTCTGTCAACATCCTCTTCCTGGCGGCCTTCCGAGGACTCAAGTTATCGCGGGACAGGCTCAAGCTCGCTGGCTACACGCTCCATGGGTTCACGGGAGTGCCAGTCCTATCGAAAGGGTAATAACCCTGGACGTAACCGTTGGCAAAACTCCTACTATCCGGACGGAGCCAATGGATTTCATGGTCGTCGACATCCCAGCTGCTTACAATGTGATTCTAGGCCGACCTAGCCTAGCTGCTTTAGAGGCCGTCCCGTCGGCTTGTCATCTTAAAATGAAGTTCCCCACCAAGTTAGGTGTAGGGGAAGTAAGGGGTAGTCAAGAGATGGCCCACAAGTGTTACATGACCTCCACCGGGGGACCTGTCCTCTCCCTCGAGACTCTTGAGATTCCCCAGGGGAACGCCCAACCTATGTCCGAACCAGTAGACGAGCTGGAGGAAGTGGTCTTTTCCGAACAAGATCCGAACTGCAAGTTCTTCATCAGCAAGACCCTCCCCTCTGCCTTTGGTTCCGACATAGTCCAATGCATCAAGAAGAACCATGACCTCTTCGCCTGGTCGGCTACCGATATGCCAGGAATTTCCGAGGAGCTCCTCGTCCACCACCTAAGCGTTGCTCCGGGGTCCAAACCGGTCCAGCAGAAAAGGCACAAATTTGCCCCCGAGCGCTAGCTAGCCATAAAGGAAGAAGTGGACAAGCTCCTCAAATCTCGGTTCATACAAGAAGTCAACTATCCCGAATGGCTCTCTAACGTTGTTATGGTTAAGAAGGCCAACGGAAGTTGGAGAATTTGCATCGACTTCACGGACCTGAACAAAGCATGCCCTAAGGATCCATTCCCTCTCCCCAGCATCGACACCTTGATCGACGCTACTTCGGGCCATGAGCTGTTGAGCTTCATGGACGCCTTCTCCGGATATAACCAAATCAGAATGTTCCCCCCGGATATCCCGAAGACCTCCTTCGTCACCGATCAAGGGCTTTATTGCTACAGGGTAATGCCCTTCGGACTGAAAAATACCGGTGCAACCTACCGGCGCCTCATCAATAAGGTCTTCCAGAATCAGATTGGCCGAAACATGGAAGTGTATGTTGATGATATGCTAGTTAAAAGCATCCATGGGGCCGACCATGTTGCCGATCTCCAAGAAGCATTCGATGTGTTAAGGAAGCATGATATGAGACTCAACCCGAACAAGTGTGCATTCGGAGTCTCGTCGGGTAAGTTCCTAGGCTTCATGGTCAGTCCAAGAGGGATCGAAGCCAACCCCGAGAAGATCAAAGCCATACTGGACATGGCTCCTCCTACAAGTGTGAAAAAAGTTCAGAAGCTCACAGGACGCCTCGCGGCCATAGGGCGCTTCCTGTCTAAGTTAGGAGAGAAGTGTCTTCCTTTCTTCAAAGCCCTCAGGGGGGCTAAGGACTTCGAGTGGGGCCAACAGCAGCAAGAATCGTTCAATCAACTGAAGGCCTATCTGGTCAACCCCCGCTCCTCAGCAAGCCTATCCCAGGGGAAACACTCTACCTCTGCCTAACTGCCTCCGAGCAAAGCCTCAGTGCTATCCTAGTGAGGAAAAAAGACAAGGCTCAGAAGCCTATCTATTATGTGAGCAAGGTCCTCAGAGATGCTGAGCTCCGCTATCCGAGATTAGAGAAGATAGCATACACCTTGGTTATGGCAGCCAGGAAGCTCCGCCCTTATTTTCAATCCCACTCGGTGGTTGTTCTCACCGACCAGCCGCTTAAGCAAGTCCTACACAAACCCGAGACCTCCGGGCATTTGATGAAGTGGTCGATCGAGCTGAGCCAACATGACATATCTTACCAACCTCGGACCGCAATCAAGGCTTAAGCCTTAGCTGAATTTATTGTCGAGAGCACCATCCTGAAGGTTAGTCAAGCGGCAAACGGGCCTCCCATCTGGACAGTATATGTAGACAGGTCCTCTTGCACCGAAGGGAGCGAAGTCGGGGTCATTCTGGCAAGCCCAGATGACTTCGTTCTCCAATACTCCCTCCACATCAACTTTAAGGCCTCCAACAACGAAGCTAAGTATGAAGTCCTTATAGCCAGCCTGGGTATGGCACGCAAGGCAGGGGCATAACGTCTCCGAATATTCAGCGATTCGCAGCTAGCCGAGAATCAAGTCTTAGGAGAGTACGAGGCGCGAGATGACCGAATGGCTAAGTACCTAGCCAAGGTTCAAGTTCTCATAGCTTCATTCGAAGAGGCATGAATTCAGCGGATCCCTAGAGAAGAAAACTCCCAAGCTGATGCCCTCTCCAAACTGGCCTCCTCCTCCCTCCAAGGTCTCGAGCAGACCGTCCTCATCGAGGTACTCCTAAGACCGAACATAGAAGAAGAAGCCCCCGACTCGATGGAGTCGCTGCCCGTCCAACTCCGGGACGACTGGATGAAGCCTTTGATAGAATTCCTCAAGGATGGGACCCTTCCCCAAGATCCAAAAGAGGCCCGTCGAATTCGAACGAGAGCGGAGCGGTACACCCTTGTTGAAGGAGTCTTGTACAATGCTCCTATACCCAAGTAGACGACAGAACCTACTTGAGATGCCTCTCCCCGGAAGAAGCCTCATGCGCCTTGCAAGAACTCCACGAAGGCATAGGCGGAGCACATTCAGGGTCCAGGTCCCTCGCCAGGAAAGTTCTGAACTACGGGTATTTTTGGCCTACCCTACTTCGAGATGCCGAGCAACATGTCCGGCAATGCAGCCCTTGTCAGCGGTTTTCCAACATCCGCCGCCTACTCCAAGCACAACTCACCTCTCTCTCAAGCCCAATTCCCTTCGCAATGTGGGGGATGGACTTGTTAGGCCCGTTCCCACCAGCTCCAGGCCAGTTCAAATTTCTAGTCGTGGCAATCGACTATTTCTCCAAGTGGATCGAGGCCGAGCCATTGGCTACCATTACTGAGAACAAAGTGCTGCAGTTCCTCTGGAGAAATGTAATTTGTCGGTTCGGTGTACCTCGGGTCCTGATAACAGATAATGGAACACAGTTTACAGGAGCAGCATTCCGATCTTTATGTGAAGATCTCGGCATTCAGCAATGCATCTCCTCCATCTCCCATCCTTAGTCCAATGGCCAAGCGGAGAATGCCAACAGGCGGATCCTCTTCGGCATCAAGAAGAGACTAGATAAGTCATCCAAAGGCTTATGGGCGGAACAACTTCCAAACGTACTGTAGAACTATCGCACTACGAAACGGACCCCCACAGGAGAGTCGCCCTTCAACCTCACCTATGGGTCCAAGGTTGTGATCCCTTTAGAAGTTGGTCTGCCATCCCCTTGCCTTATGGCTTATGATGAAGAGCAGAATGCCAGAGATCTCCGAGCAAATTTGGACCTGATTGACGAGCTCCGTGAAAGAGCTTCAATTCGCCAGCAAAGTTATCGGAAAAGGATTGAGCAGGCCTACAATAAAAAGGGTTCATCCCACAGATCTCAAGGAAGGGGACTTGGTCCTTAGAAAGCTAACTATCTCATTCCCTGGCCAAAAGGGTTAGCTAGCTCCGAATTGGGAAGGACCGTACAAAGTTTCCAAAGTAGTCCGCCCCGGAGCGTATCGTCTAGAAGACCTTGAAGGCAGAGAGATACCCAGAACTTGGAATGTCGACCATTTACTGAAATACCAAGAGGGCGCCTGAACACCTCTCTGAGTACTTTCAAATGTCGAGCCATTCCAATCATTTTATTTGTATTTGCTTCTTTACTTTCTCATTGTAATAACGGCTTGCAACTTAGAAGCAGCTGGCTAGCAGTTATCAATAAAAGACTTCTTTCCCACTCACACTTCTCTTGTGGTTATTTAGTCTCTCTGTTTAAGGCCTTTAATTTCTCTTACTCAAACGAAGTATTCGGAGTCCAAAACTTGTCTCGATTCCGCTTTGCAGGTTCGCTCATAAGCGAGCTAGAAGTGGTTCGCCATTCGGAATTGTTCCCACAACCGTTGAATCTTACTCGAACGACGTGTTCGGAGTCCAAAACTTGGCTCGATTCCGCTTTATAGGCTCGCTCTTAAGCAAGCTAGAAGTGGTTCGCCATTCGGAATTGCTCCTACAACCATTGAATCTTACTCGAACGACGTGTTCGGAGTCTAAAATTTGGCTCAATTCCGCTTCGCAGGCTCGCTAATAAGAAAGCTAGAAGTGGTTTGCCATTCGGAATTTCTCCCACAACCGTTGAATCTTACTCGAACGACGTGTTCGGAGTCCAAAACTTAGCTCGATTCCGCTTCGTAGGCTCGCTCTTAAGCATGCTAGAGGTGGTTCGCCATTCGGAATTGCTCCCACAACCGTTGGAATCTCTGGCAAGCAAGTTACCAATAGAACCAAACGAATAACAAGTACCAACAAAACACGCCAGCACACAAATGCAAAGGAGTAAAACAAGCTTTCACTTCTATAAAAGTTTAACGTACAAAGCAGCTCAATTTACAAGACCAAAATACTCTACTTCGATAAAATACAAAAGCTCAAAAGAGACATAATTACAACAACTCGTTCAACGCTTCTTCAGGACAGGGACATTTCGGTTCAGAGACACCCGGGGACGGCGATGCCTAACCTCGAAACTCGTCTCCAGACCAGAAAACTTAGACGCCTCTTCAGCACTGCCTCTAACGATGGCCCCAACAGATGCACCACTCGACGAAGCAGCCACACCACTTTGAGAGTCAATCGGGCTCTGCCTAATAGCAGGCGAGCGAGTTGTAAGCTCGTAAAACAAGATTCCCCTCTCGCTCTCTTCACGGGTACACGACGTACTTCTGACGTTAATCCGTTCAGGTTGAGGTTTGAGTCGAGCGACTTCCTCCTCGAGCTCGACGATTCGATCCTTCAGAGAGTCGTCCTTCACGGCTATTTTAAAGCGAGAAAGCCGAGCAGAGCCTGCGGCGCCAGAGCTGTCGGCTATAACTCGACGGAGATGAGTAACTTCGATACTCTTGTCGACCGTAACCCTCCTCAACTCGTCAATCTTCGCGGTCAACTCATCGTGCTCGACCATCAACTTGCCCACCGCCTCTGTTAATTCTTCTTCCTCCGCCGAAAACTCTTCTTCTACTATCTGCAAGTGTCGGATCTCAGCTAACAGTTCACCCTTCTCCACTAAGACATCAGACAGCACCTTCCGAAGCAACTCCACCTCTCTTTCGAGAGGAGCTTCTCGAGCTTGTTTCTTTAGTTGCTTCAGCTCGGAGAGGCACTTCGACAACTTTAACTTAAGTTGCTCTCGATCCAACTTGCTCTTGAGAAAACACTCTTTACTGCGAGATAGGGCCGACTTCGTCACTTCCAAGTCAGCTCGGAGACAAACGGATTCAGCTGCAGCCTCGTTGTGCGGCGCTGCCTGAAAAAATATATCAACACTAAGCTCGTGCAACACAGCTAAACTTCAAAGCAAAAGTTGCTAACACTTGGCAAATTTTCAAAATAAGTGCTCAACACTTAGCCAAATTTCAGAAAGATTTCAAGTCAAAACAGACTCCAACACTTAGCAAGAATTGCCAAAAACAAGAGTTTCATTCATATCAAAAAAGCGGTGGCCAGTCCGCTACAAGGTAGTACATAAAGAACAAAAAAATGTACAAGAGCAAGAAGATCAAGGGGCCACCTTGAGTGGTAGCTCGGGAACGGGCACCTCGGTAGAAGGCCCCTCGTCCTCCGCCGCTCCGGCTCGGGGGTCGGCCACGACCTGGTCACCGCCTCCCTCCACCACCACGGTCTCGGGGACGGCATGAGCATCGTCACCTTCTTGCTTGTCCTCCTCCTCTTCTTTGGCTTCTTCCTCGGCGTCAGGCTCGGCGACCGGACCCCACAACCTGTACCCCGACCTATCGAAGCCGGGGACCAGAGCCTCGACGTGCTCGAGCGCGGTGGCATAAGATTGCTCCATGTTGGCTGCCATGTGCTTCTTGGCCTCGGCCTCAATCTCTGCCCTCGCCTTCTCCACGGCCTCAGCTTACTGCTGCTTCAC
This sequence comes from Hemerocallis citrina, assembly GCA_017893485.1. Classification (NCBI taxonomy): domain Eukaryota; kingdom Viridiplantae; phylum Streptophyta; class Magnoliopsida; order Asparagales; family Asphodelaceae; genus Hemerocallis; species Hemerocallis citrina. Next base: position 77,719,409 of record CM030362.1, read on the forward strand.
TGCCTTCAAGGCCCTCGATGCTTCGGCCCTCTCCTCGGCAGCCTTGGCAACCTCCAAAGTGAGTTTCTCCCTTGCTCGCGCCAGAGCCGCCTCAAGGTCGACGACCTGGGCTACCAAAGCGTCCGAGCGGCGCTGCTCCGCCTCAAATTGCTTCACAGCCCTCACCCTCTCCGCTCTATCTTTATCACAAGCGGCCTTCAGCTCCTTCTCATGCTCGGCATACTGCTCGAAAAGGTGGCTGAAGTGGCATGTGGCCTGCAAGAAGAAGCAGTTAGAACACGCCATAAAGCCAAACTAAAAGACTTGGAAAATTTTCAAGAAAATATCAACAACAACTGAGAAAACTTACCGACATAAGCGACCGAGCAATTTCTAGGGCATCGTCGCCCATCGTCCCCGCCTTCAGAGCGGCTCGGTCCTTCGGGGTCGGGAGATGGCGAAGAGCCTGCATACTCATCCCCGAGTCCCCCAAGAAGTCGTCATGGTTCATCACCCGCTAATCGGGGACGAACAACTTCTTGTGGGCCTCGGTCAGTATGACCTCGGCCTGCTCGGTCAGGGGCGGGGCCTCGAGCGCCAGTGCTGCCGAGACGGAGAAGTCCTCGCCCGAAGGAGCAGAAGGGGTCGGCTGAACAACTCCAATAGCCGAGGACGATCGCCAAGGAGAAGTGGGGACGACGGTTCCGACCACGGCCGAAGGCGCCCTGGTAGGTCGGCCAGAAGTGGGACCAGCGCTCGTCCTCTTCCTTTTCTTGGCATCGGTGGCCTTGTTTCGTTCGGCCATCATCGCCTTGAAATCCATGTTCGGAGCCTCTATTGATGTAAAAGAAAAACAAGTTAGAGAAAACACAAGGCATTAAAGAAAAGAAAAAGGAGAGATGTCCGGAGCGTACTCGGGTTGATCGGGCTGAGACCCGACCCGTGAAGCACCTCCTCAGTCATATCCCTCCAACTCAACATCGGAAGACCGATCAGCTTCGCTTCCACCTCTGCCTCGGCCGGGGTTAACACCAGCTCGGCCTTTGCATACTTCAGCACATCTTCCTTCCATCGGGTCGGGAAGTCCCACGCCGAGGGGCCCTTGATCAGAAAGAACTTCCCCTTCTACGAATTTATCGAGTCGGGGTTCTCTATCAGCTTGACGCCTTTTCGAGGCGAGAGATAGTAGTGGGGCTCGGTCTTACTCATCATTTTGATCCGATATAAACCCCAGAGGATGACGAGCTGTGGCTCCACCTTGGCTGTTCGGCATTGGAGCAGAAATTCAAGCACATGTCGCCACGTGTTCGGCATGAACTGAATAGGACTCAGTCCATACCACCGGAGGACTTCGGTCATGAAAGGATGCAGAGGAAAATGCAGGCCGGCGTTCAACGCGTCGTAGGCGAAGACACAAGTATCCGGCGTGAAGGCTGTGCACGCTCGCACCCCGGGGCCGGGGAGAATCAGTGTGTACTCCGGGGGAATGGCGAAACCCTTCCGAGTCCGAAGTAGATCTCGTTCGGTTAAAACCGAAGGGATATTGTCCACCTCGGTAACTTCCCTCGGATCATTCTCCTCGTAGGCTTCCGAACGACCGTAGACAGCCTTGGTCAGCAGCTCACCGCTGTACTGCCTTATCCCCCCATAGCCGGGAAACACGGTCGGCAGTCGACCCAACTCGCCTGCTCCTCTCACTATCTCCACCACCGTCTCAACAATTGGCGACCGAGCCATTACCTTCCCCTTATCCTCGGCCGCCGATGACCCAACTATCTCCTTCCCCTTGCGTCTACTAACCACCTCTCTCTGTTCCTCGTCGCTCCGACCCCCCGAGGAGGATGCCTCACTACCCGAGGATACTCGTGACATCTCGTAGAATAAATATGTGAAGTTAAACAAACTGACCTTGATGTGACGTTTACGGTCGGAAAAAGTTTGCCGGAAATTGCCTGGCCTTTGCGACAGCTAGCACAACCTCCCTTGAGCTCAAATCCCCGCTAGCAGAGCAACTCGAGAGTAAGAGCAAATTTTGAGAGTGAAAAGTGAAAGAATAAGGTAAGGGGTGAGGGGGTGAGAACTTATAGCCAAAGAGGCGACTGTTGGGCTTTTGTAATGCTTGGGGGCCCATTAAGGAAGACTAAACGAGAAAAGGAAGAGGAGCGGCGAAGGCAACGATTTGACCTTGGACACACAGCTTGTACCGGGCCGAGCCACCGAAACACTCTGCCGAGCTACCGGGGCACCGACCTCCACATTTGGAGAAAAATGCTGCCGAGCCATTCCTACCATCAGATTGTCTCAAAATTCGTGTCAAAACATGATGGGCAGCTCAGATCACGCCACGCCCAAAAAACGACAAGATAACATTTTCTCATGATCTGAACCTCCAACTTTGTGATCCGTGCCATGATAAACACTCTGGATCCAGCCACGTGGCTCAACGGGTCATACCGAGCCGAACCACCGAGACACTCTGCCGAGCTACCGGGGCACCGACCTCCACATTTGGAGAAAAATGCCGCCGAGGCACTCCTACCATCAGATTGTCTCAAAATTCGTGTCAAAACATGATGGGCGACTCAGATCACGCCACGCCCACAAAACGACAAGATAACGTTTTCTCGTGATCTGAACCTCCAACTTCGTGATCCGCGCCATGATGAACGCTCCGGATCCAGCATGTGGCTCAACAGGTCATACCGAGCCGAACCACCGAGACACTCTGCCGAGCTACCAGGGCACCGACCTCCACATTTGGAGAAAAATGCCGCCAACCCACTGCTACTGTCAAATTGTCTCAAAATTCGTGTCAAAACATGATGGGCGGCTCAGATCATGCCATGCCTACAAAACGACAAGATAATATTTTCTCGTGATCTGAACCTCCAACTTCATGATCTGTGCCATGATGAACGCTCCGGATCCAGCCACGTGGCTCAACGGGTTATACCGAGCCGAGCCACCGAGACACTCTGCCGAGCTACTGGGGCACCGACCTCCACATTTGGAGAAAAATGCCACCGAGCCACTCCTACCGTCAGATTGTCTCAAAATTCGTGTCAAAACATGATGGGTGGCTCAAATCACGCCACGCCTACAAAACGACAAGATAACGTTTTCTCGTGATCTGAACCTCCAACTTCGTGATCCGCGCCATGATGAATGCTCCGGATCCAGCCACGTGGCTCAACGGGTCACACTGAACCGAGCCACCGAGACACTCTGCCGAGCTACCAGGGCACCGACCTCCACATTTGGAGAAAAATGCCGCCGAGCCACTCCTACCGTCAGATTGTCCCAAAATTCGTGTCGAAACATGATGAGCGGCTCTGATCACGCCACGCCCACCAAATGACAAGATAACATTTTCTCGTGATCTGAACCTCTAACTACGTGATTCGCGCTGTGATGGACGCACCAGATCCAGCCACATGGCCCCCCAGATCATCCCGAGCTGCCGAGCCACCGGGGCACTCTGCCGAACTACCGAACAGCTAAGGCCAAGCTGCCGAGCAATCACGGAAGAAAGGCCGAGCCGCCGAGCTACCGAGCAATCACGGAAGAAAGGCCGAGTCGCCGAGCAACCGAGCTGCTATAACCGAGCTATCGACGCACCGACCCTCACATTTGAAGAAAAATTACTGACGAACTACCTCGACCGTTGGATCTTTTTAAAATTCGCGCTAGAACATGATGAGTGGTTCAGATCATGCCACGCCCACAAAACGACAAGATAGAGTTTTCTCGTGATCTGAACCCCCATCCTTGAGATTCGCGCCCTGATGGATGCTCCAGATCTTGCCACGTAGCTTGGCAGCTCGTAATGCGCCGAGCTACCGAGCTACCGAGGAGGACTGGCCGAGCTATCGGGGCACCGACCTCCGCAAGCGGAGAAAAATGCCACCGAGTTACTCCGGCCGTCCGATCCTCTAGAAATTCGCACCGCTGGCTGATGAAAGGCCCAGATTGTGCCACGTCATAAATCGGAATAAAAATTAATTTTTTATTTATTAAATTCGAATTATTTATTTAAAAATTGCTAAAAATGATTAAAAATTCAGGAAAATTAATTAAAAATTCTAAAAAATAATTATAAATTTGGGGAAATATTTTTGAGCCCCCGTGTAAATAATTATTGCTTGGAATAATTAATTAAGGTCCCCGAACAAGGAATCACCACTTCGCAAAATTAAATAAATAGTCCGAAAAATAAATGAAAATTAAGAAAAATCACCAAAAGTCCAGGAAAGCTCATGAACAACCTTGAGCACGCAACTAGCTCTGAAATTCACCATAATACCTCATACGAAGATTTGACACCCCTCATTTGAACCCCGATACAACTCCGCAAGCCATTAAAACAGTAAAACTACTCCTCAAAGGCTGATCAAACTCAGTCTTCGGGAATGGGGGCTCGTGATATGGCTAAAAATAGGATTAAATCGGAACCGTCCAAATTGGGCACGAATCTTAAAGCTCGTGGGGTAAATTGGTAATTTCACCTATAGACAGGTCTGAAATGGGTACTGGGTCTTTTCTCAAAAGACCCAATAGCCCATGAACGGATCCACCTCAACTAGGTGCGGGTTCTAACCCGCAAAGAACCCAGTCTAGCTGGATAGAATTAGGGTTTATGATTATACTTAATCAACGGCCCTAATTCACTCTATCCATTCACTGGGAAGTAGGGATTTGATCTTATCCCGAAACTGGTCCCTAAGACGGCTATAAATACCCCCTATCCCCCACTATTAACAGGTAATCAATCTTTTGCCAATCAAAGCTCATTCATAATCTTTCTGATTACTGACTTGAGAGTCGGAGGGTGCGTCGCCGGGATCAACCCCGGTGTTTCGCACTTTTTGCAGGTCAACGGCGTGAGATCACGGTCAAACTCCGGTGGAAAGATTTTCAGGTTTGACTATTCAACGTCCCAAGAATCCACAAATTCTATCTGTTTTTCCCCACACCGATTTCAGCGGCAACAAGAAATATGACAAACATGTGGATAGACATCAAATCAATCTACCACACTCACTTGAGTTTGCCGTTTAGCTACTAAGAGTGCATTAAACTTGCTACTGAACAATCAATATTAATTTCTTTTTCAAAAAACCCCCACTTACTTCTTATTTGGACAAATTAACTAGTTTAAAGTATTATTGTATAACAAAAAAAAAATTCATTATCTAGTAAAGAAACATCTTGACTCATATGTCATTGAAGTGTTAGTGGCAGTAATACTTGTTCTTAATTTCCATTGTGAATCATTAATTGACCGTGTCTGTAAGAATAGATAATTTCAAAACTGTAAAAAAGAGCTACCTCCTATTGGATATTGACATTGCAAACAAGCAATTTCTGAGGGTTTCTTTGGGTAGATCGCAATGATTTTAATTAATTTTATTAGGTGAAAAATATTTACCCGACCGCACTTCTTTTTTTCTTTTGACTAGCATCCATCAGCTTATATTCTCAGGATATATATATATATCATGAATGGATACATTTTGCTAATCAAGGGTTTAGTGAAAATGCAGCAATTGCAAGGCTACTCTGTAAGAAAGTGCCGCATATTATAAGGCAGAGAGATGACTTTGGGAGGACAGCTCTGCACTACTCTGCCGCAACTCCTGCATAGGGGATAACACGTATTTTGTTGAGATCAGATCGTATGCTTGCATATATACCTGACAAGGATGGTCACACTCTTTGTTAATTGCAGTTCTATTAGAGAATTGGAACACCATCAACATCATACTCAGATACAGCCCAGACTGCGGGGAGATATGTGATTCCACTGGTCAGAATGCTTTTCATTTGGTTATGAGAGAAAAACTAAATATTTTGAGAATTTTAAAGCACCCTGAGCTTAAACACCTCCTTAATGGAAAGGATGATGAAGGAAATACCCCTTTTCATTTAGCAGCCAGTGCTGATTATTATACTGGTGTGCGCCGCCTACTGCAGCAAAAAGGTGTCGATCTTGTATCTATGAATAAATCAGGTCTAACAGTTCTTGATTATGCGGACACATGGGAGGGCATCTTAGGAGAGGTATGTACGGCTACCAACTATTTAATTAGGTTTTGCATCCCAGACCGGTTCAAATTTCACTTCATTTTGCATGATTGGTACAGTAGGATCTTGTCTTGGATAAATGCTTCAGATTTTACCTTGACAGACACATGTCCAACTGTCAATGGTTTTCATCAAAGTAATTGCCTAATTCTTCACAAGGAACTATCCATTTTGCACATACTAGTAGTCTGCACGTGCGAGCAATGAACGTTCCAAATTTTTTATATATTTAAAAAAGTAAATACTAAAATGTAATTTGGTTTTAAATTTGAGACCTCCCTTTACTTATCACATACTCTTTACAAATTACCCATAGTGATACCAACTTTTATTTTATATGAGTGACACTTTTGTAAATAATTATGTTGTAAATAAATTTGAACTTTCAGAGTATTATGATAGCTAATAGCAGTTGAGTAAATGAATTGTTAATATAACTCTTACTTAAAATTGAATGGTTGAGATTAGATGGTTGATTGTCTACAAATTACAGTTTGTTTACAAATTAAATAACCCCAACTCTCACATTATAGTATACTAGTATAATGTACGTGCGATGCACATCTAAAAAAAGGTAAATTGATCAAATTAAATGTATATATATCGAATAAGAAAAAAAATAGTTTATATTTGAATGTTTTGATTTGGGCTATACGTGCGGTGCACATTTATATTTGTTGGAATATAATTTGAACGTGTATTATACGTGTTTATATATTTACAAAGTTAGGGTTTATTTGTTACAAACCCCAACTCTCCCATTAAAATAGTAGATACACTAGTAACTGCACATGTGATGCACGTTCTAATTAATTTTCTTTATATATATAGTAAATGATAATGAGTAATTTGGCCTCAAACTTGAGACCTTCATTTACTCATCACATACTATTTATAAATTACCCCTAGTAGCACAAACTTTTATTTTATATTAGTGACACTTTTGTAAATAATTATGTCGTAAATAAATTTGAACTTTGAGGATATTATGGTAACAAACAATAATTGAGTAAATGAATGGTTAATATAACTCTCACTTAAAAATGAATGGTTGAGATTAGATGGTTGAATGAATGTCTACAAATTACAGGTTATCTACAAATGACAACCCAACTCTCCCATTATAATATTAGAGATAATAGTATTAGAGATTAGAGATTAGGGATAGATTTATATGATCTTCAGTTGTGCATGAATAGGCATATATATAAAGAAAGAAAAGGAAAAATCGAAAGGAAGAAATCTTTGAATTTGTAAAGTTGGTATATGTGCCCTTTTTTTATAGGCATGGGAAATCTTCGCATAGTGAAAATTTTGCTTGGCCTTGTTAACTGATCATCCTTTTTTCGGAACCATAATTGAATGCTTTGGTACAAGATATTTATTTATTTTTGATATAAAAAAATTTGACCGCATCACCGCTTCATTAATTAAAGGTTAATGAAACACAGCAGAACAAAGTACAACAGAAATTAACGGCTATATCAATCTGACATCCAAAATAAGACAACATAAAATTCAACCAAAAAAAGCTACATCGAATCATAAGAAGACAACATAGTAAGATACGTAATGCATAGCGACTCCACGCTCAATCCTTCATCAATCATGAACTACTCATCGTCCTCCTCCAAATGCAGCCGCTTTCTCGTACCTACTTGACTTGCCCAAACATGGATGAGCAAGAAAATTTTATGCATCAATACAGAAAATCTATTATTGCTATACCGAAAAAATGAATTATTACGATCTAGACACAGACTCCACAAAATAGCTACCACAGAATTGTCCCAAGCAATCATATTCTCTTTCCTGACTACCCTTACTCTCCACTGACCCCAAAGCATTACATAATGTCAAAACCTAACCTCACAACCTCCCAAGCTAACTAAGCCCTAGGACACCAGAATAGCATATATGAGTTGTGTCCTCATCGTTAATCATACATCCCGAGCATCTAACATCGATAGGGATTTTGCACTTACTGAGATTCACCTTTGATAGAATTGCGTCCTTTGCCACCAACCACAGGAAAACTTTGAATTTCATTAGTGCCAGAGTATTCTGAATTGTATTTTCCTCTCTACATCTCAACCCACCATCGTTAATCCACTTGTACATGGACGCAACCGAAAAGTTTTTGTTAATATCAAGACTCCACTTCCTCTCGTCGTTCTTGTCGTTAAGAGTTATACTCTTTTCCTAGCCAGATGGAAGGGACAATTTTTGTCACTTGGAGGTAGAATCATACTGATCGACTTAGACCTCAGTAGCCTCCCGGCGTATCTAATGTCATTATATGAACTCCCTAAATGAGTCATAAGCAAAATTGATAAGATCCATAGAAAATTCCTATGGAAATGAGCAAATGAGGAGAATAAGGGTTTCCATCTAGTCATTTGGGGTAGAGTGTGTAAGATGAAGGAATTCATAGGCTTACAAATCTTGGACTTGAGAGACATGAACAAAGCACTCATAAGTAAATGGTGGTTGACAAGATATTTATTTTTCCAATGATGGATCTCCTTTGTGACATTCACCTTTCGTTGTTAATATTACATCCTTTAAAAAAAAAAGCAATATACTAAGCACTTCTAGTGCAGTTGGCTAGACTGTTCACTCTTGAGGTTACCAAGTTAGATTTTGTTATTTAATTCTTTATAAAGTTTCTTTTACAATAAACTCAATTGATTGGGAGGCACAGAAAACAGAGAAGAAAGTAGGGGAGAAAGAAAAACCGAAAGGAAAATAAAATAAATAAATAACAACTTACAAAAACCAATTTCAGATTAGAAGTTAGATAGAGTAGTCGAGGTCTGTGTATCACACAGTGTTCTTAAAACAGATTTTGTCTCTTCCGATTGCTGAATTGTACGAAGGCGGCAATCGTGTCCACAGGCACACACAAGTCGCATGTAAAATCCGGTCCGAGATCTGCACCCCTACGCACGCGAGAGAGAGCTTCTCTTCTAGCTATCTTACAATGCTTAGAAGGAGGTTACTATATATCCTCTTCTATTTCCTTTGATTTTTCCGATGTGGGACTATATTCCCTTAACTCATTTTCAAGAATGAAAATGTCTCACTTTGAGAGACAATTTCTCATTCACCCCTTAACCGTTTTTAGCAAATCAATATATGATTTTGATCTACTCACGAAGGAGAACACAAACCAATCAAGATCTCTCAATAATTCATTGAGGATCTTACTCAAAAAATTACTAAAAAATCGGTTCGTAAATGGTGTATAAAACACTCATTTTCTAACAGATTTCGATTCTGGCCTTCGACGGAATATTAATTTGAGATGATGAAAAATCATTTTCTCCCTAATGTGGGTGGGGGTTATGGCGAAAGCCAAAAAAATAAAATATTAAAAATAATTATAAAATAAATATAAATAGAAGAAGAAGCATTACATATGATTTTTTTTATAATGATTTTGCTGTATTGGCAAGCTTCACCAGCTAATAGATAGTGCTCTCTTTGAGATAGAAATACTATCAAGTAGATTCTTGATTTCCTCCTCATATTTACATTTCATTCATGCAGAGCTGTGATAATCGATTAAGCCTCATCAGTAATGGTGCTGTTCGTCGTGCAAGTAAGATTGGGCAGAAGGCTAACATACAATCTGCAAGGCCGATCAAGGAGCTGCAACAATTGGCCAACACCCTTCTTGTAGTAGCGACACTTTTACTTACCATCAGCTTTGCAGCAGTTTTTCAAGTTCCTGGTGGCTACAGTTCCGATCAACCTGGAATCGCTCTGTTTGCAAAGAAGGCAGCTTTCCAAATATTCCTCCTATCTGATTCCAGCTTAGTTTTCATTTCCATGCTATGTATAGTCTTCCTTGTTTGGGGATTAAAAACAGGGAACCAAATTCTAAGGACAGCATTAATGAACGTCTTCAGTTTTTTAAGTGCGGCGGTGTACGTGTGGACAATCACCTTGGTAACTGCAGTTTATTTGATAGTAGAGGAGATTAAATGGTTGGCTATATCGATCATAGTCATGGGCTGTTTCTCCACCATGATTTTCACATTTAAACATAAAATGAACACCAGATTTCATAATCCACGAGTAGGCAACTTTAAATTGTCTGACACGTAAATTTTCTCAAACTGTTCAAGTTCATTGGAAACCAGATCAGGACCATATAAATATACAATGGAAAGGCCGTGAAGGAAGTTTGCATTAGTTTGTCCTTTGCTTGGTTTCAAATTTATGTGTTTGCACTAGTTACCAACTTGCCTATTTTGAGTTGCAAGGTGCATGTAAATGTAATGCCTCTTAAGCGAAATCGGTCTTTACTGCATTTCCTGTATATTTTACTTATTTATTAGTTTATATATTGTTTCCAAATTGCATATTTTTTTATTATATATTATCTTCCAGACCGAAGTGTCACACTCCAGTGTGTTTGGAAAAATACTCCTCTTTTTTTTCAGCAGAACGTGTAGAAAAATAGTGTCGGCTTCTGTTTTTTTTTCCTATTAATTTTACTAGTATTTAACACTTAATCAATATATGTTTTTAAATTAATACAATATAGCAAGTGTTAATAAATATATATTTTTAAAAGTAATATAAAGAGTATATATTGGGAGAGTTTGAGTTTTACGTGTAATGCACGTAAGTTGGTAAATTTAAATACATGCGTGATGCACATTTAATATACTAGTTAAAATTTGCCGTGCACCAAGTGCACGTTGCTTGGTGGATGTGCCAGTTGAATATTTTAACAATGTTGTGTTGTGGAGAAGATCAATATTCATAGAAGAATTCTTCTACAAATGTTAAAATAGACAATATAAAAAAAAACTTATAAAACTTCATTAAGAAAATTCATACCAAGTTGATCACTATATATTAATGAGTAATGTTACATCCACTACCAATTTCACTACATATCTCTTCACTACCTTAGGTGACACACTCGGGAGAGATAGAGTAGGTGGGGGAACTCTTCAATATAGGAGTATGCCACCTAAGATAGTGAAGAGAATGGTAGTGGATAAAGCATTACTCTATATTAATTATGTGCACAAACTACTTAAAAATTTTAACATTAAAGCCGCTAAATTTTATATCTAGTCTTGAGAAAATTCAAAATAACATTAAATAATTGTTAGGTAAATAAATACTGAATAATGATTGTTAGGCAAATGAACAAGCAAAGCATTTAATAAATACTGAAATATACTGAATTATCAAATATAATGATGCCCAATTTCTTAAATCATATAGAAAATAAGTTCTATCAGTGCAAAAGCGGGAGGATTATGAAAAGAAATCCAACACAATCTGCATAAAAGAGTTTAAGTTGTTTTAGTTTATACTTCTTTCTGATTATTATTAATAATTTGATCGGTGTGCTAGATCCCGAACACGTGTCATCTTACAAATATTGTCATGTTCACATATCTAATGTTAAGCAATACCATTGATTTCTATTAGTAGATAAAACAACATGGGTTGTGATTAGAATAGAATGTACACAGTCAAGAAGATTTATATAGCATCATATAAGTTATACACAGTCAAGAAGATCAACAAAGAAGATGACTCCAATTATAATTAAGAGCAAAATATCATGTATAACTTTAAACATTATCATGTGTAACACAAGGCTCTAGTTCTAGGTGTGGTCCTCAATGATTTATTTGCATGGGATAAGAAGAGCAATAGAAGACTTACTAAACCAAACCGTAAATAAAATCAATCGAATTCAAGAAGATGGGAACCAAAATTTGCTTGTACAACTCGCAAACACGGACATCATTATTCTATACGCTTCACCAACTAACATTCTCTTATTCTAGTTAATAAGCTAGATAGATAAAACACACTTGCATTTAGCACACTCATATTCTTCAAACTATAAATTTGACTTAGTCAATTAAGTGATTAACTAATGCTTCTACATATTAATTTTCTCAGTCCTATTTCTACATAAGCACAAACACACGTGTATGTGTGTGTGTGTGTGTGTGTGTGTTTATATATATATATATATATATATATATATATATATATATATATATATATATATATATATATATATATGGGAAATGCTCAGTTGAAAACGGATTTGTTTTCACGGGTTGGAAAACACGAATCTGAGTCATCGGATCGATCATGATCGCGATCAGCGGCTCAGATCGAGCCCGCCCATCACCCTATATGACTTAAGTGGCGGAGGGTTATTTTGGGAATTTCGTCCCAAATAACTCTTCGCCTGTTTCGTTTTGAAAAAAATAATATAACCTAGGCCGTTGTTGGGAACAACGGCCTAGGTTATAAAAAATCGAATCATAGGCCGTTGTTTGGAACAACGGCCTTGTTTTCAATATTTATAACCTAGGCCGTTGTTGGAAACAACGGCCTAGGCCGTAGTTTTTTTATAGAAATTTTATAGCCTAGGCCGTAGTTTCCAACAACGGCCTAGGTTATAAATATTGAAAACAAGGCCGTTGTTCCAAACAACGGCCTATGATTCAATTTTTTATAACCTAGGCCGTTGTTCCCAACAACGGCCTTGGTTATATTACTTTTTTTAGAATATGTTCAGCGAAGAGTTATTTGGGACGAAATTCCCAAAATAACCCTCTGCTCAACAATTGAAACGGGTTATGGGGAGGCAGATCTGAGCCGTTGATCACGATCATGATCGATCCGATGGCTCAGATCGCTGTTTTCCAAACCCGTGAAAACAAACCCGTTTTCAACTGAGCATTTCCCTATATATATATATATATATATATATATATATATATATGAGAGCCCCAACAAATCCTACCCTGCTCCATACCATGTATCATGTAAAGTATCATATCATGATCCCATACCTCGTACCACAAATAGAAACAAACTACGAACCCAGTAACATTGATATGGGTGGAGATTTTTACCATGGGTAGGATATAGGTAGAAATAATGTGTCGTTGACTGTGTTCCTACACGTTTACCCTTCCATTTATATAAATACAAAAGAAATGCGCATACATACATACAAACACATATACACATTTTTTCCTAGCCATATACACATACATAAACCCATGGACAGACGAACCAATCATTAATTCCAACTGTAAAATTTCTATGTTAGATTCTTGAATTGATTTTATTCACTTGTGTGCAACCCAAAAATCAAAGCAATAAAAGTTGGAAAATACAAAAGAGATAAGTTGTCAATGATGCATGAGTAGGATTCATTCATTATTATTAATCATGTTTTTATGTAGGTAGTTGTGAGAAACCTTCAGTGTTTTTAATATACAGTCCAAACTGAATGCTGAATGAGATAGATTCAACTAAAGATTGACCAAAATGAGAAACTAATCCAGATTTACCCAGTGTAGCCTACTAAGGTGATACACCAATTAGACCAAATCAAGATCTCTGAGAGAAAAAATACTTCTGCCGCCCTAGTGAAATAATGATCAGATATGGGTAGCAAGCAACTATAAAAATGAGGAATTGAACTAATGCAGTTTTAGTTAAAACTGGATGTATTTAACTAACTAAAAGAAAATTTGCAAGGTAATGTACAGATAACAATTTAATAATGCAATGCAAATGAAACATACATGATGGATATATCACTTACCTGCAGCGAAGAGTAATCAAAGTTCAAATCAGACCTTTGGTCCTAAGGTTTCCATGCATGAAATCCTATTTATAAAAAATACAATAAACCATTAATAAATCAACTTTTCTTTGAAGACATCGCCAACCAAAAGTTTGAAGCCTCATGAGGAAACCCGGCCCTTGGACACCTATCTTTTACAGAGACACAGCAGTTGTTGGAACATAAAGCTCACATGAGAAAACCAATCACAGGATGGATACTCGCTTCAGGGAGAAGTAACCAACATGGGGATTCAAAAATGCGAAGAGTTTACGTGTTTTGAATAAAAATGAAAGGAGCAATAAATAGACTTCATTATCAACGCAGGAAAGAATACAAGCTTAATTTTCTTCCTTACATGTGCTGCTTGCGTTGCTGAAGCTTCTTCTAACTCCCTCAATTAAGTAGTTAACCTAGTTGCACAGGATGTTTTTGCTTATAGTCTCTGGCTTATTTGGGATAGAGCTTCACCAAATATTTCCTGCTTTGTAAGACATCTATGAAAAAATAGTTCTCTCATAACACAATTTCTTCGTTCAACTTTTGGCAAAATTTTCTATTGAACTTTATATGGTGCATCTACAATCTAACAGAACAATTATCTTCTATGAAAACGATATACATAAACAAATAAATACATTTTTCAGTAAGAAAAGTTAGAATACAAAACACAGGGCCAATAAAGCGAAATCTGTCTTAGTACATAAAGCAAAGAGCCTGCAGTAAACGCATAAGGAACATACTAATAATAAACCAAAAACATTAAAGTACAGCAGGCATTTGCAATGTTAAATAAAATTTTCCGTAACGAACAGGAATTAGTATTCCTATTGTGGTGTCTTATTTACTCAAAAGTTTTTTTTTTAGGGGAAAGGTGGAGTATGGCCACCCTGTTTCATTAATAAGAAATTAATGATACAAACCCAGAGAACTGGGCCATATTACAACCTACATATAGAAAATAAAATATACATGAAGCACCATGACCCGTACAAACAACAAATCCCTCAAAAAACCCTGAAGGGTGGGCCGACAAACAGGCTCGGTCCAGCAAAATTGTATGTACGTCAGTTTAGCTTCGTACACTGCCTCCACAGCACATGCACACCCACCTGAAATTAGTCTGGCAGGATTTTAACACCCGACGATCCCTGCCTTCTCCTCGTTGTGGGGACCCCATCTTTGGGCCCAAGCCCCGCAGGCACCACTCATCCAAAAAACGCACCAACAGCTCACACAGCCTCTACCAAAGAGATAGCCGTGAAGAGGATACCTTCACCTCTCACGCGATTGTGCTATCTCAGGCAATTTCTCACCAAACAGCTATTTCGCTTACCCCACCAAAAACCATGCTCCGGAGAGAGCCGTGGAGAGGATACCTTCACCTCTCTCACGCTCTTGCTCTCTCAGGCGATTTCGCACCACACAGACTGAACTCGACTCTTACTCCCAACTAGGGAAGATGCGACGTTGTTACGAGACAGTGGCCTAAGCTGGAGGAAGCTCAATAGCCTGATAGTAGGTGTTGTCGAGACTGCATCGGCGGCATCATTGGACACCCAAACAAGTGTGCGCACATCATGGGGGGGGACCCCATCTTTAGGCCCAAGCCCCACAATCGTGTAGTACAACGTGCTACACAATCCCCACCTCCCACAGCAAACAACTACCGACCTGGCCCCATGGGCCCCATACCGGACCACCGACCTCATACACTTGAGCCCCAGATCCATGGCGTTCGCGACAACAGGCACAGAAGGATGCTCTGGTGCGACATAGTCGCTCCACAACAGTTGAGACAAGCACCCCAAAAGTTGAGACAAGAGAGCGCACATCACGGAGGGACCCCATCTTCGGGCCCAAGCTCCATAATCGTGCCAAAATAACATAACTCGCTCATTATAGCGACTCGCAGATAGAGAAGCACACCCGGCTTCTTTACAGGCACTACCAACCCTCGCAAAAACCAAATCATAGCTGCAGATCGCATGATTGGCCCCGAGAGTGTGGACATGGTGGCAAGCGCGAAGAACATCCGGGCAAATATCTAGCAAAGCTAACCAACCCCAACCTAATCCAAACCCCAAACCCAATCAACTCACTCCCAAATCCCCAACTCCAAAAGTGTCACAGAACTAGCGGTCGACGGTTGACGCCTCCGGCCGGCGCGACGCTTGAGATGGGAAGGCTTCGTTGGGCAGTGGCGGATGCCTTGCTCCACATAGCAGGAAGGAGATGGGAAGGTTTTGGGCGTTGGTGGGTCCCGACCGTTTAGCACCCAGAAGGGAGGCCGGATGTCCCCTACTTCAGCGCCTACATTGAACATTAGGGGAGCGGCGTTATGGGAGGAGAGCGGCGGCCGATTGGAGTAGAACAGGAATAGAGCGGCAGAACGGGAGGTGTAGGAGGGTGAAGGGCGAAAGGTGGGGGCGTCGAATGGCAAATGGGGAGGGGGCGGCAAGATCCCGGCCGCCACCCCCTCCAATCTCTCTCTAGATCTAGGGTTTTTTTGTTTTTTTGGGTTTTTTTTGGGGAGCTTCTCTCTGAAACTCTTTTTTGATCAACCTCTTAAAATTGCCCTTAACCAATATAATCTAAACAATCTCCCCAATCTAGCACTTCACATATATAGTTATACATTATACATTCTACCATCAAACTTTCAAATTATTCCTCATTATTGTCAAAACATAAGCATAGTACCTCTAAAACCTAAAAGTTAGAACTCAATTTACACATACTAATCAATGATCAACCAATCAAATTACCTAACCCATTCAAACAAAAACATGCTAACAATAAGGCATCAAATTGTCACAGAGTTTGATAGAGAACTTACATTTGAAAGCAGCCTTGGCATTCCACATCCTACACCCCAAAAACCCCCCAAAAAACCCCTAAAAAATAAAAAACAAAACTTTACATCCGTTCAAACCAAAACGGATGAAAAGATCGAAACTTTACCATGAAGAACGAGTTGGGGATTGAACGAATCTCTTCAGCTTGTGCCTTCTCTTCTCCAACTTAGTTGGAAGGTTGAGCATATCGATATCATTTCGGAGCACCTGCAAGATCAAAAACCTGCAAGATCAAAACTTTATGTATGAGTTCATGAAACCCAAAAAAAACCCTATATATTTGATGGGAATGAGGGCAAAAGTTACCATCTTGTTGGAAATCTGAGGAGTATTGAGGAGAAGACTGTCGGCTAACAGAGGAGGAACTAAGCCCTAAAGGGAGAGGAGCTTAATATAAAGGGTTGGGAGAGGAGTTAATTATTATTTATACTTAATTTTAAATATTAAAAAACTAAATAAACAATCGAATTAATAATAGCCTCTGATTAGTTTGATCAACAAAATGAACGAAGGGTTGAGATTTTCTCTGGACATATTTTTATTATTATTCTTGCTTTTATAATAAATATATATTTTTTAAAATAAAGTAAAAAATCTCACATAGTGAGGACTCGAACCTAATACCTCATTCATATTAGTTATGCACGTGTAATGCACGCATTAGTAGATTTACAAATGACACTAAGGTCTTCTCCCATTATAATATTAGAGATTAGAGATTAGAGATAGAGATATATCTTATTTTCGGTAATAAATCTAAAAGAGGGGCCAATCAATAAAGTATAAATTTGTATATACGTGTAGAGATATTATTTCCAATGTACACCTTGGAGATAAAGATATGTATAGGGTTAGTTTTATAAATTTGGAGGGGGTGGGTGGTAGATTTTGTTTGAGGTATATCCGTACCTTTTTTTTTCAAAATGGAATAAGAACATAAATAAGGATGGTTTTTTTCTTTGCAACTCAAAGTGGCATTTCCAACCACCCTAGCCATTTTATCTCGTTAGGATAGATAAAATAAAGAACAATTAGATAATTTGGCTAGCAAAAAAAAAAAAAAAAACACTCCAACCATACTAGTTATTTTGGCTAGGCATAAATATTTTAAAGCAAAAAAAAAAAAGAAAAAAAAAGTCTAAGCACAAAACAAAACGAAATAAAACCACAGCCCAAGCACAAAACAAAACAAAAAAACCCAAGCCCAAAAAAGTAGTCCAAGCACAAAACAAAAGAAACTTTCTCTTTCTCGTGATCTGCTTCGCGAGGAGTTCGTAATCACGAATTCGCGAGCTCCGAGATCACGATATCTTCGGATCTCGCACTTGGGTTTGGACTAGTGTGTGTGTGTGTCGCGGGGGGGGGGGGGGGGGGGGGGGGGTTGTCGTCGATGATACAAATTTGTCAAATCTGGCGATTAAATCTGAGATACTAATTTTGACGAGTCACTTGGCGAGTCCCGTTTCAGTAGATTTTGGCAAAATATGAGAGATGGCTAGCGTGGTTGGAGATTTTCTAAAAAAATTGTCCCTGGTCGAGAGTATAAGTGGTAGGTGCCCATCATGTGTTGGCCTTTTTGTAGAGTAGCAGACAAATTGTCGTTATCTTTGCATATAATGTGGACATAGGCGAAGATTGGAGATGATGTGAGGAGAGTGCAAGAGAAGAGAGTAGTGAGGGATGTGATGGAAAGGGGGAGTGTGAAAGAGATGAGGAGGGAGGCGAGGGAGTGGAAGAAGAGGGCCGTGAGTGCAACGAAGAAAGGGGGTAGTTCTTTTATAGGCTTAGAGAGGTTAGTGAAGGAGGTACTCCTACAAGATAATATTTGTTGGGAATTAAAGCGCAGTGGACAGGAGTTAGAGTGAGAGTGATAACTGATGACAATGAACAACCAAGAAACACCAAACCAAGCACACAGAGCACATAATTTTTTTCCCAGTTCGGGCGAATCAACCTAATAGGAGGTAACAAAATAGGCTAAATATAAAAAAACCTCACTCAACTATTGTGCATTTTAAAAAAACCATACTCAGCTTTTTTTTTATAATAAGAAACTCACCCAACTATATTTTTAACACACTTTTTTTATAAAAAAAACCTCACACGCCCATGTCTAGAAAACATTGTTGGCTGAGTTTTTTTTATAAAAAGTTTGGCGTTGTTTTTTAAAATGCACAATAGTTGGATGTGGTTTTTTTATATTTAGCCAAAAAAATAATTAATATATTTGAAAAGCAGAATTATAACTATATATTAAGCTAATGGGTCTACCCCTCTCCTTCCTCTATTTTAAAATAGAGAAAGGAAAGCAAAAGTAGGAAAATATTATTTAAGCTAACACGTACAGTCCACACATTTTCGTAAAATAAAAAAAATAAAAAACTCCAAACTCTCCCCAACCACGGTATCAACCTTTCCCACTTGCAAAACCCTCCTCAACCCTCCACCTCGTCTCCAACGCTGCCCCCTCACATGTCGCCATCCACCTCGCCGACGCACCCCACCGCCGCCTTCAACAATGATCCTTCTGCATATGCCACCAACGAACTATGTCGCCGACCTTCCCAACCCCTGAACTCCTCTCTTCCACATCCACCTTGCCTTCGGTGCCACCCCCTCCCACGCGGCCCTCCCTAAATCTCAACCTCGCCTTGAAGCTACTGCCTCCCATGCACCGCACCGCCTCCTTCGTCGTTTCTGAACCACCTGTTCATCATGGCAGTATTTTCGGAGGAATTGGGGAAGAGTATGAGCTTTGAAGATGAGAATGATTGCGATGTCAGATTCAAGAATGAGATTTGGTTAGGTTTCTTCTACTTTTTCCTTTTCCTATTGCCTCATACATATTTGAAGAGGAAACATTTGAAACTTAGATATCTGGTTTTAATTTCTAGAATTGTTCGATGAAATGTCTACGTAGCACGCAAGGTGTTTGTGAAAATGCTTTTGAGAAATCTTTCTTAACTAAATCAATTGTATCTATGTGTGGTGTATGTATTATTTTCTGAAACCCTAATTTACTACCTAATTTCATTTTTCAATTTCTAATTTGTATTTAATCCATAAACTTGGATTTAGGAAAGAGTACAGGTTGAAAATGGGGATGATTGCAGTGTCAGATCCAAGAATGAGATTTGGTAAGGAGGGGGATGGCGGAGGGCAAGGTGAGGAGGACGGAGAGGTGGAAGGGGGTGTTGGAAAGGGGGATATCGCCGCGGTCGACAACGGTGGAGACACAGGAAAGGAGGGATGAGTGGATGGCGACGTGGGAGAGGATGTGGATTTGGGACGGGGAGGGGAGAGAAGGGAGGGTCGATATGAGGTGGAGCAAGACCTGGGTATTGTCGGTCATATGTACACATAGGCCGGGATGTGTGCGTATTTTTTAGGGTATATTTCACGAAACTATATCCTTGAAGAAGTAATTTCTAATGAAATTGGGAATATTGAAATTGGGAAAAAAAAAAGTCATATTTTTCTTATTCATCTTTTCCTCTACTTTCTCTCTGTATTTATATACATTATTTCTTGGAGAAGGGGTACAATGATTGAGAAGATTAAGGAGACGAGAGATTTGAGAGAATCTGTTTCCTATAAATTAGAAAATAGAATATACAGCTCATACAAATTATATTTTAACACTCCCCCTCAAGTTGGTGCATGGATATTGATCATTCCCAACTTGTCCACAAATTTCACCTCGATATCTGCGAGCTGGTCATCTGATTTCACCTTAAATATCTCAAAAATTTTGTCATCTAATTTCTCCTTGATGAAGAACATATCCACCTCTTTTTGTCCTATCAAGCTGGACTGGATTGGCTGCAATATCACACGCCGCTTGACTGTCAATATATACCTAAATAGGCTCATTTGGACCACAACACAAATCTTGTAACAAAAGTTTAAGCCATAAAACTTTAGTTATACTCAGTGCTACTTCTCGATACTTAGCCTCTGCACTAGAGCGTGCAACAACATTTTGCTTCTTGCTTCTCCATGTAACCAGATTTCCTCCAACAAAGGTAAAGTAACCAGAAGTGGAGCACCTATTATCAATGATGTTGTCTAATCAGCATTAGTATATGCCTCAACCTTCACGTGACCCTATTTTGCAAAAAAAGACCCTTTTTCCTGGAGCAAACTTTATATATCTAAGGATTTTCATCACGGTATTCATGTGTTGTTCACAAGGTGCATGCATAAACTGACTCACCACACTGGCATATGACAAATCTGGCCGCGTATGTACAAGATACATTAGTCGTCCCACCAATCTCTGATATCTCTCCTTATTACATGGCACTTGATTAGGGTCATTCCACAGTTTCAGTCATTCTTTTAATGGTGTATCAATAGGCTGACAAGCAGTCATTCCCGTTTTCTTCAACAAATCAAGCGCATACTTTCTTTGAGACAGAAATATACCAATTCTAGAGCGAGAAACTTCGATACCAAGGAAATATCTCAAAGGGTCAAGATCCTTTATTTCGAACTCTCGTGACAAGTAGTTCTTTAATGCCTTTCTCTCCTCAGGATCATTTCCAGTTACTATCATATCATCCACATATATAATGAGAGCAGTAATCTTACCTTATTTCCTTTTCAGGAACAAGGTATGATCTGAGTTACTCTAACAATATCCAAATGTCCCATTGATTTTGCAAATCTCCCAAACCAAGCTATTGGCGACTGCTTGAGACCATACAATGCTTTCTTCAATCGAAACACTTTATTACTGTGTTGGACCGGTCTATTTGATCCTGGTGGTAGATCCAAATAAACCTCTTCTATCAATTTCCCATGCAGAAAGGCATTCTTCACATCAAATTGTTCTAACCACCAATCAAGGTTTGTAGCAAGTGATAGTAGAACTCGAACAGTGTTGAACTTTGCCACAGGTGCAAATGTTTAATCATAATCAATTCCATAAGTTTGAGTGTACCCTTTGGCAACCAACCTTGCCTTGTATCGCTCTATCGAACCATCAAACTTATACTTCACCGTATAAATCTATTTGCATCGTACCGACTTCTTTCCTGCTGGCAGTTTGACTACCTCCCAAGTCTCATTCTTCTTCAAGGACTTCATCTCATCCATAGCTAATTTCCATCTTGGGTTGGCTAAGGCAACTTGCACAGTGTTAGGAATAAATACAACAAATAATTTATTCACAAATGACTTATTTGATTCAGATAATCGGTAACTGGACACATAATGACTCATGGAATACTTGACATTACTAGTGGGATCAGGCTCAGGTTTTGGGATACCTCTAGTAGTACGATTCGGGAGTTCTCTTCTTGGAGCTTCGGACAATGATGACGATTGGTTTTTGGGATTCTGATGGTGCTGGTGGTGGAGATGACACTATTGGTGGCATGGATCCTGACGGCTCATCTTCGAGAAGGTTCGGCACCGATTGCAGTTCATCATGGAGATCTTCTCCCTCAACCAAATAATCTTCATTCGAGTGATTGTTATTACTTACATCATCAACCAAATCTTCATTCGAGTGATCGTCACTACTTACATCCACATTTTTACTCCTTGTATTCAATTGTTCACTCTGAATGGTAACCACTTCGTCATAAGCAAGAGTTTGAACTTCACTTCGGTAATCTTCCTGAAGTTCAACTTCAAAGGAAAAATATGTAACACCCCGAATTCCAAAATACAACTGAATTCGAGTTCCACGAGATCTTTACACTTCTTTCGTACAATTTTACAAGGAAATAAAAACTTTTCTTTCATCAGAGTTATATTACATCTTTACATCATTACAGCGGAAGCAATTTTACAATAAATTACATGAACAACATTTAAAATAGTCTTGCGGAGCATGTATACTTCAATTGTGTCAAACATCTTTACCCTGCATATAAAACTGTGGGCGCGTCAGTTCATTCAACTGAGGAAATATTATACACGGTCATCCTCTCTATGCCGGAAACAGTATAACGATTCTCATTTCTTAGCAAACCACAAACTTGTCTCAAACAGAACTAAAGGGACTATCCTATTGATGTCGTGTTGTGCTGTGCACTTAGTTCTTAATGCAGTTGTTATGTTATATGACACTAATGCGCACTTGTTCGAATTCTATGCATCCCATACTACATAGGTCCGAGGGCAAGCCCTTAATCGTGCTTCATCTTATAGGGTTCAATCCCTCGCCATGACTTAAACTACTACGGTAACTACGGTAAGTATCCTAGATGTTCTATGATCTACGAGCTCATGTCCAGGCAGTCTGGAGGGGAATCCCACGCACTGACAAGACGCATCAAGCAGGCGGACTATGGACAATTCAGCCTCTGCCATGGAACAATGACACCACCCGCAGTCACCAAACACTCCACAAGCGTCGCCACCGGGACGATAATTCCAGAGTAGTGCTCACGCCATGTCATGACGCATTAAGCAGGCAGTCTGTGAATCACTCTCACACCACCAATCTGATGGCCCTCATACTTGTGTTTTTCTCTTACTTTCATCACATCACCACTATGTGTCTAAATCCTTAATTTATTAGAATAGTGAACAAAATCAATTCTCTAGAGTTAGCCTTTCCACTATATCGGTCTTAACCATTTATTCAATATGACCCAAATCTTGGTCTTTTCATTTCAAATTTTATTTTAGTTCATTTCTTTTCAATGCCGGTATGGGGCTTAGCTACCCTCTAGTTCTCAATTTCAATTCACAATTACATAAGAATTGAGCCTTTCAAGCTCATAAGTTCACTTTTCATGATTAACAGTAGTTTTTCCTTTTCATGTTCATAGCATTCATATTCATAAAACCTTTCATAATTCATCAGGATATTTCACTTCACTTCATATACAATTTCATGCAAAAGACAAATGAAGTTCACTTTTCTAATTTGTCACATTCAATCTTTATTCTTTCCATTATCAAATCTCTTTTCAAACTCTTTCAAACAGTAAATTTATTTTTATCACGAGGCAAATTTAAAATCTGATACGTCAAAATAGTCTGGATAATCGACCCTTGAAACATAGTCGGTCGACTGTGCAGTAAGGATTTAAAAGACTCAAGAAAAATGGTCGAGATAGTCGACTGCTAAACTTGACCAATCGGCTGTTCTGTAAAGTTTTTAAAAAATAACTCGAAAAGGATCAGGGCAGTCGACTGCTAACAAGACCAGTCGGCTGTTCTGTAAAGTTTTTAAAAAAAACTCGAAAAGGATCAGGACAGTCGACTGCTAACAAGACCAGTCGGCTGTTCTGCGATGTTTTAAGACTTTGAAAAAAAATGGACGGGGCAATCGACTGTTTAACATATACGGTCGACTGTTCTGCAAGAATTACAACTCGAAGAACTAAATATTTAGGACAGTTGACTATCTACGCCTATTCGGTCGACTGATCAGCAACAAAAATCGAAAGTTGGAATCATTTCTTCTTTCTTTTGATTAACACACGAAAATTTGGTTTAGGTTACAATATGTTTATTTCCCGAAAACTAACATACAGCTTTAAGATGTATTTAACCCCAATCACAACATGCATAGTTTACTAACTAATCTTAATAATATAGGGATTCTTACGATTAGTATTTTCCACACAAACACAGCTTCTAAAAACAGCATTTTTCCCATAACCACAATTCTTCTACAGGGGATAAACATTTATTCCAATTTAGCATGCTAGATTAAATCAAAATATCATAATATCAATCATATCATCCAATCAAGTTCACCTAATCATTTCATGTGATTTCACTTGTGTTCAAATTTTTACTTTAATCATGGTATTATCAAAGAGAAATATTTTCACTTGTTTATTCTTGCATGATTAGCACAAAGCCTAGCATAGTATCTAAATTAGAAGTCATAAGAAACACCCACCTATTTTGGAGAAAATGGAATGAACACTCCTAGAATGTAAGATAGTAGCCTTTTCCTCCTAGAATGTATTGCAATTGCCTTCTCCTCCTTGGTGCTAGATTGGAACCCGAGTTCCCTTCTTCCTGTCGATTTTCCAAGGATGCACACACACACTAGCACACACACTCAAACTTTCTCTAACTCTCAACCTTTTACTCTCTAGTATAAGTCCCTCTTATAATGAAAAATGGTGCAAGAGTAACTTAGGAAAAAAAGGGGTATTTATACATAATTTTGGGTGGATTGAATGGCTAGGATTAGATCAACTAGTTAGGGATTAAAGGCTAGGATGAGTTTGGAAGTTGCCATAACCACCTATGAATGAGTTAACCACCTCACCACTACTCCCATCTCTCCCTCTATTTTGATCCATCCGGCCTAGGTGAAAGGTGTGCAATGCACACCCCAATGTATGCACGTGTTACCCTAGTGTCCCCCACTCACAACTTGTACTTGCTAATTAATTAATTGTCTATTATTTGAGTCTACACTACAAGTTAAACTAAAATAGAGATTAATTAAATTGCATGGGCTCACTAATGGGCCAAGAGACTATGGGCTCAAATCATTAAAATAATTAATTAATAAAGTGGGCTAAAAGACAATTTGGGTTTTAGATTTTAATTAGGCTTTAAAAAGAAAAATAATTTGGAGAATTAAGGGAGAACAAATACTATAAAAATATTTTGTACGAAAAATAATACAAATGAAATCATACGTGTAAAACACGTAAAATCATAAAAATCCCATAAATGAAAACCAGGGTGTTACAACACTCCCTCCTTAGAATAGTTCCGTCCACGGAACTACACTTAAAGGGTGAGAAAACAGAAATACAACAAGAAGAAAGAAAAGAAAGAAGATACAAATCAAACAAAGAGCTCAGGATGATCCTTCATCATCCTCTCCTCAGATTCCCAAGTAGCCTCTTCAACCAACTGGTTTCTCCAGACTACCTTGACTATTGGTATCGTCTTGTTCCTCAGGACTTTCTCCCAACGATCAACAATCTCAACTGGAAGCTCAATGTAACTCAGATCCAACTGCAAACCCTCTGGCACTTCGGGCAAATGATGACTCGGATCTGGAATATAACCTCTCAGCATAGACACATGAAAGACATTGTGCACCTGAGACAACTCTTCCGGTAACTCAAGCCGATAAGCAGTTTTTCCGATCCTTTTCAATATCTTATATGGGCCTATGAATCTCGGGGCTAACTTCCCACTCTTGCCAAAACGAATCACACCTTTACTGGGTGATACTTTCAGAAAGACAAAGTCACCAACCTCAAACTCAAAGTCCCTCCTCCGGTTGTCTGCATAGCTCTTCTGCCTACTCTGAGCATCCACCAACCTCTTCCTGATCAGATCAATCTTTTCAGAGGTCTGCTGCACAATCTCAGGCTTAAACATCTTTCGTTCCCAACTTCGAACCAAGCAGTTCGAAGTTGTTGGTTCATCATGGAGATCTTCTCCCTCAACCAAATAATCTTCATTCGAGTGATTGTTACTACTTACATCATCAACCAAATCTTCATTCGAGTGATCGTCACTACTTACATCCACATTTTTACTCCTTGTATTCAATTGTTCACTCTGAATGGTAACCACTTCGTCATAAGCAAGAGTCTGAACTTCACTTCGGTAATCTCCCTGAAGTTCAACTTCAGAGGAAAAATACATATCTTCTTCGTTGAACACAACATCCATAGTCACAAACATTGTTTGAGTCGATG
The DNA here is from genome assembly GCA_017893485.1 of Hemerocallis citrina. Classification (NCBI taxonomy): domain Eukaryota; kingdom Viridiplantae; phylum Streptophyta; class Magnoliopsida; order Asparagales; family Asphodelaceae; genus Hemerocallis; species Hemerocallis citrina. The sequence continues at coordinate 77,745,616 of CM030362.1, forward strand.
GGTGGTAACAACGATATCCTTTCTTATCTGTTGCTTATCCCATGAAAACACAGCGAACAGCTTGATGAAATAACTTATTACGTTCATGTTGATGAAGATGAACAAATGTGACACACCCAAATACACGAGGTGGCAAGCTGACGACTTTTGGTGCATTCACAGCTTCAGTTAATGCTTGAAATGGTGTGATGAAGTTTAGGATACTATAAAGAACTCAGTTGATTAAGTATGAAGCGGATGCCAAGGCTTCCCTCCAATACATGAGTGACATATTTCTATGAATAATAGAGGCACGCACCACCTCGAGTAAGTGTCTTTTTTCCCTTTCTGCAACCCCATTTTGTTGTGGTGTATATGAGCATGTAGTCTGGTGAACAATCTCATGTTCCACCAAATATTGTTGTAGATTCAAACTTAGGTACTCACCGCCATTATCGCTTCTAAGAACTTGAATCTGTACTTTACACTGAGTCATAACCCGTTTTTGAAATTTACAAAATAAGCCACTAACTCCACTTTTAGACTTCATCAAACAAATCCAAGTCATACGAGTACAATCATTAATAAATGTGACAAACCATTTTTCTCCTCCAAAAGTAGTATTTTTGGATGGACCCCAAACATCAGAATGAATAATCATAAAAGGAACTGAGCTTTTATTCAAATTTGGAGGAAAAGAAACACGGTAACTTTTTGCTAGTTCACATATATCACACCGAAACTTAGAAACATCCAACTTCGAAAATAAGCTTGGAAATAATTTATTTAGATAACCAAAAGAAGCATGCCCTAGACGTCGATGTAGCCAAATCTTTGATTTCTTCTTCTTCTCTCCCTCGGATCCTTCCACAGATAGAGCTTGAGTCAATTGGCTTGAACTTGTAGATACCAAGTCCAGGTAGTCTAGCTTCCCGTGTCTAACCCCATAACCAATCGTCTTGTGAGTCCGAATGTCCTTAAACACATAATAAGAGGGCCAAAAAATCACAATACAATGTAAGACAGTAGTTATTTGAACAACAAATAACATATTAAAATTTAAGGATGGCACAACCAGTACAATATCTAAGTTTAGGTTTTTTGTAAGAGATTTGGAACCCTCGCTAGTAATGATGGCTGGATCTCTATTGGTAGTGGACACACTTGTTTTAGTGGATGGTTGTAAGGTTGGACTTGTCTATAATCAAAAGTCATATGGTCGGTACCACCTGAATCAATTACCCGTGTATTATTCATAATAGAGGCAAAAATATTAAATACCTTACCATCATTACCTGCAGCTGTAACCAATGCAAAGACTTTTCCAACCCCCGTTTCAGCTCCATCAGTAACTCCAACAACAACAGTGGGTTGGTTGTAATTCTTTTTCCGATGATCCCTACTATGATCCCAGTTCTCCGGGTAGCCGATAATCTCATAACAGCGAGCTTTCGTGTGTCCGATCTTGCCACAATGAGTTCACTTCCTTGACTCATAAGATAAATTTGGCCTAGATCGACTCGGGTGGCCTTTTGAAGAACGGTTCTGAGTCATCATTGCAGCTGCATCAGAGGGTGCTGAAGAGTTGTTCATGGTGCTTTGTTGGCGAGCCTCACGGCGGACATATGCATAAGATTTCTCAAGATCAAGAGCGGAATCCTTTCGCAATATTTCTCTTTGAACCTGTTCAAACTCAGCATCCAATCATGCCAAGAAGATATGAACCCGCAAGCGCTCAATCAATTTTCGATATATCTCAACATCATCAAAATTCTTCATGATCACCTTGTCACGATGGTCAAGCTCTTAAAAAATTTCAGTTAATTCTCCATAATAGACAGAGAGTGACCTGCCATTTTGTCTTGCCGAGAAGGCTCTCTGGTTTAGAGAAAATACTTGAACTTCATCGGTTCCATCGTAGAATGTCTTAGCTAGGGCATCCCAAACATCACGAGTCATACACAATCGAATGTATCTCTTCATAATTTCTGGTTTCATGGACATCAATAACCATCCTTTAACTTTCTGATTATCAAAATACCATTTATCATAGGTGGCATCATCTTCATCAAGAATTTTATTCTTTCCACGAATATACTGGATCTTTTCACGTCCAGCAATATGCATCTCCATCAACTGAGTCCAAACAACATAGTTTGTTTCATCAAGAATTATCCCAGCATTAAAATCGGAATTGTCGAATTGTACAATAATCAGTGTACTATCCTTTGTGTTTGAAGATTCATCAGTTTGTTCCATGGTAGGATGCAACAGGACAGCAAACAGCAAAACGAACAGATAAACAATCGACACATCTGATTTGATCAAATACAGACGGCTGTGATTGGATCTGATCAAAGTTTTTTTGAGTTAAGGATCTGATCAAAGTTCAAGAGCTGTGATTGGATCTGATCAGATCATTTCAGGTCTCTGATCTTCGACGTTTGTCTCTGATCTTCGACGTTGCCACCAAGGTTCCACGACAAAGGCTTCGGGCAGCGACGACGGGAGGCGACGGGCGGCGATGATGGATGGTGGTGGTGGTCGGCGGTTTCGAATTTCAGAGTGAACGGGAAGGAAAAATAGGTTTTGATCGATGGGTTTCGATCGTCGGAGTCGGAGTCAGAGTCGGGGTCGGAGTCTTCGACGACGAGGGTTAGGCTTCGGATCTGCAATCTTCGAAGTCGACAGGAGATTGCAGTCGACGGTGATGGTGGGAGCGACGAGTTCGTGACCTGACAAGTTCGCGAGTTTGGGGAAGACAAGTCTGGGTCGAAGTCTTCGACGACAAGATCCGAATCCAACTTCGGGGAAGACTGAGAAGACGGTTCTTCTTCTTATCACTTAGTCTAGATCTTTTTAGGCTCTGATACCTTATTGAAATTTGAAATATTAAAATTGGGAAAAAAATCATATTTTTCTTATTCATCTTTTCCTATACTGTCTCTATGTATTTATATACATTATTTTTTTGGGAAGAGTTACAATTGATTGAGAAGATTAAGAAGATGAGAGATTTGAGAAAATCTGTTCCCTATAAACAAAATATACAGCCCATACAAATTATATTTTAACAAATTCTTCTAATTCTCTCGAACTTTTTTGGATTTCCATATAATTTTTTGAGTTCCTCAAATTTATTTTAATCTGTGCAATTTGCACAGGTAACACTAGAACGCGTACATATAGAGAACCTTTGCTTGATATCGACGTGAGCAGTTTGACGCTTAATTAGTAATCTAATGTTTAGAAAATTAATTCAGTCAGTTTAAGTAGGGACTTATTGAATTTTTTTAATCTTCAAGGAAACAACCAGCAATTGGTAGGTTGTGTTCGTCTTCATCTATATTCAAACAAAACAAGAAAAAAATGATTTTCTAATCTTCAAGGAAACAACCAGCAATTGGTAGGTTGTTTCATCTATATTCAGACAAAACAAGAAAAGAAGACTTGATATCGACGAGATTACTTACTTTGACGATTCATTTGTAATCTAATGCTCAGAAGTTTCCCAGCAATTTCCAATTTGTCTCTGTGCAATTTGTCTGTGTCCCTCTCTTTCAATTCGTATATATTCTCTGGCATTTTGCCTCTATATATTGAGTCCTTTAACACATATCTTCATTCTAGCACCCACAAAAAAAAAAAAAAAAATCAATATCTTCAGAATAAGCAGTTTGAGAAGTAGATACATTGAAAAGGAAGAGAGAGCAGAGAATGGATTCTATGATCCCCACTACTGTCGCTGCCGTGATTGGTTCCAATTCGGAGGACCCAGCAACTGCAGCTATTGTTTCCAATTCAGACTCCACCTTGGATCTTGCTACTATTTCCACAATGGACCCTGCAATGTACTTTGCTGCAAAGCACGGTGATGTGGGCTATCTCGAGTCCATGGTCGAGTTAGCTGATAGTCCGGTCTCTCTCTCCTCATTTTTGACTCCTCAGAACAACACTATCCTCCACGTAGCCATCAGATTCCTTCAAGTGGAATTTGCGGACAAAATCCTCAAAACAGAGCCCTCATTGCTCGTCCAAGCTAATACTAAGGGCGACACTCCGCTCCATGTTGCTATGATTTCCGGACACATGACAACTATTGAACTTTTAACTAGATGTTACAAGGAAAGAGAGGAGCAGCAAGACCCGGAATCTGGATTTTCTGAATGGAGGGCAGCCAACTCGGAGGGCAATACAGCCCTTCATCTATCGCTTATAAGCCGCAACCCTAAAGTGGCACTAAAGCTGTTGAGCGAGTATCGTGGACACGCAAACTGTGTGAACAATGCCCAGGAGAGTCCACTCTACTTGGCCGCCTCATTTGGTTATGTGGATGTCGTGAGAAAACTTTTGAGCATTGATGATGTCAGCCTTATGGGTCCCAATTGCCAGACTCCTCTGCATGCAGCTGCTGCTATGTTTGCCGAAACAAGAACTCAAAAGAATGATACGAAAGGTGTGTGAATTTAGTAGTAATATCTTAACAGATTTTATCTGTCAAAGTTATCCTTCAATGAAACAGAGTTTAAAATTAAATCTTTTTTCCCTGATGTTATTGTTGTTGTTGAGCCAAGCAACTAAACACGCGCCACACTCTCTCAAATGTTACTGTGGAAACATCCGTAGCTACAAGTCTAGCAAGAAATCAAGAAAAGCTTCAAGACTGTAAAAAAGAGCTACCTCATGTCAGATTTTGACATTGGAAACAACCAATTTCTGAGGGTTTCTTTGGGTAGATCGCAATGATTTTAATTAACTTTATTAGGTGGAAATTATTTACACGACCGCACTTTTTTTTTCTCTTTTGACTAGCATCCATCAGCTTATATTCTCAGGATATATAAATATATATCATGAATGGATACATTTTGCTAATCAAGGGTTTAGTGAAAATGCAGCAATTGCAAGGCTATTCTGTCAAAAAGTGCCGCATATTATAAGGCAGAGAGATGACTTTGGGAGGACAGCTCTGCACTACTCTGCCGCAACTCCTGCAAAGGGGATAACACGTATTTTGTTGAGATCAGATCGTATGCTTGCATATATACCTGACAAGGATGGTCACACTCCTTTGTTAATTGCAGTTCTATTAGAGCATTGGTACATCATCAACATCATACTCAGATACTGCCCAGACTGCGGGGAGATATGTGATTCTAGTGGTCAGAATGCCTTTCATTTGGTTATGAGAGAAGGACTAAATATTTTGAGAATTTTAGAGCACCCTGAGCTTAAACACCTCCTTAATGGAAAGGATGATGAAGGAAATACCCCTTTTCATTTAGCAGCCAGTGCTCGTTATTATGGTGGTGTGCGCCGCCTACTGCAGCAAAAAGGTGTCGATTTTGTTGCTATGAATAAATCAGGTCTAGCAGTTCTTGATTATGCGGACACATGGGATTCCATCGCACTACAGGTATGTATGGCTACTAACTATTTGCATCCCACATTGGTTCAAATTTCACTTCATTTTGCATGCATGATTGGGACATTAGGATCTTGGATCAATGGATTTCATCATACTAATTGCCTAATTCTTCACTGACTGTTACCAAGCTACATATTCGATTATGGCCTTTGACGAAATTAATTTGAGTTGATGAAAAATCATTGGGGGTTATGGACAAATGCTCCCCCCCCCCAAAAAAAAAACATAAAATAAAATGAAATGAATATAAAAAGATGAAGAAGCAATATATATGAATTTCTATTTAAAATTATTTTGCCATATCGGTTTGCTTTCGCCAGCAAATAGATAGTGCTTGTTAAATATATACACGCTTTATTTGTGTAGTCTTCGTCCTTATCTCTTCAGAGCTATCATTATGTGACTCTTATATCTTTACGTGGTCCGTATGTCTGTGTAGTTCTCACCTCTATCTCTTTATTTTTGTAATCTTTTAAGTAATTGGCTCAATGCCTCAACAATGATCATCACATTATTCACCCAAATATCTTTGAATCTAAGAGTGCTCTCTTTGAGATAGAAATACTATCAAGTAGATTCTTGATTTCCTCCTCATATTTACATTTCATTCATTCAGGGCTATTTTGATCGAATTAAGCTCATCCGTAATGGTGTTGTTCGACGTGCAAGTAAGATTGGGCAGAAGGCTAACATACCATCTGCAAGGCCGATCAAGGAGCTGAAGCAATTGGCCAACACCCTTCTTGTAGTAGCGACACTTTTCACGACCATCACTTTTGCAGTAGTTTTTCAGGTTCCAGGTGGTTATAGTTCAGATCAACCTGGAATTGCTCTATTTGCGAAGAAGACAGCTTTCCAAATATTCCTCCTATCTGATTCCAGCGTATTTTTCATTTCCATGCTATGCATATTCTTCCTTGCTTGGGGATTAAACACAGGGAACCAAAATCTGCGGAACGCATTAGTGAATGTTTTCCATTTGTTCGGTTGGGCAGTATACATGTCGCTTATCACCTTCGTAACCGCAGTTTATTTGATAGTAGAGGAACTTAAATGGTTGGCTATATCGATCATAGTCATGGGCTGTTTCTCCACCATCATTATCAGATTTCATTATAAGATAAGAGGAATGTTTGGGCTGTTCCCCAGATTTCATAATCCACGAGTAAGCAACCATACATATATTTGCTGATATGTAATTTGCTCGAACTGTTCGAGTTCACTTGAAACCATCAGGACCATGCAAATATACAATGGAAAGGCCGTGAAGGAAGTTTGCGTTAGTTTGTCCTTTGCTTGGTTTCAAATTCAAGTGTTTGCACTAGTTACTAACTTGGTCATTTTGAGTTGTAAGGTGCATGTAATGCCTCTTAAGAGAGATCGATCATTACTGCATTTCTTGTATATTTTGCTTATTTATTTGTTTATATTGTTTCCAAATTTCATATTTTGTAGTATTATCTATTATCTTCCAGACCGAAGTAGCACAATCCAGGTGTGTTTGGATTTGCATTTTGGAAAACTTTGCAAATTGACAAAGGGGTGAGTGAAACTGAGATTGGTCTCATCTCTACTGATATAAAATGAGCATGTTTTTCATTTTAGTCATCAAGAGTTATCAATTCTTTCGATGTCTTTCGACGTATAACAGTAATCTTGAAATTTTAATGAACATGACAAACAGAAATAAACTACACATTTATGCGCATAATAAGCCACACATTGAGTGTAATTTCATTTCAAATTAACTTCCAACTTTCTAACTATATAGTAAAGAAGTAGCGTCGTCTGTAATAAGTTGCGTACCTTCTATTATATATGATATATTTTAAATTTCTTTGCTAGAGTCTAGGTCTCTATCTATGGTATCAAAATGTAGTGTTGTCCGTTGAATCCTTATGTGCACTGTATGCAGTATGCGTGTATGCGTGTTTCTTCTCTCTAATATATGAAATGAGCTTGACTGGCTAAATGTACTAGGTACTCCTAACTCCTAAGAGCCATTAAAAATCCTATTTGCCCTTAATTTCATTGCAGTATACATAATACTCAGTATTTGAATGAAATTGGTCATGAGGTAAGAAACCGGAAACAGACATGCTGTCACAATGTATTGCACCACACTCATGTAGGGAAATATTTTGAAAAACTCCACTAAATTAGCAAGTGCGTGCCAAATTTATGTGTCGGTCAACACAACTTAAAATCGTTTATGCTTCTTCCTAGGTCAGGAGTCATCTTAACATTTGCATGAAATTGGTCAGGAAAATTTATGAAGGGTTTATTTTTGTTTTTTTAAAAATTTTGGGTTTGATTGAATGTTGGAATGGAATTGGATGGCTGAGGCTTGGAGGGTTTTCTTATTTTGGTGGGGGAGAGAGAAGAGGGATGAGCATGTCCTAGTGCATGACTTGGGCTCTTTAACAAGCATTCATGATCGGTAGAGCCTCACTCAATTATTTTCAAGCTTAAAAAAACCATCAATTAACTTGATTGATATTTGAGTCCTTAATTTCTTTTGGTGGTTAATGGTTTTTAGAGCTAGCACGGCAGTTGTTCTATCTCAAGGGAGGGCCGGTCGACTATGGCGAGGAGCATAGCAGACTCGGTGACCATTCACAGTCTGGGAAGAACTATTACCAACGTAAATTTTCAGTAAATTTACCTGCGATAATCTACGTCCAAAATTTTCAGGGTTTCAGATGGTATGAAAATACTAGTAAGGACTGGGTATTAACCATCATTTTCTTCTCAGGCTCTCTCTCAATGGGACAACTAGAACTTATTGTAAATCACCCTGGGGTGAATAGCATAATTGTGCAAAATTAAAAAATTAAAAATTAAGTTGCAAATTAAAAGAGAAGAGACAGAGAAAGCAAACACAGCAAGCACAAATGATGCAGCGATATAACGTGGTTCGACTCCTAGGTCTAGGTCCACACTACCTACTTGTAGCAATTATCCGCCACAAGCGCTCCACTATACTCAAACCCTTGTACAGTAATTCTCGGATTCAGGCCGAGAGACCTATTACACCCACAGGACTTCTAACACAAGCCCCGTCAATCTCACCGAAGTGGGAGAAAAGAAAAACTCAAGATCTTTAATGATCCTGACTGAAGAAAACAGATAAGTATCACACACACTCGGATTGATTATTGAATTGATTAGTTCAGAAGATTTTTTATCAGAGCAATATGTGAAGAATACACAGTGGGTTCGTCCAAATATATAGATTAGGAAGTGTATCTATCAAAAATAGAAACGATACATCCAAAAACAATGAACAGCGTGAGGTACGGTCGACCGCAATTAAGGGACAATCAACCGTTCATCTTTTAAACGAAAATTTGAAAGATGAATGGTCGACTGTTTCATTATATTGACTATAACGTGTGGTCGACTGTGGTACGGTCGACCGACACTGTAGTACGGTCGACCGCAATCGTACTGTTCTTGACGAAACGACTTTATATTCTTACCATATACTAATCAATCAATAATCAATCAAATACATATAAAATCTCACATATATGGAATAACAAAACTGATCTTACTAACTTTCTTGGACACTAATCAACATGTGCTCTTTTTGAATAACTTCTTCTTTTGCTTGATTTTGCAATCATTCTTTATTGCTTTCCTTCTTTGCCTATTCTTGAATCTCTTTTGAATCACTTATTGATTTTATTTACTCCTAAAAATCTGAACATCTCAATTTAAACTTATTAGTATTTGTAAGCATGTTTTGTGCACACCAAACTAAGAGTCAACAATCTTCCCCTTTTGGTGTGAACAAAACATTCCTTTGAATGTTGAAAATAAAGAATAAAGCATATAAATACTCTCCCTTAATTTTAGATAGCAGACAAAAAATCCGAGAGAAAACCAGTCGACCACCCAGTCGACTGTACACCTTCACAGGCGAACAGTCAACCGTCCAGTCGACCAAAAGAAATAATTTTAAGCAGAAATATCAATAACGTTCAATTCTCCCTTTAAAAAATGAAATCGTTTTTCATCAAAAGGCATAGTAAAGATATCAGCAAGTTGATAATCAGTGGAAACATAGTCAAAAATAATATCCCCCTTTTGAAAATGATCTTTAATAAAGTGATACCAAATATCTATATATTTTGTGTGACTATGTTGATCAGAATTTTTAGTCATATGAACAGTACTAATATTATCGCATTTTGTAGCGCCCCGAATCCCCATACCGGGAACCTGAGACCCTACTCCAGGAGTCGAACTTCAAAATAGCCATAATCACAGAAAGTACAGGAAAATTTAAAACTTTTATTCCATATAAATATTACATTTACAAGTGTTACAATATCCAAATAAAAATTACAAGATTTACAACAATATAATAGCACTTGCATATGTCCCTTGGATCCTTGGACCAACCCGAGCTCTGCAGTACCTGTAGATCGGCTCCGGATACCTACAAGGTGGGGAAGATCAGTACTTCGACTGACGCAAAGCTGATAATAACAGCGATCCTATAAAATTCAATCGCAACCATAATTTATGCAAAAAGAAAAGTAATGTGCCAAAACAATGGTTTAATGGATTCGGGTTCTAGTGCAGTGGTATGCCATGACCCTATGACTAGATGCAGCAAATCACATGCCCGACTCTAATGCAAGCAAGACTTTGGAGCACGAATGCATCCTATACTACATACGCCCCCAAATCTTGCCGTCTTTCTCCACATTTCAGAGATTCAAACCCTCGTCATGCATCCTACTCTTGTACTCAACCAGTTCCCAATAGATTGTCCATTGCCCAAGGAGGTTGCAGTTGGTCGGTCTAGTTCTGCCACTGCAGTGCCTAAGTGGTGGTCGTGTTTGCCACTCGGCACCCGCGTACGGACCTCTTCAGAAAGCCGCGTTGAATTCGGTCGCAAGATCGTGTAATTCGTGTGTCCACCCCTAACCCGGCTGTGGACTGACGCATGCGTGTTCACCCCTAACCCGGTTGTGAACTTATATATATATATATATATATATATATATATAAACAAAATCCATGTGCATAGGAACGTGATGGCCTCGAGTGTCAAATCCCCCTAGCCTCCCGTTCCTTACTCCGGCAAAACTTTGGAAATTAACTGATCGAGATACGAGCCGAGGACTCATTCATGAGTGCTGAAACCATATTCCTACGACAGGAAGGTACAACACCGACTATGGTCTGCTAGTACTAATGCAATTACCCAAACCCCTAATGCACCACTCTAATCCCAGCCTCATTCTAATCACTTTGGGTAAAAGGTAAGATTGCTTCCGAAAACTTGCCTATCGACCTCTGGCCCTGGCGATACCGGTTCGGTTTGCCACTTTCCCGGGCTTGAATTTTTCCAGCACCACGGCCTACATTCACCCCTAACCCGGCTGTGAATGTATGTGTTCACCCCTAACCCGGGCTATGAACTTATATTAATGGCACGGCTCGGATGTCCTACGCTTTGGTGAAAGTTCATAACTTAGGGTCAACATATGTAGGGTATCACTCTACCCTAGTGACTAACTCGAGTCACAAATCCACCATAAGAGCCCACAAAAACAACAACAGATACCAAACGTCCCTAGACAAGAGTTATCAACTCCAACAGTACTAGAGAAAATTTGTCACGATACCTAGTCAAAACCAAAGACTAAGCAACCTATGGGGTTTCTGCCCGAAACTTAAAAAGGTCACGACTCCCTCGATACAACTCCGATTGGGGTGTATAAGCCCAATCCAGAAAGGTAAGAACCTAGGATACAACTTCCTAGTTGATCATAACCTCAAATTCCATCATCTAAGTCCTCAAAATGGCCTCTCAAGCCTCAGCCTGCGTATTTTCTGTACACGAGCTGCACCTTACCGGTAGCATAAAACACTGCTCACTCATCAGAATGCTATAAACCCAAGTTCTATGGAAAAGTGTGGATTTCCTCAACAATCTTCTAGTTGGTCATAAGTCCAAAATATGCCAATAGATCACCCCAAATGTACCAAGTCACACACTTAAAGACTTGGCACTCAGCTCAATTCCTGGTCTCTGTCCAGTATTGCAAAAATCATAATAAATCAACCACTTACTAGAAACACCTCAAATAGGTCTTTTTGGAAAGGTCTTGATGTCTACTACAATCCTCTAAGGAAACACTTCCTAAAATTTTGCTCTTAAGGAGCCTCAAATGTGTCATCTCTACAGGGTGTTAAATCTGACTGAAACCAGCATAGTACATGCTAATAAAACCATCATAAATCTTATACTCACCCAATATACACAAAATTTACAGTAAAAAAACTAAACTTCATAATGAAAAACATGCAAAAGGTTTCATGTCCAAATTCCAAGTCTACTCTGAGTTTTTCATATTTCAATTAAGCACAAAAATCATCCTGTTCTTCAGATACATCTCTAGATACTGTTTAAAGATCAATTTTTAACATGTCTGTAAATTCATCCAAATATTTCCCTGATTTTTCTGTAGAGTCTATATACAAGTGGGAAAACAAGGTAAAACTTTCAGATTAATATATTACTCCAATTAAGTATGAAAAATCCAACAATCTCAGGCATCATGTTAACGAATTTCTGCTGCTACCATACGGCACAGTTCTACAAATGAATTTTATTAAAACATCAAACAATCTCAGAAAAATCCGAAATAATTCATGAACCATCTAGACATATATAAGAACAATATGTAAAAATTTCATGATCTAATTCTATGTGGTTTGCTCTCGGAAAAATCTAGAAAATAGCATACAGATCAAGATTCCAGTTCTAGTTTCTGATTTCAACTTCCAATCTTCTTAAACATTCATTCTAACACTTACTACCACACATGCATGCAAGAAATCAATCAAGAAACAAAAGAAAGGTTTAGAGAAACTTCCCACCCTGAGTTGATTGTAGAGTAGTTTACATCTTTGAGCTTCCCTTCCTCAAGAATCACTTCAAGAGCTCCTTCTTCAATCTTTCTTCTTTCTCTCCTTCGCTTCTTTTCCTTGGTTTGAGTTCTGAAATTTTCAGAACAAGGGAGTTGAATGAAGGGGTTATTGATGGAAAGGTGAGTGAGGAAAGAGGGAGGAAGGTGGGGGCCGGATTCTAGGGGGTAGGGGGTAGGGGGTAGGGGGTAGGGTGGTTTTGGAGTGGAAACCATGGTTTAGCCAATGGTTTTGGGGTAAGATAGGTTGGCTACCCATTTTAGCACTTAAATGGGTTCCTTGATGCGAGACGAATGGTTTATCGAGTGTACGCAAGATATACCCATCTTAGTATCATACAGTGTTATATTTGCATAGGTGTCGTACAAAAAACTAGTGTTTATACCAGTATCGGTCCTCCTCATTCTCGTGCATCTTCTAGAACGCAACCATCCACATGAACCACCCCGCAAACCTAACCGCACACCAACGATAGCAAAATCAACCAAAACACTGCAATCATGTGCACGCATACAGACAATATACATACATACATACATACATACATACATACATATATATTTAGGTATCGTACAATCCGGGGTGTTACATCACTCCCTCTTTAGAGTCATTCTGTCCCCAGAAAGTTCCTAGTGGGAGAAAAGAACAACAAATAAAAATAGAAAACACTTAAAACAAATTCGGATATAAAGCCTTCATGTGGCTCTCCGGCTCCCACGTGGCTTCTTCCACGAACTGGTTCTTCCAGAGAACTTTGACCATCGGGATAACCTTGTTTCTCAATTGTCACGCCCCGCTTCCCGAAATACCGAAATACGGGAACACAGGCACGTAACTGAGGTCCAACGAATGATATAAGTACGCCAACTCATATCATCCATAAGCTGTACCAATCTTAACTCAACAATATAAGAAAAATTAATCACAACCATGCAGGAACATGATCACATAAACGGGAATGAAATTCAATAACCAAATCTGGAATATAAGAACTTACCAAATAGCTCGAGGAACTCCTGCTCCAATCGTAGAAGAACTGCTCACGAATGCCTTCTGAAAATTCTCTTTGATCACCTGTACTTGTTTATCTAAAAAGAAAGAATAATTTGTCCTTAGAGCAAGTCGTGGACATGCAAGTGGAGAAACAGAGAAACAATAACAATGGTGGTATAGCAATGAATTCAATAAACGATGAAGTCAATAGTGTTGAACAGTGACAAAGCACAATAACTATGATCTAGCACGATAACGATGAACAATATCAATAATGGAAATAATAACGATAACTCTGTTCGATAAAGATAACAATATGCAATGATACTGTGATGAGAGCCTTAGGTCTATTATTCATTTTTAAATCCTAGCTAATGCACGTACTACTGTGTCCCATGTGTGCCGTACCACAGGTTCGATGCATACAATCAATTTCGTTTAGATTAAGGTGGTAGATTATATAGTTCATGTATGGGGTATGATGACGATAACGATAAGGATAATAATACTGGACATGTGTAATTTCTTACACGATGCCGATAACGATAAAAATACTGGACATGTGTAATTTCTTACACGATGCCGATAACAATAATATTCACTGGCCATCATCCGAGTACACTTACTATATTGTCAACTACCCTAATCAACCCTTAACCCCGGCTTTGATTTATTTCCTTTATTCAATTAACACACAATAATGCAATTAATAAGGGACATTAAAAAAGGGGACAAAATAATCCTAGGATCATGCAATATACTCTATACAATTAAATGCACCAATATATATCATTATGAACACAATTGTACATTACAAAACATAAAATCCCAATTCTGGACAGCAGTAGGTTGCTGTACCAAAATCAGAATTCCCGTTGCTACAGGACAACAAATGTGGATCCATCAGGTGGTCCAGAAACTAGACTCTTGCCCGGTTCCAACGCATACTTAAAAGCTACATTCCAACAACGATAGCTAGGCGAAATTCAATGATCTTTATAGATTTTAGTTTCTGGCTGGGCGTCAATGTCGTCTAATTTCAGTTATAAAGGCAGTAAACAATCATTACAAAAATCAGTAAAAATAGTTTTTAACACCCTAAGCATGCTATCTACAAATCTGAAATTTATCTTGGCCATATATAATCATTAGTCCACTTAATTTATTAGCCTAACATGGTTTGCACATGAATCTGAATTTACAGCGCAGCTATAGCAAAAGAGTCATAACTCGGGCGATATAAGTCGGAATTCAAAAATTCCGGAGGCTACTGACATCTAGACACTTAGGGCTACGTTTCGTTTTCAGGAAGCTTCTGATTTTAATGGAGTTATCTAGGTCGAAACAGCACATTAAGATTTAGGTTGGCGTAATTTCCAGAATAGTCAACGTGTCCATTTTGAATAAAACGGTTAAAGAGTTAAGAGTGATAAATTGGAGTTTAATGATCATAAATCACAGCAAACCAATCTTATGTGAATATGGTATTAAGGTCGATGATGTCCATAATTCTAATAATTACAATTCAACCAATTTATCAATAGCAATCGCATTAACAATCATCCATAATATACAATCGACAATAGATATTTTTAATGTCATGATATGAAGTGTGACAATAATTCCCTATTCTTATATTCAATAATTATAACTACATGGGTGTATGTAAGATCCCTATACATTAGAGGCAAAAAGAAGGCACGAAGTCGAGACTACCACTTGGATTCGCTCGTGTAAATCCGTGGTATCCCAACGATAGATACAATAACATTTTACGATATTCAATACAGATCCACTTGCGGAATTCAATAAAAATATCAAATATGATACAATAAATATTCGATAAGAATGACTTGCCTTTTTCCATGAAGACGATTCGATAATTAATAGAGAATAACGGGATCAGAATTCCGGGGAGCAATCCCAAGAGCACATGCAAAATGCGCACGAAGAACAACCAACCAAGCAATTAATAGCTCCAAATTCCCACACCGGATCCCGCCATAACAGCGAACAGCGGCCTGGGATCCGGCGTGGCAAAATAGCGAACACCGTAACCGCAGCCAATCGGATTGCTCCAAAGCAGCGGATCGCGCCAGAACAGGAAACAGCAGATCTGGGATTCGCTGTGGGTGAACACGGGACGGCGATCAGAGGTCGCGAATCTTGGCGCGATCCTACGGCTAAGATCGAATCCCGCCAATCCTTCTTTCTTCTTCCTTCATTCTCTTCTTCGAAACAGAGTGCGAGAGAGAGAATGGCGCTCAGGCGTTGGTGGCGGCACCACGGCGAGGCTCGCGATGAAGTCTGGCGGCAGCGACGAACGGTGGCAGAAACAGGAGTGCTACGTGAGGAGCGACGCGGCGATGGGACGATGCCCTGTTTTGGGTTCGAAAACAGGGGAGAAGACAGCGGGGTCTATGGGTTCGGGGTGTTGGCGATTGATGATGGAGGTCGGGGCGGAGGCGATGGGGTTGTGATTGCGGCGTGAAGCGCTCGCGAGAGGAGACAGGGCAGAGGTGCAATGGTGATGGGTTTCGGTTGGGTTTGAGAGTTTGGTGATGGCGAAGGTGAACGATGGTGGATGCGAGGGTGAAAGTCGTGGTGGATCTGAGGGCGATGGTGCGGCAATGGCGGATGGCGATGATGGTTGCGAGGGGAGTTCGGGAGTTGGCGGTTTGGGAAACAGGGAGAGAGAGCAGAAGGAATGAAGAGGAAGAAGGAGTTGGGTTTTTGTTTTGTTTTGGTTGGTTTTGTTCTAATTGGGTTTAAATCAGAGGAGGGAGAGAGAGAGGGAGTACGGGAGATTGAGTATTAGATTAATAATAGAATATTAATTGTGGGGGGGGGGGGGGGGTAGTTGCTAGATAGTGGGATTTTAGTTATGGGGATGTGGGGAGAGTGAGGAAAGGTGGAGAAATTGTATACGGGTGTGTGTATGGGTTTGTGGGTTTGGGTTTAGAGTAGAGTCCAATAGGAGGTGGACTTGAGTTTGGGCTTTAATTAAATATAATAAACTCAATAATAATAGTTGGGCTTCTAAGTTTTGGGCTCAGATTAAAAGTATAATAAAAATCAAAATATAGAATTTGGTTTAAAATAAAAATTAAACGATTGGGCTTCGGATTAATTTAATAAAATCAAGTACAAATTTGGGCTTAGAATAAACAACTGGGTTTCAGAATAATAGTTTAAATAAACTCAATTAAAGAAGAACAGTTATAAGATACTGATGATTTAAATACGAAAAAATACTTCAAAAAAAATATGTATTAATGGAAACAGGGGTTACATCAATACCTTGTCCTGATGATCAAGTATCCTGACTGGTTGCTCTGTACAAGAAAGATCTATCTGCAAATCCTTTGGAACCTCCGGCAACTGATGGCTTGAATCCGGCACATACTTCCGTAACATAGAGACGTAAAACACGTCATGCACTTGAGATAACTCGGCCGGTAGCTCCAATTTATAAGCCATCATGCCAATCCTCTTCAGAATGTTGTATGGTCCAATGTATCTCGGAGCTAACTTCCCGCCCTGTCCGAATCTAATAACTTCTTTTGTCGGCGACACCTTTAGAAATACGGAGTCACCTTCCTCAAATTCTAACTCTCTTCGGCGGTTGTCTGCATAGCTCTTCTGCCTGCTTTGAGCTCCTTGAAGCCTTTTCTGAATAAGCTAGATCTGTTCCGACGTTTGCTGTACGATTTCTGGCCCATACATCTGCCGCTCTCCTACCTCGAACCAACAAACTGGTGTTCTGCATCTTCGGCCATACAAAGCTTCATACGAGGCCATGCCAATGCTTGCCTGATAGCTGTTATTATAAGCAAACTCTACCAAGGCTAGGTATTTCTCCCAACTTCCTCTGAAGTCCAAAATGCATGCCCGCAACATGTCTTCAATAATCCTGTTGACTCTCTCCGTCTGTCCATCCGTCTGAGGGTGAAAAGCTGTGCTGAAGTTTGTTCTAGTCCCCAATGCTGGCTGTAGACTTCGCCCGAATCGAGACGTAAACCTTGCATCTCGGTCGGATACTATCGACACTGGCACTCCATGTAGCTTTACTATGTTCTCGATGTAGATCTCGGCCAGCCTCTCGACTTTCCAGGTCGTCTTTACTAAAAGAAAATGTGCTGACTTTGTCAATCGATCCACAATCACCCATATTGAGTCATTTTCTTTAGGGCTCCTGGGTAATCCAGTGATAAAATCCATACTGATGTTCTCCCATTTCCATTCTGGAATGGGTAAAGGCTGTAGCAATCCTCCTGGTTTCTGATTCTCGGCCTTAACCTGTTGGCATGTCAGACATTTGGCGACGAACTCTGCTATATCTCGCTTCATCCCTGACCACCAATAGTGCCGCTTTATATCATGATACATCTTGGTGCTTCCGGGGTGAATTGCAAGTAATGTGGAGTGAGCTTCCTTCATGATGTTTTCCCTTAACTCCCCGTCCTTCAGAACACACGGTCTGTTACCGAACCATAGTGAACCTTCTCTTATACTGAATTCGGGCAATTTTCCTTCGTGCACTTGCTTCTTCATGTCTTCTATTTCTGGATCTTCGGTCTGAGCCTTTTTCACTTGCTCATTCAAGTTTGGTCGTAACACCAACTGTGCCAAAACTGTACTTAAGTGTTGTGTAACCAATTCAATGCCTGCCTGCCTGATTTTCTCATCTAGCTCCCTCTGGGTCGCTACCAATGTAGCCACACTTCTCTTCCTACTGAGCACATCTTCTATCATGTTGGCTTTCCCTGGATGATATATAATTTTAGGACTGATGTCTCCGACTACTTCCAACCATCTCCTCTGCCTTAAGTTGAGATCCTTCTGCTGGTAGATATACTTTAAGCTCTTATGGTCAGTGTAAATTTTCACCCTTGCTCCGTAGATATAATGTCTCCATGATTTCAAAGCAAAAATTATGGCTGCAAGTTCCAAATCATGGGTTGGGTAATTCTTCTCGTGTGGTTGTAGCTGTCTCGAACCATAAGTTATAACCTTGCCCTCCTGCATTAGCACACACCCAAACCCAAATACGACGCATCACTGTAGATGACGTAGTCCTTGTCCTCCTGAGGTAAAACCAATATAAGTGCGGAGATCAAACGGTTCTTTAGTTCCTGAAAACTCTCTTCACACTTCTCCGTCCAGTCGAAACTTTGGTTCTTCTTGGTCAAGGCTGTAAGGGGTACAACTATCCTTGCATAATTCTGGATAAACTTCCAGTAATATCCAGTCATACCCAGAAAACTCCTTACTTCCTTCATCGTCTTTGGTTGTGGCCATCCCTTGACTGCTTCTATCTTCTGAGGATCCGTTGTCACTCCCTCCTTAGAAAGTATATGGCCTAGGAAAGTAACTTCCGATTTCCAGAACTCACACTTACATAATTTGGCATACAACTAATGCTCTTGTAACTTGATCAAGACTGTTGTCCGATGCTCAGCATGATCCTCTTTTGTCCTTGAATACACCAAAATGTCGTCGATAAAGATCACGACAAATGAGTCAATAAATGGACGTAGAATTCTGTTCATCAAGTCCATGAAGATTGCTAGAGCGTTAGTCACTCCAAACGGCATTACCAAGAATTCATAGTGTCCATGTCGAGTTTGAAAAGCTGTCTTAGGTACATCCTCTTCCCTGACTCGCACTTGATGATATCCGGACCGTAGATCAATCTTGGAAAATATTGCTGCTCCCTGAAGCTGATCGAACAAATCGTCGATCCTGGGAATTGGGTACTTGTTCCGAATAGTGACTTTAGTCAATTCCCAATAATTAATACACATCCTGAATGACCCGTCCTTCTTCTTAACAAGCAATGTTGGTGCTCCCTAAGGTGATGCACTTGGTCTGATAAATTTCTTCTGCAGGTACTTTTCAATCTGCTTTTTGACCTCATTCTGCTCTACTGGTGCCATTCGATAGGGTGCTTTGGATACTGGAGCGCTACCTGGCTGAACTATGATGCTAAACTCAACATCACAGTGAGGGGGAATTCCAGGTAAATCCTCTAAGAATACAAGTGGAAAATTCCTCACCACTGGTATCTTGTTCACCTCTTCTAGTACCTGTACTTCCCTAGCAGCTGCAAAAGTCATTGCCTTCGATCTCTGCTCCCCGTGGAATACAAGTTCCACTCCTTCAGCTGAGATGGCTACCTCCTTCTCCTTGCAGTCAATGCTTGCCTTGTGCCTCGACATCCAATCCATACCAATAATGACATCTGTTCCGGCAAAACCCAACTCTAACAAATCGATACTTAGGGTTTCTCCGCTAATCTGGAGCTTACATCCCCTATAACATAGATCTGTATTAAGGGTTGCCCCTGACGGCATAGCTACCATTAAAGCTAACTCTGGGACTGCCTTTTGTGTGCATCTTAATTTTCCTGAAAAAGATTTTGACACAAAAGAATGAGTCGATCCATTATCAAACAAGACCGTAGCCAAAATTTCATTTTTATATATATGTCCTGTTACAACAGTTCATCCTTCATCAACTTCCAAAAACCAAAATACAACTTTAGAACTTATACACCATTTTCTTACATACCAGTAATTACCCTTCCATCCCCTTCGGCATCCTTCTTGGTCAAGGCGAACACTCTTCCTTGACGCATAGGCTTTTTCCCTTTGTCGGTTGCTCCCGACCCTGCTCTGTGGCTATTCCTTGCAATTTGGGGACAGCTTGACTTGATATGCCTTTCTAGTCCACACTGGAAACATTTCGGTGCATTCTTCCTGGGGCATCGATCCATAAAGTGTCCCTGCTCTCCACAGTGATAGCAACTTCCGAGCTTGATTTCTCTTGTATTGGTACTAACTTTCCGGAACTTCTGGCCCTTGCCTTGCTTCTTGAACTTTGATGTTGGGGTAGATCTCTTCCCTTTGTTCCAAAACTCCGTCCTTCCCTAATTCTGATTCATATCCGCCTCTGTCGCCGCAGCTCTTCTTACCAGCTTGTCGAATCGGCGAATGCCCAAGGGAACCATCCTCGACCTCAGTCCATGCCTAAGCCCTTGCTCAAACCTCTGGGCCTTCTTTACTTCCTTCTGGACCATCTCCAGTGCATACCTCGATAACTGAGAAAACTTCGTCTCATATTCTCTGACGGACATATTTCCTTGCTTCAAGCCATGGAATTCCATTGCTTTCTCCTCTTGCACATTCAAGGGGAAATAGTGTTATCGAAATTCCTTAAGGAAATCCTCCCAAGTGATCTGTCCTTCTCTAAGACCACGCTTCCCGGACTGCCACCAAACTCCGACGTCCTTTTCTAGCAAGATTGTGGCTAGACATACCTTGCTGTCTTCGGGAGTCATCAGCACCTCAAATACTGTCTTCACCTGACGTATCCAGTCGTCAGCAGCTATGGGATCAGCCTGTCCTTCGAAGACTGGCGGTTTCATCCTCCTAAATGATTCCACCATCTTCACTAGATCAGTATTCATCGCAACTCCTGGTGCTCTTTGTGGCGGCGCTTGGTTCCTTCTAGCTTCCACAAATGCTCCAATCATCTGATATACCTGAGTAAATTCTTCTCTTACATCAAGGCCAGTACCGTTGGGTCCACTGTAACGCCGCGAATTTCAAATAATGATAAACTCGGGATTTCACAGGATCTTTACTTCACTTCGTACAATTTTACAAGGAATTTGAAACTTTTTCAATAGTACATCAGAGTTCAATTACAACTTGGTTTTTCACAGCGGAAGAATGAAATTTACAATAAAACATTTACAACATCTTTAAAATAAAACAGCATCAGCATATCCACTTTATAGCTCCATGAATGGTCCTTTACCTGCATGTCAATCTGTGGGCACGTCAGTTATTTACAACTGACGAAATGTTATACACGGCTATCCTCTCTATGCCGGGAATAGTATAACGACCTCATACTTTAGCAAATCACAAAAAAAGATTGAATGAACATATAAAGTGTCAAAAGTGATTATTCTAAATATAAGTGTATGTCATGCCTTAATGCCTAATGCACACAATTCTACACTAGGATGACACTAATGCACACTTGTTCGGATTCTATGCATCCCATACTATATAGGTCCGAGGGCAAGCGCCTACGTACTCCACATTGAAGGGTTCGATCCTTCGCCATGAGACTACCCAGCAATAAAACAAGTTTTAGAGTTATTTCACAGATACGGATCTCAGCCTCCCTGGCTAGCCTCCCTGGCTTATATTAACAGATCCCAGCCTCCCTGGCTATTATATCGTGATGATAATCCCGTAAATGCCCTTCTAGCCCCAGTACATACATATTCTTTGGAGTATGGTAAATATCCGTCGACTACCCTAAGTCCCGGATAAAATACAGTCCATCTCCTATGGGGCAACCACAGTCCACCAACTGGGTCTATAGCCACGGAGATCCACCGCCGACTATATAGAAGCACCCATTTACGTTTGCACAAGTTTATCACATCTTCACTTAAGTGCCTAATTATTTTTAGTTCAAGACATGAATATGTTATCACCCTAGAATCAGTTTTACCTCATACCGGATTTATTCACAAAATACGAGATCGCCCGACGACATTATCTCAAAATCATATCAATTCTTTCTTTCAAAATTACCGGTAACCGAAGTTTCACTAATTCTTAATCATAATCTTTCATGTACAAGAAACATGGGTACACATACCCTTTTGTAATCATGTCATAAACTTATATAATTTCATCTTTCAATTCACTTCACAAAAATAATCAAATCATATCTTAACACTTATCCACAAAGTAATCATTTCATAGTCTTGCCACTATTCATGATCTAGTTATTCATAATAAATAATAATTCATTCACAATTTCAAATTCATACGATGTCTCATTTTAACACGATTCAATGTCTCATCTTTAGCACTAAACATGATTTACTCATTCACCACAAAATCTTTCATGATCTCAAAAGTCACATAACTCAACCATATTGCATTTCTAGAAATAAAGAGATTTCAATTCACCCTAAATCATTATTTTGTAAATTAAAAGTCATGCTCTTTACTAATACTTTTGTAGTCATTTATTTTTCTTTCTATCTCAAATCCTCGTTAAAACTTATCAATTACACAAAAACAATCTTTAAGAATAAATTCTTCATTTATGTTTTATGAATACTAAAATTTACCCAAATGAAACACTTTTGAAAGTCGAGCTGACCCACTTTCGAAACTATTTACCAAATTGACCTATTCATTATCAAAATTGCAGTGAAACGGAACTTTTGAAAGTTTTTACCAGACTGACCCACTCTCGAAACTATTTACCAAATTGACCTACTCACTATCAAAATTACAGATCTAGTTCCCCCGGAAGGTTTTACCAAACTGACCCACTTTCGAAACTATTTACCAAATTGACCTACTCATTATCTGCTCTTAAGGAAAAAAAAATGTTTTGGGCTTCTTAAGAATCGAACCCAGGTCTGCTGACCACTCACAACGGAGCCCAAAGTCCAATAGGCTAGCCACTAAGTCCATTGAGGACTTGTGTCATGAATTGGGTAGAAATTACTTTATACCAATAGTACCGATTTTAAATTTTTATTGAATAAAGCAAAATAAAAGTTAACTATCAAGATTCGAACCCAGGACCTCTTATAAAATAGTATTCACTGGCTAACCAATAAGTCCAATTATAATTTCTGTCTAAGAGTTGTATTTGTGTGTTTTTGTTCACACTTTTCTGAAATTGTTTCTCTTTATCAAAATTCATTTATCCAAAGATCCAACACTTTAGGATATTGAAATAAACTTTCTCTTGATTAAGATAAATTTTAAAAACAGTAGCAAAACTCATTTCAAACTCATTTAAAAATATATATTTCTATTTTTTATTTTTTTTTATAAATAATTTCCCTTCTCATTCTAGATATAGATTTTGCATTTTTTCTCAAAAACTTGATTTCTAGGAGTTTTATTCATGAAGACTAGTTTATGTACTTCATCCAACTAATTAAATTTTGGTAATAAAGATAAACAAGTCTCTTAATCATCAAGGATAATTCTTTTATGAAGAATTATATTTTTACATAACCACATGCAATAGTTGACATATTTTGTGGTAATAATCTAATTTATCTTTCTTTCTTTCTTCATTTGACTCATCATGGTATCAAGCATAAATTAGTAATTTCTTCATTCAAAAATATTCTTTAATAATTACTCATACTTGTCACAAGAATTTGCAAACATTCTAACATGGTCCATATGATTATTTCTCTACTTCTTAATTAGCATGGTAACAATTTGTTCACTAACTTTCAACAAGATTATTGTATATTGTGCTAGCATGGATTCTACATATATCTACACACATCACACTCAATTCATACTAGTCATATAAAATAATTAGCATGCAATTTCTACAATTAGAAAGTAGGAGACACCCACCTTTTGTTTGAAGGTTGAAAACTACAAATGAATAGCTCCTTCTTGCTCCTAGCAACTCCTAGTCCTCTTCTCCTCCTAGCAAAAGCTCCAAGCAAGAGATCCTCCAAGCACAATAACTCTCTTTCTTTTTCTTACACTCTTTTCTTTCTCTTTTCTTTCTCTTGTTTATTTTATTTTTGGTGTGAAAAAGAATGAGAAATGGGTTGCTATTTATAGGACAATGCTAGGGACTATATTGCAAAATCTCCCACCTAATAATTTCTCATTTTAATTCTCTTTTTAATTCTCACCTCTTCATATTTTTAACTCCTAAAACTCCCAACCTCTCATCTCCCCACTCTCCATGAACTTAACCACTCCATTAATCCCCTCCCCTAGCCCACAAAATGGTCCAAATACATTTGTGTGTGCATGCATACATGCACAAACAAATATGAACACATTTCTATAACTCAAAAATGTGTACTAATATTGTAACTTGTCATGTATTAGTACATGTTCAACCTAATTTAAGTTATAATTAGTGGGCTTGAATCATGGGCCTTCATTTTATTTAACTAATTTAATTATTCTAGTGGGCTCTCTTTTTAATTAGTCTATTGGGCTAGAATTTAACTTTAAGTCCATGGATCAAAAGAAAAGCTAAATAAAACTAATGCATGCTAAAAATAGTAAAATAAGAGTGGCAAAATGAGAATAAAAATTTGCACGTGCACCATACGTGCAAGAAAATGCATTTTAATCAAAATAGGGGGAAAATAAATTTTCGTTTTATAAAATAGATTTAAATACATAAAAATAAATAATTTAAACCTATAGAAAAATATTATACGTAGTGGTGGAAACACGTGCATCAAAACACGTAAAAAGCACGTAAAATACAAGATTGAAATTTGATATTTTGTTGACTCCAAATAGTGTAAAAATCAATAGAGGAAAATGCATAAATAGTTGTCAATCAAAATACGTGATGAAAACACGTTACAAAATATACGTGCGTAACACACAGGGGCAAAATTGTAATTTCAATTTTGCGGGGTGTTACACTCTCCCCCCCTTAGAGTAGTTCCGTCCCCGGAACTCGCTAGGGTAAAGATTGTATTTTGTACACGTCAAAGAAAATATTTGTATTTAGGAAACTGCAACTAAAAAAAAAGTAGTATGCGCAACAATAAAAACAAGACAAACTCTTTATAAGAAGACTATGAATATTAAGATGTTACAAGACAGAACAAGAAAATTAGGAAATGGCATAAGAACTGAAATGCGACAAGAGATAGAATAGTTTGAGAGAAAATTTCGTACAAAAATAATATTAGGTAAGCTATTAGATAAAAAGGAAAAGTCAATTATGTCTTTAATTTCGAAATAGTTCGGAAAACAATGTGGTGAAGAAAACATAGTCAATAGTTAGTTTAGAAAGAAAAAATTATCAATGTAATAAACGGTAGAGAATTCGCAAAATTAGCAATTTAAAACAAGACCATTGAATAAGAGTTTGGAAAAATAAATGGGAATGAAACTTAGTTGAAAGTATAGATAACATAAAATGACTTTGTATACCAATTAATAAAATAGTTTGTAAGGGAACTATAATAATTATACACACAATTTGAAAAAAAAAATAGAAAGCATATGTTGAAATACTTTGTGAATATACAAAATTTTGTAGTGATGAAAATATTTTATAACATTAAGACAAAATAGTGTAAAGCACATACACGAGATGGAAGCACAATTGAAAATAATAATTATATAGTGTAGCAAATTAGGACAATAGACATAAACAAGTATATGCAAAAATATTAATGTAATTAGATGAGGGTAAAATGATATGTATAATAAGAATATTGAAATATATGACATATATAGAAATCATTGGAAAAATATATGTAATACTAAGAATGTAAAGACAGTTAAAATTTGATAAAAGATAATGTATAAATCGTGAGTATGTGCAATGTAAGACTATAAAAGTAATGAGTAGCGATTAATAGAAAAATGAATTTATCAAAACAAATATGCAATAATAGTACCGAATGTAAACAAATAAAACAATAGTAGGTCGCATTTATATAGGTAGAAAATTTCAATCTTGTTAAAAACATATAGGATAAGATACTATAGTTTCATACAAATCAAAATCATATAAAATGAGAGCACATAAGAAAATTTCATAAGAAAAATCCAAAATAATAAATGAAGAAAATAATTGTTGAAATATTAATTTAATAAACGGCAACTTGACAAAATACGTAAAGTAAGAGTAGATATAAACGGGTAATCTTAAAGTGACATAAATACATGAAAGACAAAATTTTAAGTTTGAAAAATATGTTTAAAATATCAAGACTAAGGAAGATAGACAAATAATAAATATTCAAATGATTTAATTAACATAAGAAAATATTTATTTGAAAAAAAATATATGGAGAAAGTAGCATGATAAAAATCTACAAAATAATTTGAGAGGAAAGTGTGTAAGGTATCATGAATAACGGGTCAAGCTACCACGCTTCCACTGCGCCACTCTGATATCCAGGGGAAAATGTGCTCGCATACACTCTCATATTAATGTATACGAGGAGAACATCATGAATGAAATTGAATGCAAGTTCAATAACAACTTCATTCACGACTCCAGTCATCCAAAAGAAAGAGAAAACATCAGTGTATAGAGCAACACAAATGTAAATCACTTACATTTAAATCTCTATAGACTGAAACTCACACTCTAGTGTCCACAGGAATAATATTGAAACTACTCAATAAGGTGTCACGGGTTCTAGACTATAGTTAATGGTCTTATTACTTTTTCCAAACAGTTCTTTAGTCTATCAAGTTCGGATTTACTTGGGTTAGCCGTAAGAGTCGGTTCCCAGCTAGCGGTGGTCCGAAGACGCTTAAATACCGTGTCGCTTAGGGTTGTTTACATCCGGTTGACAGAAGGACTCTTTTGGTTTGTTCCCAAATTTATCGTCACTTTTTTTTTTTTCGTTCCTTATAAACTTGTACTACTTGTGAAGCATGCTCTGATACCATCTGTAACGCCCCGAATTTCAAATAATGATAAACTCGGGATTTCACAGGATCTTTACTTCACTTCGTACAATTTTACAAGGAATTTGAAACTTTTTCAATAGTACATCAGAGTTCAATTACAACTTGGTTTTTCACAGCGGAAGAATGAAATTTACAATAAAACATTTACAACATCTTTAAAATAAAACAGCATCAGCATATCCACTTTATAGCTCCATGAATGGTCCTTTACCTGCATGTCAATCTGTGGGCACGTCAGTTATTTACAACTGACGAAATGTTATACACGGCTATCCTCTCTATGCCGGGAATAGTATAACGACCTCATACTTTAGCAAATCACAAAAAAAGATTGAATGAACATATAAAGTGTCAAAAGTGATTATTCTAAATATAAGTGTATGTCATGCCTTAATGCCTAATGCACACAATTCTACACTAGGATGACACTAATGCACACTTGTTCGGATTCTATGCATCCCATACTATATAGGTCCGAGGGCAAGCGCCTACGTACTCCACATTGAAGGGTTCGATCCTTCGCCATGAGACTACCCAGCAATAAAACAAGTTTTAGAGTTATTTCACAGATACGGATCTCAGCCTCCCTGGCTAGCCTCCCTGGCTTATATTAACAGATCCCAGCCTCCCTGGCTATTATATCGTGATGATAATCCCGTAAATGCCCTTCTAGCCCCAGTACATACATATTCTTTGGAGTATGGTAAATATCCGTCGACTACCCTAAGTCCCGGATAAAATACAGTCCATCTCCTATGGGGCAACCACAGTCCACCAACTGGGTCTATAGCCACGGAGATCCACCGCCGACTATATAGAAGCACCCATTTACGTTTGCACAAGTTTATCACATCTTCACTTAAGTGCCTAATTATTTTTAGTTCAAGACATGAATATGTTATCACCCTAGAATCAGTTTTACCTCATACCGGATTTATTCACAAAATACGAGATCGCCCGACGACATTATCTCAAAATCATATCAATTCTTTCTTTCAAAATTACCGGTAACCGAAGTTTCACTAATTCTTAATCATAATCTTTCATGTACAAGAAACATGGGTACACATACCCTTTTGTAATCATGTCATAAACTTATATAATTTCATCTTTCAATTCACTTCACAAAAATAATCAAATCATATCTTAACACTTATCCACAAAGTAATCATTTCATAGTCTTGCCACTATTCATGATCTAGTTATTCATAATAAATAATAATTCATTCACAATTTCAAATTCATACGATGTCTCATTTTAACACGATTCAATGTCTCATCTTTAGCACTAAACATGATTTACTCATTCACCACAAAATCTTTCATGATCTCAAAAGTCACATAACTCAACCATATTGCATTTCTAGAAATAAAGAGATTTCAATTCACCCTAAATCATTATTTTGTAAATTAAAAGTCATGCTCTTTACTAATACTTTTGTAGTCATTTATTTTTCTTTCTATCTCAAATCCTCGTTAAAACTTATCAATTACACAAAAACAATCTTTAAGAATAAATTCTTCATTTATGTTTTATGAATACTAAAATTTACCCAAATGAAACACTTTTGAAAGTCGAGCTGACCCACTTTCGAAACTATTTACCAAATTGACCTATTCATTATCAAAATTGCAGTGAAACGGAACTTTTGAAAGTTTTTACCAGACTGACCCACTCTCGAAACTATTTACCAAATTGACCTACTCACTATCAAAATTACAGATCTAGTTCCCCCGGAAGGTTTTACCAAACTGACCCACTTTCGAAACTATTTACCAAATTGACCTACTCATTATCTGCTCTTAAGGAAAAAAAAATGTTTTGGGCTTCTTAAGAATCGAACCCAGGTCTGCTGACCACTCACAACGGAGCCCAAAGTCCAATAGGCTAGCCACTAAGTCCATTGAGGACTTGTGTCATGAATTGGGTAGAAATTACTTTATACCAATAGTACCGATTTTAAATTTTTATTGAATAAAGCAAAATAAAAGTTAACTATCAAGATTCGAACCCAGGACCTCTTATAAAATAGTATTCACTGGCTAACCAATAAGTCCAATTATAATTTCTGTCTAAGAGTTGTATTTGTGTGTTTTTGTTCACACTTTTCTGAAATTGTTTCTCTTTATCAAAATTCATTTATCCAAAGATCCAACACTTTAGGATATTGAAATAAACTTTCTCTTGATTAAGATAAATTTTAAAAACAGTAGCAAAACTCATTTCAAACTCATTTAAAAATATATATTTCTATTTTTTATTTTTTTTTATAAATAATTTCCCTTCTCATTCTAGATATAGATTTTGCATTTTTTCTCAAAAACTTGATTTCTAGGAGTTTTATTCATGAAGACTAGTTTATGTACTTCATCCAACTAATTAAATTTTGGTAATAAAGATAAACAAGTCTCTTAATCATCAAGGATAATTCTTTTATGAAGAATTATATTTTTACATAACCACATGCAATAGTTGACATATTTTGTGGTAATAATCTAATTTATCTTTCTTTCTTTCTTCATTTGACTCATCATGGTATCAAGCATAAATTAGTAATTTCTTCATTCAAAAATATTCTTTAATAATTACTCATACTTGTCACAAGAATTTGCAAACATTCTAACATGGTCCATATGATTATTTCTCTACTTCTTAATTAGCATGGTAACAATTTGTTCACTAACTTTCAACAAGATTATTGTATATTGTGCTAGCATGGATTCTACATATATCTACACACATCACACTCAATTCATACTAGTCATATAAAATAATTAGCATGCAATTTCTACAATTAGAAAGTAGGAGACACCCACCTTTTGTTTGAAGGTTGAAAACTACAAATGAATAGCTCCTTCTTGCTCCTAGCAACTCCTAGTCCTCTTCTCCTCCTAGCAAAAGCTCCAAGCAAGAGATCCTCCAAGCACAATAACTCTCTTTCTTTTTCTTACACTCTTTTCTTTCTCTTTTCTTTCTCTTGTTTATTTTATTTTTGGTGTGAAAAAGAATGAGAAATGGGTTGCTATTTATAGGACAATGCTAGGGACTATATTGCAAAATCTCCCACCTAATAATTTCTCATTTTAATTCTCTTTTTAATTCTCACCTCTTCATATTTTTAACTCCTAAAACTCCCAACCTCTCATCTCCCCACTCTCCATGAACTTAACCACTCCATTAATCCCCTCCCCTAGCCCACAAAATGGTCCAAATACATTTGTGTGTGCATGCATACATGCACAAACAAATATGAACACATTTCTATAACTCAAAAATGTGTACTAATATTGTAACTTGTCATGTATTAGTACATGTTCAACCTAATTTAAGTTATAATTAGTGGGCTTGAATCATGGGCCTTCATTTTATTTAACTAATTTAATTATTCTAGTGGGCTCTCTTTTTAATTAGTCTATTGGGCTAGAATTTAACTTTAAGTCCATGGATCAAAAGAAAAGCTAAATAAAACTAATGCATGCTAAAAATAGTAAAATAAGAGTGGCAAAATGAGAATAAAAATTTGCACGTGCACCATACGTGCAAGAAAATGCATTTTAATCAAAATAGGGGGAAAATAAATTTTCGTTTTATAAAATAGATTTAAATACATAAAAATAAATAATTTAAACCTATAGAAAAATATTATACGTAGTGGTGGAAACACGTGCATCAAAACACGTAAAAAGCACGTAAAATACAAGATTGAAATTTGATATTTTGTTGACTCCAAATAGTGTAAAAATCAATAGAGGAAAATGCATAAATAGTTGTCAATCAAAATACGTGATGAAAACACGTTACAAAATATACGTGCGTAACACACAGGGGCAAAATTGTAATTTCAATTTTGCGGGGTGTTACATCCACTACCTTCGACTTCAGTCTGGTCGCTCCGATTGCTTCTAGTTCTTCCTGCCATCAGAAAGCTAATACAGACATCATCAACCAACAATCATAATGCAAAAACCCATAACACACTAGCATTGGTCAAAAACATACTAGTTCCATTCGTTAAAGGGTTTTAAATAATTTGTCAACATACAATCACATCATCATCACATGGGTTCATACCACACCCATCAAAACAATAGCATGTTAGCCTAGCTATTCAGAAAGGTTGTCATCTATACACATCAAAAGAAATCCTACACATTTAAGGAGCCTCAAATGTTTCATCTCTACAGGGTGTTAAATCTGACTGAAACCAGCACAGTACATGCTAATAAAATCATCATAAATCGTATACTCATCCAATAGACACAAAATTTACATAAAAGAAATTAGACTTCATAATGAACAACATGCAAAAGGTTTCATGTCCAAATTCCAAGTCTACTCTGAGTTCTTAATTAAGCACAAAAGTCATCCTGTTCTTCAGTTACATCTCTAGCTACTGCTTAAAGATAAATTTTTAACATGCCTGTAAATTCATCCAAATATTTCCCTGATTTTTCTGTAGAGTCTATATACAAGTGGGAAAACAAGGTAAAACTTTCAGATTATCTTACTCCAATTAATTATGAAACATCAAACAATCTTAGGCATCATGTTAACCAATTTCTGCTGCTGTCTTACGACACAGTTCTACAAACGGATTTTATTAAAATATCAAATAATCTCAGAAAAATCTGAAATAATTCATGAACCATCTAGACATATATAGGAACAATTTGTAAAAATTTTATGATCTAATTTCATGTGGTTTGCTCTCGGGAAAATCTAGAAAATAGCATACAGATCAAGATTCCAGTTCTAGTTTCTGATTTCAACTTCCAATCTTCTTAAACATTCATTCTAACACTTACTACCACACATGCATGCAAGAAATCAATCAAGAAACAAAAGAAAGGTTTAGAGAAATTTCTCACCCTGAGTTGATTGTAGAGTAGTTGATATCTTTGAGCTTCCCTTCATCAAGAATCACTCCATGAGCTCCTTCTTCAATCTTTCTTCTTTCTCTCCTTCTCTTCTTTTCCTTGGTTTGAGTTCTGAAATTTTCAGAACAAGGGAGATGAATGAAAAGGGTTTTTGATGGAAAGGTGAGTGAGGAAAGAGGGAGGAAGGTGGGGGCCGGAATCTAGGGGGTAGGGGGGTAGGGTGCAGGATGGTTTTGGAGTGGAAACCATGGTCTAGCCAATGGTTTTGGGGTAAGATAGGTTGGCTATCCATTTTAGCACTTAAATGAGTTCCTTGATGTGAGACGAGGGGTTTATCGAGTGTACGCAAGATATACCCATCGTAGTATCATACAGTGTTATATTTGCATAGGTATCGTACCAAAAATTAGTGTTTATACTAGTATCGGTCCTCCTCATTCTCGTGCATCTTCTAGAACGCAACCATCCTCATGAACCGCCCCGCAAACCTTTGCACACCAACGATAGCAAAATCAACCAAAATACTGCAATCATGTGCATGCATACAGACAATATACATACATACATATATATATTTAGGTATCGTACAATCCGAGGTGTTGCACATTTAATTGGAATGTGATCAAAGAATACCATGTAGTCCTATAAAGTATTTTTCATCCACAATACATGCGCACAGCAGGATCCTGCGGCAATATATTCTACTTCGGCAGTGGAGAGAGTTACAGAGTTCTGCTTCTTGGATGCCCATGAGATAAGGCAATTACCTAAGAAGTGACATGTGCCGCTAGTACTTATTCTGTCTGTTAAGCTACCGGCATAGTCTGCATTAGAGTACCCTACAAGTGAAAAGTTTCAATTTTTCGGGTACCAAAGTCCAGTATTGAGTGTGCCTTTAAGATATCGAATGTTACGCTTAACAGCAACCAAATGCGAGTCTTTGGGACACGATTGAAAATGTGCACTTAAACAAACACTAAACATAATATCTGGACAAGATGCAGTAATGTAAAGTAAACTACAATCATACCACGATAGGTAGAAATGTTAACATTGTTAACAAATTCATCCTTGGAAAACGTAGTGGTAGTTGCCATAGGTGTTTTGTAAACATTTGCATTCTCAAGACCAAACTTTTTGACTAGTTCATTTGCATATTTGGATTGATTTATAAAGATGTCATCATTTCTTTGTTGTATTTGAAGCACAAGAAAATAAATTAGTTCACCCATCATACTCATTTCGAACTCATCCTGCATTTGCTTAGAGAATTCCTTGCAAAGATTTTTCATTAGTAGAGCCAAATATAATACCATCAACATAAATTTGAACAATTAGAATATCTTTAGAAACATGTTTTATAAATAGTGTAATGTCTACTTTCCCTTTAGAGAAGCCTATGTGAATTAAGAACGAACTTAGTCGTTCATACCAAGTACGAGGGACTTGCTTCAAACCATACAAAGCTTTATCATGACGGAATACACGGTTTGGGTGTATGGGATCAGTGAATCCTGGTGGTTGTGCAACATAAACTTCTTCCGAAATAAAACCATTTAATAAAGCACTTTTGACGTCCATTTGAAAGAGAGTAAAGTCCATATAAGAAGCAAAAGCAAGCAAAATGCGAATGGCTTCAAGCCGTACAACAGGAGCAAAAGTTTCATCAAAATCAACACCTTCTTGTTGGTTATAACCTTGTGCAACAAGACGAGCCTTATTTCTAGTGATAGTGCCCGATTCATCTAACTTATTCCTAAACACCCACTTAATTCCAAGTATGTACCTATTGTGATATCTAGGAACAAGTCTTCATACTTGATTCCTTTCAAATTGATTAAGCTCTTCTAGCATTGCCATGATCCAGTCATTATCTTGCAAGGCCTCCTTAATATTCTTAGGTTCAAGTATAGAGATGAAAGCGGAAAAACACATGAAATTTTGAGCTTGTGTTCGAGTAGTTACCCTTTCGACATATCGCTTCGTATAAGATTTGGTGGATAGCTAAACATGATTTTCCATGCGGGGCGCCTTTCGTTGGTAGAAGATTGATGTTGTATATGATCATCTTCCATGACATCAATTAGTTGTGTCGGGATCTCTTTTATTTGGGATTTGGAAGCATCTTCATCTAGAGGAGGCTTATGATTTTTAGAGTCCACATTTGGTTCTTGGTCAATGTGTACATGTTTCTTTTCAACCCGAACACCTGTCTCATCATCATCAACAACATGCAATATTTCTTTGGTGTAGGGATTAGTTTCATCAAATATAACATCAATGGATTCATGAATGGTGCATTTTCTTTTATTAAATACACGATATGCCTTGCTACTTAAGGAATATCCTAAGAATACATCTTCATCCCTTTTACGATCAAATTTTCCCAAGTTATCAAGAGTATTTAAAATAAACACTTTACACCCAAAGACGTGAAAGTAACTTAAGTTAGGAATTTTTCCATAATATAGTTCAAAAGGCGTTTCCTCAAGATATTTCCTAATGATTACCTGGTTAATTGTATAACATGTTGTATTGACTGCCTCTGCCCAAAATGACTTAGGTAAATCTTTTTTCACTGGGCATGGTTTGGGCCATTTCTTGAAGAGGTCGATTTTTTCTTTCAACAACCCCATTTTGTTAGGGAGTGCGAGGACATGAGAACTCATGTTTTATTTCCTTTTTGTCACAAAATGATGTAAAGAGTTCGTTTTGAAATTCTCCACCACGATCACTACGAATAGTAACAATGGTGAGGCTTTTCTCATTTTTCACTCTACGACAGAACTTTTGAAAAACATACAATGTGTCAGCTTTTTGTGACAAGAAGGCAACCCAAGTAAATCTACTATAATCATCAATAACTACAAAAGCATATCGTGCACCTCTATTACTACATGTTCGTGATGGTCCAAATATATCCATGTGCAAAAGTTCAAGGGGTCTAAAAGTTGATACCATCTTCTTGGGCTTATGAGAACTTTTAGTTTTCTTACCGAACTGGCACGACTCACAAGGTTTATCTTTCTCAAATTTGATTTTAGGGATCCCCCTCACAAGCTCCTTGGTTACAAGTTTGTTGAGATTATCCATGGCTGTGTGTCCAAGTCGCCAATGCCATAACCAACCATCCTTATTTCTAGCAACAAAGCACCTCATATTGTCCTATGCTAATTCATTAGAGTTTATAACGTATATTGTTGCATCTGTTAGCGGGAAGTAAACAAGATTTATTGCTATCTAGTACAGTGCATGTATTTTTATCAAAAGTAATAGTATAACCTTTGTCACATAATTGGCTGACGCTAAGTAAATTGTGTTTCAAACCTCTTACCAATAGAACATCCTCAATGGAGCATGAAGAACCAAAATTTATTTTACCTAATCCGATGGTTTGACCAGTGCTATTATCTCCAAAGATGATATCCTTCCCTCTTTCCCTTGATAGTGATGCAAAGTATCTATTGTCACCTGTCATATGGTTTGAGCATCCACTATCAAGGTACCACCGATCTTTAGTCTTGATATGCTGAGGTACCTACATCAAGATTAGTATGTATAATTTTGGGTGCCCAAGTTTGTTTTGGACCTGCATTTACATTCTTTCTTACCCAAACAAAATTAGTATTCCTTTTTAATGAGCAATTATAAGAAATATGCCCTAGTCTACAGCAGTAGTGACATGTGATACGACTATGTCTTGGGTCATGCACACTTGCATAGTTTTGAGTTGATTTGTGATTATGTTGGTGACTATGCATGTGTGTGACATGATGATTTAGATTTTTTGTTGGTGTATTGACTCTTTGTAACCAAGCCCTCGATTATCATGATAAGATCTTGAATTTTTTTTAATAAGGTAACTGGGCACTTCATATTTTTCAACAATTTTTCGAGCGCAATTACTCTTTTACAAAGTCTTTTCCTAGTCATCTCATCATCTTTTGTGTTCCAATGAAGAGTGTCTAGTGTAGCATCAAGTATTCTATTTTGTTCAAGAGCTTCATTACAACTTTCCACAACCTCATCAATATTTTTTTTGCATTCTTTTAAATCGTCAGTGAGTTTAGCAATATAAACATATTTCTCATGAATTTCTCTTAAGTTTTCATCATGTGTTGCGAAGGATTCTTGAGTTTGTTGTTTTAAATGTTCATTTTCCTCTAGCAATACATCATGATTTTTTCTAGATGACTCGAATTTTTCCATGATCAAAGAATTTTTGTTTTCCAGTTTTTGAATTTTAGCAATGCAAGAGTCATGAGATTCATTTGAGATTTGTTTATATTGTCTTAATTCACGACTCAATTTCTTAGCATAATCTTTTAATCCATTACACAAGTCTACTAAATCATCGTAAGTGGGTTCTTCGATTACCTCTTCTTGGGATGGTGATTGCACCTTACCGTTCATAAGGGCCATGAAGCCAACATTGTTGTTATCCTGCTCATCCTTGCTTGAATCTGAGTCTAGTCATGTTACCTTCTGCGCCTTCTTTTTCAATCCCGGATTGGAGTGGTAGTAGTCCCTATTCCTGTCCTTTGAGACGGGACAATTTGCCAGAGGCTTCTTGCATTTGTAGCATGCGTCATCTTCATCCTTTTCTCTTTCTCCTTGGTACCTGCCATATTTTTTATGTTTAAGGTACTTACGAAATATCTTAGTCAGTAAGGTGATCTCTTCGTCTAACTCCTCATGATCTGACTCTGCTTTTGATGATCGAGATTTTTTTGCTTTCAAGGCGATGGTCCTCTCTTCGATTTTTGGTTCAATCCCGATGTTCTGCCTATATCTTTTGGTTTCGGTCATCTTCATTTCGTAAGTCTTCAGTTTTCCTTGGATGGTATAGTAATCGAATCCCTTTTCCTCAAGGGTCTCCCTCATTGCAGCAGCTTTTACATCCCATTCCGACGTGAGACAGCTTATGAGTTTTTCGACATTTCGGTCATCATCCAATCCCTTACCTAAGCTCTCAAGCTTATGTGCAATAATATCGAAGCGGGCAAGCATTTGATCCACGTTCTCTCCTGACAACATACGAAAAACATCAAACTTATAAAAACATAAATTTACTTTAGCTTTTACCTCAGAAGCGGTTCCCTTGTGCCGTTTCAGCATGTTGTTCCAAATCTCGTATGCCGTCTTGTAATTTCGCCCGCATCGCATTAATTCTTCATTGTTCAATCCTGCATAAAGGGTCGTCATAGTTTTGGAGTTTGTTGTTTTTAGTGCTAGCTCTGCTTTTGAGAAAGTTGTCTTTCCATCGCTGACCGGAATATCTGTTTTGTGTATGCACACATTCCATACTTCTTCTCCAAGCATTTGTAAGAAATGAGACATACGAGCTTTCCAAACATCATAGCATTTCCCATCAAAATATGGTGAGCGTGATAGACTTGTCTCATTGGAGATGAATGACTCCGATGAGTACAAGTTTTCGGGAGGAGGAATTTCGGCCATTGGATGTAACTACCGTTCCCGCTATTTTTATTTTTCCCCTTTTGTAATATTTTATCTGTAATTGAATAAAATACTCTATTTTTGTTTCTTGATTATTTTAATTTAATTTGTTCATGAAAATCTTCGTTCATCTTAATTGAACTATTCTTATTGATTCTATTTTCTTTTATTAATTGTGGGTGTTTTTATTTGAACCCTATTATTTTAGATCTATCTCTTATTGAACTCTAAAACCCAATTTCATTTGTTTTTAACCCAAAACCATTATTATTGGATCCTAAACCACTAACCCAACATCCTAATTGTATCCTATAAATACAATCCTAGTAGAAACCCCCAAAAATTTTACAAATTGAAACCCTAGAGCCACTTATCCTCTCTCCGCTCTCCCCCCATTCTCTCTCTCCCGATCGTTTCCCGCCCAAAACTTAGAACCCATCCACTGTCTTCTTCCCCGGCCTCATCTCCGGCCACCCCTGTCGTCGTCACCTCCCGTCGACACCCTCTCGTCGCCACCCTCCTGTCGGCGCCGCCAACACAACCCGCCAGCACCCTTCTCCTCTTCCTCGACATCAACAGCAACCAAACCCAAACCCCCTGCTACTGTCGTTGATCCTCCCTCCTCGACCCTCCACCATCGCGTCATTTGCCGCCTGCATCGCCGACCACCAGCGTCGGCCAGAACCAAGCCCCTTTGCTGTCGTGCCCTCTCTCTCTTGCTGATTATTGCTTGAGTTGCTTTTGCACGTGCGATTTGTATTAGTTCGTGGGTTCGTCGCTTCGGGATCCTTATCTCATTATTTTTTGTATTCAATTTCGTCGTTCATAAGGCAAGTCACTTTCTCTTGAATTGTTAATTGTATAAAATTCAAGTTTTGTTGAAACTCTTACAAGTAGATCCCTTCGTTCATCATATTATACATTGTTCATCTCTTTCGTTGGGTATATTGAGGGTTTACATGAGCTAACCCCAATATTCTTGACATCGTGCCACTTTTGACTCTAAAGAATGAATCTTTCATGCATTCACATGGAATTGAGAATAGGGTTGTTCATAAAATTATCACACAAATAAATTATTGTAGAGAGAATTGCTAGGTTGTATGTGGTTGATCGATTGATATTTGTTGATGATAAATTGATGTATGCATGTATTCTAATTTTATTCATCTTCTTATTGCACTCATCATGCTGATTATATAATTTATTGACTATATGATTGATACCCATCATGTTTAATTAAATTATTTCATGAAAAACACCTTAAAACCTGTATGTTGCTTGCTGGCTGTATGTTGAATGTTATTTTTGACCCGGTAAATGATCTTAAAACGAATAACTTTCTGCATAAGAATTGTAGCCTTATCTTTCTAATTTCCAGAACATCTTGAATTGATAAATTTCGAGTTGTGTAGCAAAAGTTATGCCCATTTTAATACAACAGTGTTTTTATTTCCAGATTTTCAGATTCTTGTATTTTGCATGCTTAAACTATTAGAAGGCTGATCAAATGATAAAACTTTACTCTGATAATTTTCAGATTGTTTCTTAACAAGTTTAGGAGTCTAATAAATATTTTTAATGAATTTAATATTGAGTTTTCGCTAATTCTAAAATTAAAATAACATGATGTCGAAATTCTGCCTAAACATGAAATTTGTAAAGAATGGTGTGTTTGACCTAGCTACTGTCGCCGGATTTTGAACTTTAAATATGCGTTGGAACCATGTGGAAGTCTAGTTTCTAGAACTTCTGATGGTTTTAGTTTTTGAGTTTTGTTAAAGTGGGAAACTATATTTTTGTGCAGACCACTCTTACTGTCCAGAATTTTATATTCCAGATTTTAATAGATTAATTATTCCTATATCATACTATTACATGAATTAATGTATGTATGTTGAATTGCATGATCCCAATGAGTTATTTTCACCATTCTAATTGTCCTAACCCATGTTAACATCCTATTGTTTCCCTATTGATACTATCGTTCATCGAAAAGTCCCTTAATTGCATATTCTATTGTTGCATCTATGAAATAATTAACAAGCCAGGGTGTAAAGGGTGAATTAAGTAGTGAACAAAGTAGAGATTGTACTTGGAGGAGGGGCCCATGATTCCCTAAATAATGTTCCGGCTAGTGTTTTATCGTGTGATTATGGATTACGGCCGTAACCCAATCTATCGTGTATCGTATCATTGCCGAAGACCGTATAGTGCACCGAAAGGTGAATAGTGTTTACCGTTGCCAAGTACATGATCTACAGAGTACACCACTTAAGTCTAAGCGAAATTGTATGTATGCATCGAACCTGTGGTATGGAACATATGAGACACAGTAGTACGTGCATTAGTTAGGATTAAAATGATTAATAGACATAAGGATTGACACATCATCGACATTACATATTGTTCATCATTGTTTCTATTGATATCGAATATTGGCTAAGTATTATTGATATTGATCATTGATTATTGTTACCGAATATTGAATCATTGTTTATAGTCATTGCACCAATTACCGTGATATTGATTATTAATTATCGTCTCATGTTATTGATTCCTATTGATCCATTGAAATCATTGTTATACCGTTATTCAATTGTTCCTTACTTTCTCTACTTGCTGTCCATGACTTGGTCTAAGGACAATTTTTCTTTTCTTTTTAGATGAAGTGAACACAGGTAATGAAGGAGAATTGTCTGCTGAGATTTGAGAACAAACTTGAACTACCGCTTTATAATTGAATGTTTTTTTTAATGATCTTATTGTATTGAGACTTGTTACTATTGTGTTTGGAATTTATTATTATATTGGGCTTATGTCCCAGATTTTATTATTGTTTCCAGATATTGGATTATTATTGTATTTGGATATTTTATATTGCTTCATTCCAAGTATTATTGTTCATGAGATTATTATTATTGTCTGCGCAATTATTCTGTATTGATTATATTGTTGAGTTGATCGGATAAACAGCTTATGGGTGACGTTAGTCATTCGCTGGGCCAATGTCATGTACTCGTATTCCGTATTTTTGGAAAGCGGAGCGTGATATTGGACATTTTGCTTAAGCTTTTAAGCTCTTTGTAAGCACCTCACTCTGATACCACTGTAAATCACCCTAGGGGGCGTAAATAGGGTGATTGTGCGGAATTTAAAAATTAATAATTAAGTTGCAAATTAAAAGAGAAGAGAGAGAGAAAGCAAACACAGCAAGCACAAGTGACGCAGCGATATAACGTGGTTCAACCCCCAGGTCTACGTCCACATCATTTACTTGTAGCAATTCTTCGCCACAAGCGTTCCACTATACTCAAACCCATTGTACAGTGATTCTCGGATTCAGGCCGAAATACCTATTACACTCACAGGACTTCCAACACAAGCCCCGTCAATCTCACCGAAGTGGAAGAAAAGAAAAACTCAAGATCTTTAATGATCCTGACTGAAGAAAACAGATAAGTATCACACACACTCGAATTGATTATTGAATTGATTAGTTCAGAAGATTTTTTCTCAGAGCAATATGTGAAGAATACACAGTGGGTTTGTCCAAATATATAGATTAGGAAATAGAAATGATACATTCCAAAAAAAAATGAACAACGTGAGATACGGTCAACCGCAATTAAGGGACAATCGACCGTTCATCTTTTAAACGAAAATTCGAAAGATGAATGGTCGACTGTTTCATTATATTGACTATAACGTGTGGTCGACTGTGGTATGGTCGACCGACATTGTAGTACGGTCGACCGCAATCGTACTGTTCTTGACGAAACCACTTTATATGCTTACCATATACTAATCAATCAAATACATATAAAATTTCACATATATGGAATAAAAAAACTGATCTTGCTAGCTTTCTTGGGCACTAATCAACATGTGCTCTTTTTGAATAACTTCTTCTTTTGCTTGATTTTGCAATCCTTCTTTATTTCTTTCCTTCTTTGCATATTCTTTAATCTCTTATTGATTTTATTTACTCCTGAAAATCTGAACATCTCAATTTAAACTTATTAGTATTTGTAAGCACGTTTTGTGCACACCAAACTAAGAGTCAGCACCTATTTCGATGGAATGTAGTTAAGTGTGCTTGCATAAATACATTCATCGATCTCGATTTAAGTAAAGTGCTCTATTCTCTCTCGGCTTTTTTGGCTGCAGTTTAACCTAATGTAACCCCGAAAAGCCTTCCTAGTTTTAACTCAATTTCATTACTTTTTTCAGGCCAGGAGATGGAACTTTGATGAAAACCATATGCCTACTTCAGCTTTGCCGAGTGAGTGCCATACTCTACGAGTGGCTTCACTTCCCTTGGTTCCATAATTTCTACAACTAGTATAATTATGTGCAATATATTGCACATAATTTTAAAAAATTGAGAAAATAACAAAACTACTTTTAAAAAATTCTCTAATAACATTTATACAATATTGCATGGTTTTCAATGTGATTAAAGAATAGGGTTGCACTTTAAAATTTAGATGGAGAAAGAGTGGGGGATTGGCTCCTAAATTTGTACTCATTTTTTTGTTTTTATTATAAAAAATTAGAAAAAATTCTTGGACCAAAAGTTGTTTAGCATAATATATTGTATAGATTTCGGGTTTGATAAATTCGATATGAACTAGCAAAAAGCTGGGATTCGGGGCCTTATTAACCTTCTATTAGGCTAAGGAAACAACGGCCCATTTGCAACAGGGGATTGGATCCTACCAGATCTTACAACTCAAGGCTCAATCAAAATCAACTCAAACCTTCAAACATTCAAGAATACTTACTTTTTTTCATATATATAGGATAGAGTCAGAAGACTCTAGCCCAGAATAATATAAAAATAACGAATAGTATCTTACAATGCAAAGATTTACAAGCAGTAAAATAGCGACCAAAAGAATAAAGAACAATCCCACTGAAGCTTGAAAAAACTAACAAGGCATAAGCGCAAATAAGAGATTTGCAACAACTAACAAAACACAAAAATAA
This sequence comes from Hemerocallis citrina, assembly GCA_017893485.1. Lineage (NCBI taxonomy): Eukaryota > Viridiplantae > Streptophyta > Magnoliopsida > Asparagales > Asphodelaceae > Hemerocallis > Hemerocallis citrina. Next base: position 77,787,790 of record CM030362.1, read on the forward strand.
TAGAGATTTGCAACAAACAACAAAACTCAAAAATAGCAGAGATAGGCGAGAAAAATGTCAGGAGTGAATGAAAATCATGAAGACCAACAACCGAATAGGGCGCCCCGAATTTCCAATATAATATCTTAGAAATACGTGGAACAATTCCCAGCATCAACTTCAATGTAATATTAAACACAGTCCAAAAACACAGATAATTTTTATTTCAAATTTTTATTACAACAATAATTTACAAACACAGCGGAATACAAAACACCTTGAATTACAAACTTTCTTTTTACAACACTTCTTTTACAAAATTTACGCAAAAGCTCTATTACATAAATTTATCTCAAGCATCCGAACCCCAAGCTCTAAGCAACAACAACCTGTAAAATATGAGGCTAGAGATGATCCCTAACCCCCAAAACTAAAGGGGTCAGCCATAAAGGTGTGAGTGACATAAAACAAAGCAACATAATTAGATCATAAAATACTGAGTCATCAACAACATGTATCATCCGCAAGAATAAATGAATGAGAAATAACAAATCATTAAAGCATGAAAACATCAAGGAATATAAGATAGCAAATAGTAATTCATAAAAACGACAAGTGAATCTAGACTAAGTGTCAAGTGTAGGAAAAACAGGAAAACACAAGCATAAAACCAAGTCAAGAAAACACAAGCTTTATATGCTGACTCTCTAATGCGTACTTGTCGGATTCTATGCATTCCATAGTACATAGGTCCGGTGCAAGCCCTTAACGATCTCCATTTTATAGGGATAACCCCTTGTTATGCAACTAATCCTACCAATGTGATGGAAAACAAGATCCAGAATACTCTGCGAATAGGCACCACAGTCCTCGACGCGCAAGCATCATGTAAGATAGCTAAAAAATAACAGGAGAATCATCTCCCAAACCCGTGTACCCCACGAATAGGCTTGCAAGGCCCTCGACGTGCAGATACACCAAGTACATTCCGTGAATAGACCTGCCGACCCTCGACACGCGAATGCACCCTGCATGCTCCGTGAATAGGCCTGCAGACCCTCGACACGCGAACACACAAATGTCCCATCGAGACATAACAACAAACAGTCCTGGATCGCATCCGTTGGACTAAAAAAACCATGAGCCTATGCTTACGTTTCCCAAGTTCCATCACATACCCACTAGTGTCTGTCCTTAAGTTGATTATTATTAAAAATACAAAATCCCTATATCTAGAATTAGTGTATCCTGCTGGACTTAAATACTCAACAACAACTAAACCAAGACCCCCCAGGTCTAACTCAACAATCTCAACTTGCCGGTTCACAGGACTCCCACTCAACTCCTAGAGATCTCAACAAGACCAAAACTTACAAATCCATCGTCAAAACGATCATAGGGAGAGTCCTCTCCAATCAACAAAACTCAAATCTATATAAAATTCCAGAATCCAAATCCAACGATAAAATATCTTGAAAACATATGTCTTGTAGAAACAATAATATTTAGAATAGTAAGTTATAGATCCAAAAACATTTAAAGAATCAACCATTTAAAGAATACCTGAAAAACTCAAGAAAGCATCAGTATATGTCGACTGTAAAAAGGTCATCAGTCTACTGCCCAGAGCAAAAAACCAACATCTTTAAGAAAATAAATTCTAAGTATTGACGGTCGACTGTAAAAGACACCAGTCGACTGTCCAGAGAGAAATCCAACATTTTTAAGAAATAAATTCTAAGTAGTAGCAGTCGACTGTAAAAGGGTATAGGTCGACTGTCCAGAGTGAAAAATATAATAACTTCGAGAAAATAATTCTAAGGCGAACCAGTCGACTGTAAAAGTCATCAGTCGACTGTCCAGAACAAAATTTCAAGAAAACTATTGAAAACAGCAGTCGGGTCGTGCCAGTCGATTGTAAAGGTCACACCAGTCGACTGTCGACCTACAGACTGCAGACTTTAGGTTATGCATATATCAACTGATACGAAGATATACTTTACAAAACGAAATCTATAAAAAGTATATTTCTGATATGATCAAATACAACTTATAGGATACACAAAGATCCATAGAAACCAATCAAAACCACTTGAATAGATAAAATAACTTTTTGATGAACTTCTTCAAATAAACCATGAATGTGTGCATATATCAAAATTAGAGTTTTTAAAAAATCAATCATACATCCAAATAACTTTGTTTTATATTCCAAACCATATCAATACCAAAATATTCAGATTTAAACTTAGCATTTGAGAAATCCAAATTCGAACAACATCTTTCACAAAATCACAAATCCCCATTTTAGTTATCATAACTCAATCTTCAAAACATGGTCTTTTATTCCATTACTCATTCTCAAATTTCTCAAACTCAATCTCAACTAATCTCAATAGTTGATTCATAAACAAAACAAATTTATCATCAACATGGCCAAGTTATTTTCATCCAACTCACCAATAGTCCCCAAAAATCTCATCTTTAATTAATTAATGCATCACATCCATCAAACTCAATCAAATCAATAATCCAAAAGAAAAAGTCTACTCACAATTTATATTAGGTTCTCCAACAAATCTAAAATCATTCATATGCAAATATCTAGGGTTCTTCTCAAAGATCCAATTTTTCATCCATCCAACATACATATTCATACCAAACCCTAGCATGCTTTCTAATAGATGAAATTAGACATCCAAGATTAATCAAAACATTCATATCATTCTCATACAACATACATAAATCAAAGAAAACGAACAAGACACTCACCTCAATGAAGAAATCCAATTGAATAAGCAAAACCCTTCTTTGCGAAATCCAAGATCTTCTCTTTCAATCTCCAAGAAAAATAAAAATAATAAACTTTTGTGTTGTGCAGCGAATGACGGCTGCACTCCACCTTTTATACAGGCCGGAATTGAAGAATTAGGGTTTTAAACACATTTGCAAAATAATCCTTTAACAAATTATTACTTTACATATATAAACCTTTCTTTATAAAGTAGTTAAAATAAGTTAAATAAATTAAAACCAAATCAAGTCGTTTTACTACAGAGTTGTCCAGCAATCCAGCACAGCCCAGAAATACAGAAAATTCGGATTTGTACTCAGGGTGGCGATTTTGCACAAAAACCCTTCTTTTTGTAATATTTGCAAATACATCATAAAATATTCGTAAAAGTCCATAAAATTCAGGAATAATATCTAATAATACATATTATATTTTCTAATTAAAATATCTGACTTTTACTTTCCAGGAAAACATTTGCACAAGATTCAACATAAATTTCATATTTGCAAAAACACCATATTTGTTTAAATCTTTACCAAATCAACTCTAAATAAAATTTAAATATATTTTAATTTCAATAGTGACCATGGAAAGCCCAAAAATCAGTAAAAATGAATTTTCATTATTTATTTGAGATCTAAACGGCTTTTTACATAAAAGCCCCTCTCTTTCGAGGTATTTATAAAAATAGTTTCTTTATTCAGAAAAATCCCAAAATTTAGAATATACTATATTATAAGTAGGAGAATTTACTAAAAATATAAAATTGAATATTTATACCAAAATATTTGCACGTGTTTTGCACGTGTAAAAAGATAAATCTTTAGAAAATATTTATTAAATCTCCAGAAAATCATTTTAATTCATTTATAAATCTTTAAAATTATATTTAAATATACGGGGTGCTACATTGCAGCAACCTGAGAAGTCAGCAACAATCTGAAAAGGAAGGAACAACCCAAAAGACAACCTCCACAAAGCATAAATGAAAATTCAGAAGAATAAACAGAAGAGCAGCAATGGGCACAGCCTGAAAAAAGCACTTAACGCACCACACGCACAAAACCAAAATATAGGCAATACTGAAGCTAAAACTAAAAGAAAACCAGAAATGAACCAGAAAATATGCAGCAGTAAGAAGGCAACGCTGAAGCTAGAAGCAAACCATAAATGAACCAGATAATACGCAGCAGACAGAAACTAAATAGTAAAGACAGGAAATAAAATAGAGACCATATAGAACATAACTAATTTGTTTTTTTTGTAAAGGTAAAAAAATAAAGTTTCCCACGAGTTTCTGTAGCGCACCGAATTTCTAATATAATATCTTAGAAAATACGTGGCACAATTTCCAGCATCAACTTCAATGTAATATTAAACACAACCAAACACCAATAAAAAAATTTCAACTTTCATTACAATAATCATTTACATAGCACAGCGGAATACAATACACCTTAAATCACAATTCTCTTTTCTTTACAACACTTTACAATTACAATAAAATCATTACATCACTTGAACTCAAGCATCCAAACCTGAGCCTTAAGAATCACCTGTGAAATATGAGGCTAGAGATAATCCTAACCCCCAAAACTAAAGGGGTCAGCCATAAAGGTGTGAGTGACATAAAACAAACAATATAAGTAAAGCATGGATTTATCAACAACAGAACATAACAAGAGTAAATGAATATAGGAAATCACAAATGTGTAAAACACAACGAGTGAAGCTAGACTAAGTGTCAAGTGTAGGAAACAGGAAACCACACGCATGAAACAAAATCAAGAAAACACAATTCTATATGCTGACTCTCTAATGCGTACTTGTCGAAGTCTATGCATCCCACTCTACATAGGTCCGATGCAAGCCCTTAACATCTCCACCTTGTAGGGTTTGATCCCCCGCTATGCAACTAATCCTAACATGATGACTACTACGAGATAAAGATAAACTGTGAATATTAGCTCATGCCCTGATAATTCCGGAGGTCAATCTCTATCCACAGATAATTCCGGAGACTATTTCACTCACACCTAAGAATCTTCGAGAATACCCCACACCGCAAGTAATGGCACCTCATCACACGAATACCACATGTGCGTCGCCTCGACCTCGATAATTCCGGAGATCAATCCCACACCACAGGTAATTTTGGAGACTATTTTACTCACACCTGGATAATTCCGGGGATTATCTCACACCACAAGTCATACTGAGGTCCATAACTCATGTTTCCGTTCATCATATCACCACTGGTGCCTGTCCTTATCATTTAGGTTATTTAATTACTTAATGAATCTCCTAGAGTTGGTGTACCCTACCGGACTTAACTCAATAACTGATCAACTAAAATTGCCTCAACAGGCCCAAACATAAATATCTCAACTGCCGGTATACTAGGGTCACACACACCCTCTAGAGACTCACACTCAAATATCCAACCAACCTTCCAACATAAATTGCTCAGTTAAACCACTTGAAAACGTATGTTCAATAGAAGATAAAGTGCAGAATAGTAAGTTATAGATCAAAACATCTAGAGAATAAATTATTTGAAAGAACATTCATAAATATAAGGATACATCAGTATCAGTCGACTAATAACAAGCGTAAGTCGACGGCCCAGAAAGAGAATTCTATGGTTTTAAGAAAATAATCTAAGTGTTATAGGTCGACTTATAAAAACCATCGGTCGACTGTCCCGAACGAAAATCCAATAATCTTTAGGAAAATAATCCTAAGTGTAGCAGTCGACTGTAAAGGGTATTGGTCGACTGTCCAGAGAGAAAATTACAATAACTTTGAAAAATAATTCTAAGTGGTACCAGTCAACTGCTAAAGTCTTCAGTCGACTGTCCCGAACGAAATTTCAAGGAAACTAGAGAACATAGCAGTCGGGTCGTGTCGGTCGACTGAGAAGTCATGCCAGTCGACTGTCGACCTACAGACTGCATACTTTTGGTTGTGCACATTTCAACCGATACGTAGTTTTACTTTATGAAAACGATTTCTACACAAGCTTATTTCTTATATGACCAAATACAACTTGTAGGACATATAATAGTCCTTAAAACTAGATCAAACTACTTGAATTTATAAAACTAGAGATTTTGTTGATTTCTTTCGATTAAAACATGGATTGTGCATATAGTCAAAATAGAGTTTCTTAAAAATTTACTGATCACTGAAATAGTTCGTATTCAGATCCAAACCATATAAATATCAAAATCTCAAGAAAATTCTCAATTTGGGTATATTCTTCAACTCAACTACATTCTCAATTTCGATTTTCAAGACATGATCTCTTGATTCATAACTCTTCCATTCAAATTTCTAAAAACTGAATCTCTACCACAACTCACAACCATAATCAATTGATAACATCACCATATCAAATTTGTATTCCACCAATACTCAAAAGTTATAAAAGTTTCACCTTTATTAGGTTCATGCATCACGATCAATTCAACATCAATCCAAAGAAAATAGCCTACCCATGGTCTCTCAACTTACCCACATACGATTTTATTTACAACAACTAGGGTTTCACAAGATCCAATTTTTCATCCATCCATCCAATTCATAATGTGCATATTCATATTCAAACCCTAAACATGCTTTCTAGCAATAAAATTCAACATCCAAGATATATTACAACATTCACAAAATGAGGAAGACAACAAGTCACTCACATACAACATTCAAAGAACAAACAAAACAATTATATCACTCACCTCGAATGAAGAAATCTGATAAGAAAACATTTCTTTTGCGAAATCCAAGATCCTCTTCTTACTCCTCCAAAAAAATAATAAACCCTTGTGTTGTGCAGCGAAAGGTGGCTGCACTTCTCTTAAATAAGCCGGAATTGAAGATTTTAGGGTTTTAAAACACATTTGCAAAATAACCCCTTTAAATAAAACTTTACATAAATGGATCCCTATACTTGGAAACTTGATAAAACCAATTAAATTGAGATTTAAAAGTAAAATAGACACCTTATTTCCAGTCGGCACTGTTTGAAAAGTCCAGAAAATAGTTTTGCACTTTCACTCCTCAAAATGACAATTTTGCAAAAAGATCCTTCTTTTTCGTACTATTTGCAAATAGGTCCAATAAATATCAGAAAATTCTAGAAAAATTACAAATAAATCCCAAATAATAAATGATGATTTTCCATGAAGAAATTTTGGCTTTTGAACTTCTCAAGAAAATATTTGCACGTGTTTCGCACGTGTAAAAAGATAAATCTTCAGAAAATATTTATTAAATTCCCAAAAATCATTTTGAATTCATTTATAAACCTTTAAAAATAATATTTAAAAATATGGGGTACTACAGTTTCTCTCTCTAGAAATTCTAAAGAGAAGCTCCCCAAAAAAGAAAAAGGCCAGAGTGATTTGCTGCTCGGCGAGGGGGGGAGGGGACTCCCTTGCCACCTTCTCCTCCTCTCCCTCCCCCCACCCCACACCCACCGCCGTCGGTGCTTTATGTAGATGTTGATGTAGTTACCGACTAGGATTTTCATGTGGTGGTTTTTAGAGGCGAAGGCAAGGCGGGGAATTCCGATGTCAAGGTTGTTGGCATCGCAAGTGGGTACTGCGCCGCCGAGAGATGTAGAGGTGGTGGCAAGGTGGCTGAGACGGCCACCATCGGTGGGATTTGATCTCATTGGGGCATGGAGCTGCAGGCGATGGGGCGGTTCTTCGGGTTGTTGTCGACGTTGAAGGTTGTTGGCGGTGAGGAATGTTGGTGTCCATGGATTGAGATGGTCGGCAGGTGGTCTCGTCGGTCAGCAGGCGACAGTTGACTAGTGGCTGTTGTTGGCATCAACGGTTGGTGAGGAGGTTGAGATCGACGAAGGCGTCAAGAAGGGGGACGGTGTGGTGATGGGCGATGGTGGCCAGGCTGGCCGGGGTTGGTCTATAATGCCCCGGCCCGAAACAGCTATTTTTCTAACAACTGCCCACCACAGGCTTGACACATAAAAAGGTGATATAGCTAATTGATGACCTCTAATATATATATATATATATATATATATATATATATATATATATATATATATATATATATATATATATATATATATATATATATATATATATATATATAATTAATCTTGTATACTCCCGATATGGGATAATTCCCACACCTCTCTCTTCTCTCCTGTGAGCACACCAGCCATAACCCGGGCCCCATGCCCACGTCAGCAGACAAAGCAGTGCTTGATGCCTTCACAAACTGGGTGGGGCCCTCATACTCCCTGCCACGTCAGTGAAACTGACGCTGCCAAGCAGCATGTGCTGCCTTCTTAAACCGAGTGCCCCCCCCCCCCCAAACCAATAATTCCACACTCCACCTCTTATAGAAACTATATAGGACCAACTCCAATTATATATATATATATATATATATATATATATATATATATATATATATATATATATATATTAATAATATTAATAATAATAATAATAATAATAATAATAAAACACAAAGAAAGCTATCAAGTGGCTCTCCTTCAATCCCCCCAAAATTAAAGGCCCAGATCTAACCTCACAAAATACATTTTTCCCCCCAAACTCAAATTCAAATTTCCCCCCAGAACAACTCCTTCATTTATTTATTTATTTTTTTTCTCTCTCACTCATATTCTTCTTCTTCTTCTTCCTCTCAATTTCTTGATCTCATCTTCTCTACTTTCAAATGCAATGGAAGATTTAAATAGATATTCAGTTGGGTAAATTTCAACCTCTAAAGTTACATTGAATTGCATATACATGTTGATACCTATGTGATTTGTTAGTTAGATAGGATTGCATATATTTTATTGTTTACAGGGCTTTTCATATGCTGATTGTTTCAAATACGTGTCGTAGGCACGTGCCTACGGGCAAACCTAGTATATATATATATATATATATATATATATATATATATATATATATATATATATATATATATAGTCCCCTTCGGTTGCACACTACTTTTGGTGAGCACTCACGAACTAGAGACCCTATGAAAAATCCGAACCGCTCATATTGTTCTATATGCCTTAGATAGCCTAACAATAAAAAATCAAGTAATTTGAAGTTCATTTGCACATCCATCATGCTGTTAGAATTTTCAGCCATACAATTTTGTGATGATGTAAATCATGGGCAAATGAACTTCAAATTACTTGATTTTTTATTGTTAGGCTATCTAAGACATATAGAACAATACGAGCGGTTCGGATTTTTCATAGGGTCTCTAGTTCGTGAGTGCTCACGGAGTGCTCACCAAAGTAGTGTGCAACCGAAAATTTCTATATATATATATATATATATATAGGCAAATGCTCCATTGAAAACTGGTCTAGCCGTTGGATCGCTCTTGATCGTGATCAATGGCTCAGATCCGAGCCGCCCATCACCCATTCTCACTAAGTGGCGGAGGGTTATTTTGGGAATTTCGTCTCAAATAACTCTTCGCCTCACGAATTCTAAAAAAAGTTGATATAACCTAGTCTGTTGTTGGGAACAACGGCCTAGGTTATAAAAAATTGAATTATAGGTCGTTGTTTGGAACAACGGACTTGTTCTCAATTTTTATAACCAAGGCCGTTGTTCCCAACAACGGCCAACGGCCTAATTTTATAGCCTAGGCCGTTGGCCGTTATTGGGAACAACGGCCTTGGTTATAAAAATTGAGAACAATGTCGTTGTTCCAAACAACGGCCTATGATTCATTTTTTTATAACTTAGGCCATTGTTCCCAACAACGGCCTAGGTTATATCAATTTTTCAGACCGAATCAGGTGAAGAGTTATTTGGGACGAAATTCTCAAAATAACCCTCTACCACTTAAGTGATATTGGGTGATGGGCTGAGGTGATCTGAGCCGCTGATCACGATTAAGAGTGATCCAATGGCTCAGATCGCTGTTTTCCAACCCGTGAAAACAAACCTGTTTTCAATGGAGCATTTGCCATATATATATATATATATATATATATATATATATATATATATATATATATATATATATATATATATATATATATACTCCCTTAAGAATTCAGCGTCCTCGCTGAAGCCGGGACTTGCAACGTAGCGCAAGGATCTCCTTTCTAGCCGATGTGGAATGGCGTACCCTGATTCTGCGTGTTGTGCAGTCCCCTAGCACACCTCAGTGGATTTACTGGGCGACCTGACCTAACCCCGCTCCCTCTCAGGCATACCCTACCATTCTGTACCCACACCCGGTGTCGAAAGTCAGCTCTGATACCATTTGTAACAACCCGGCCCAAAACATCAATTTTTCTAACAGCTGCCCCACCACAGGCTTGCCTCATAAAAGGTGTTATAGCTGATTGGTGACCTCTAATCCTAGGAAATTATATATATATATTTAATTAATCTTGTATATTCCCGATATGGGACAATTTCCACATCTCTCTCCTTTCTCCCATGAGCATAGCAGCCACACCCTAGGCCCCATGCCTACATTAGTAGACAAAGCAGCGCCTGCTGCCTTCACAAACCGGGTGGGCCCCCCATACTCCCTACCACGTTAGCGAAGCTGACGCTACCAAGCAGCATGTGCTGCCATCTTAAACCGGGTGGGCCCCCCTCCAACCAATAATTACACGCTCCACCTCCTATAGAAACTCTATAGGACCAACTCAAATTAATTTTATATATATATATATATATATATATATATATATATATATATATATATATATATATATAGGGTAAAAGGGATATGAGCAACTTGCTCATTTAATAAATGAGCAATTGATCATGTGATATACATGTGATATATTGGACAACTAACCCTTTTAAGGATATTCCAATCACATGTATGTCACATCATCAATTGCTTATTTACTAAATGAGCAAGTTTCTCATACCCCTTTTCCCCATATATATATATATATATATATATATATATATATATATATATATATATAGGAAAATGCACCATTGAAAACGGGTTTGTTTTCACGGGTTGGAAAAAAGCGATCTAAGCCATTGGATCACTTTTGATCGTGATCAGCGGCTCAGATCGCCTCCGCCCATAACCCAATATCACTTAAGTGGCGGAGGGTTATCTGGGGAATTTCGTCCTAAATAACTCTTTGCCTGATTCGCTCTGAAAAATTGATATAACCTAGGCCGTTGTTGGGAACAACGGTCTAAGTTATAAAAAATTGAATCATAGGCCGTTGTTTGAAACTACGGCCTTGTTCTCAATTTTTATAACCTAGGCCATTGTTGGGAACAACGGCCTAGGTTATATTCATTTTTTTAGAATCTGTGAGGCAAAGAGTTATTTGGGACGAACTGACCAAAATAACCCTCTGCCACTTAGTGAGAACGGGTGATGGGCGGCTCAGATCTGAGCCGTTGATCACGATCAAGAGCGATCCAACGGCTCAGATCGCCGTGTTCCAACCCGTGAAAACTAAACTCATTTTCAATGGAGCATTTGCCATATATATATATATATATATATATATATATATATATATATATATATATATATGAGTGATCCAATGAGAAACATCTTAAAATGAGAAAATGAAAACATTAATTCTAACCATTGGATTTGAGAGGATTGAGATGAATGGCTCTAATTCATTTGGACTAGTAATTTAAAAAACCGGTTTATTTTAACTAATCTATAAAAAAAACCACAAAAAAACCATACAATTAGTATGCTGCAAAAAAATCAAATAATCAGCCTTAGTTCTTTTTTTTTTTGATAAAAGATGACTACTGTCATCGCTTCATTAACGATTAATTAACGAAACAAAAGTACATCGATGCGAATATTACATAAACCAAATCCCTCAGCCTTAGTTCTTGGTCATCATTATAAGCGACATTTTGTTTATTGACTAACAACCATCACTTTACATACTTTGGCAGACATGAGTTTTCATTTGATATTCAGAATGCAAGGATTATGAGATTTTACCAGCTCTGGATTAAAAGCTAGTACTGCAGATTTAATTATCTCTACTTAGATAGGATGTCAATCAATTTGTAGGCTCACGTGCATAGACTATTCTAAGAAGTTTCTAAGACATGTGAGTAGCATTAGTCTCTTAGATATGTGTTTCAGGTGTATCCATGAAATGTTTGCATCAGGTACTACTCCTGAAGTGTCTATGCTCCATAGGCTTTTATAGACTGAAAAATGTGTCTAATCCTCATTCTTTATCCCTTGTGTTGTGTCTGTTATGATGTTGGTAGTTAGTTTGCAATTTATTCTCAGTCTCATTATATTCAATGGACACTTCTGAAATTGGAAACTCGTTATATTTTGTGTCAAATGTTTTTGATATGGCAGCTGGAGACACTCCTGAAATTCTTTCCTATAACATCATACAGGAATCTCACGCTTCAGTGTTTAACAGAGGTACATATCTGCAATTTCCTCCCTGATATACTTCATGGTTAAATTGGTATATAGTACAGTTCTAGTACAGTTGAAACTAGGCTTTAAATATGTTTGGCCGCAAGGTACATAATTTCTAAGATTTATGCCCATACTCTTGTTTTAAACTTTAAACTAGCAAAATTGATGGAGATAGTGGAGAATCTTGCCATCGATCTTATATTTGCTCTCATTTTTGCATATATTGCAGGTTGCAGCTCTTCAGTTCGGTGACTTTTATGACATGCAATATGTCAAGATGTATACATTTTTCATGCTGCAATTGCAGGTATGTCTTCCAAAGTATGCAAAGTGATGGTTGTTAGTCAATAAACCAAATGTCGCTTATAATGGTGACCAAGAACTAAGGCTGATTGTTTGATTTTTTTTGCAGCAGAGTAATTGTATGGTATTTTTTTGTGGTTTTTTTTTATAGATTAGTTAAAATAAACCGATTTTTTTAATTACTAGTCCAAATGAATTAGAGCCATTCATCTCAATCCTCTCAAATCCAATGGTTAGAATTAATGTTTCTCATTTTCTCATTTTAAGATGTTTCTCATTGGATCACTCCCCATATATATATATATATATATATATATATATATATATATAGGTAAAAGGGATATGAGCAACTTGCTCATTTAGTAAATGAGCAAGTGATGGGGTGGCATGCATGTGATCGAAAAATCTTAAAAGTAGTTAGATACTCAATGTATCACATGCATGCCACCTCATCACTTGAAATGAGCAAGTTGCTCATATCCCTTTTACCCTATATATATATATATATATATATATATATATTCTTAACACTAGGTGTTACATGGCCGGGGAAGTTGGTAGGGGAAAGGGGAGGAATTTAAGATTGATTTTTGAAAATTTGAATTTCAAAATTAGGGTTTAAAATTTCTAATTATATTTGGGGTTGTGAAGGGGGAGATTTGGATCATATTTGAATTCCAATTAAGATTTTTAAAATGAGTAATGCTAGAGCCACTACCAATTTCACTACATTTCTCTTCACTACCTTATGTGGCACATTGCAATAGGTAGGAAATGATAGAGTAGGTGGGAGAACTCTCCAATAGGAGTATGCCACCTAAGTTAGTGAAGGAAATGGTAGTGAAATTGGTAGTGGCTAAAGCATTACTCATTTTAGGAGAGCGGGGAGAGGGGATGTGGGGGAAAGGCGGTGAGGGAGAGTGAGCTTCATGATGAATTTTGAATTTCAAATTCAGGATTTTGAAATTCAAATTCAAATTTGTTTTGGAGTATGTAGGGGATATTTTGATGAAATTTGAATTTCAATATAGATTTTTTAAATTCAAATTATAGATTGGGGAGTATGGAGAGATTATCTTGATGTAATCTGAATTTGAAATTTGATTTAGTTTGAAATTCAAATTACATTTGTAGAGTGATCGGAGAGTGCAAGCGTCACATTTGATAGGCGGTGGTGCTCGTTGGTAGAGAAGTTCGTCGGCAGCATCGACCTGGCGGTAGCGAACAACGACTACTGTTGAGGGATAGATTTGACGCAATCAGAAAATGGCATTGCGGTGGGGTTGGTTTGGCGGATACACGACCACTACGTCGTTGGGAGAGGAGGAAGCATGCCAGCAAGAGATAGTGGTTGTGGTTGTTGCTATGATGGACGTTTGGGGGAAGGATGAGGGAGTTTCTGGGGTGGAGAGATATTTTAAAAGAATTTAAATTTCAAATTATATTTTTTTAATTCAAATTATATCTGGGAGGGTTTTGGCTGGGAGAACATGATGCAGATGTCTCATCTACAAGTTTAACTAGGGGAGGGATTAGTTAAGAATGTAAGCTTAGCTCTGTAATTGTTTTTCATTGTTCCGTTTTAGGAACAGATAGATGTTTACTATTTGTACTACTTGTTTCGTTAATTTTTTATTAATGAAGAGGTGACGATGTCAATTTTTTTCTTTTAAAAAAACAAATAGAACATAAGAGCATCCACAGTCGTTTTTCTCATATGCTATAAAATAGCAGCTACAGTAATAGCAAATAAGATCGATCGCTGCAGTGGTCGTTTGCTATATGTTTCTCATTTTTTAGAAATAAGCGAGCGACGGTATATGATATACCGTCTCATCGTTTAAAATAAATTAAAAAAAGTTAATTACTTATTAACTATTAAACTATATTAATTAACTAAATTAAATAATATAATAATAACTAAACCTAATTAATTAACTACCTAAACCTAATTACTACTCCTAAACCTACCCAATCAGCATTTAAAAATTTAAAAAAAAAAAAAAAAAAAAAAAAAAAAGGAGAGACGGGGATTCATACCCCGGCCGGGGTATGTTTCCCCGTCTGAGAGAATCTTAAAAAAAAAAAAAAAAAAAGTGGGGGAGACGGGGTATGTTTTCCCGTCCGACCATTTTTTTTTTTTTTAAATTAATTAAAATTATTTGGACGGTATATGTTCTTCCGTCTCACTCGATTAAATAATCAGTAAATCGGAGCGACGGGATATGATATCCCGTCCTTTATAATTTGAGAATCGCTATTCTGTTTCTCATATATGAGAAACGAATATAGCATGTTTGCTATAAAATGGCAAAATGAGAAACCGTTGCAGACGTTCGTTTGCTAAAAAATGGTAAAGTGGCATATATAGCAAACGACTGTGGATGCTCTAACTAAGAGCATAACGGTAGAAACATAGAAACACAAAAAGCATGAGTATGCTGGTAAAAAGGAGAGGTAGCAGCAAATAGAACCAAAAGAGTGAACAGACGACACTAGAGCAGGTTGACCACTTGCGAACAGGGCAAGCAAAATAGGAGGGTCCCGAAGGAGAGTTACTATTTTAGCTATGCAACAAAGATAACAAGGTTGGTTATAGGAGTCACAGTGCCTTTGAGTTTGATCAGAGTTCATCCATTGGTGCTTGAGTCTTTCAGATGTGCAAATGGAGGTTTCCTCAGATTTAGCTCGGCGTTTTAAAGGATACCAGTGAGCAAAAACCGAATATTGAACCTACTCTTTTATACCAGTAATAAATTTTCTGATGACTTCCTAGAATGAATGTAGCATAAGGAAGTTCCGAAATTTATTTACTCTACTTTTGAATTCTGTTTGCTTGTACAGTCGGAACAGAGACGAAGATTGGGAACTGGGAAGACAACGATGGAGCTATCAACACGATATCAATGACTCGTCCTAGGTTTCCAATAGAACACCCAGGCCACTTGGTCTCAGATGACTCAGAATGTTATTCATTGCAACCTGGCATCTGGTGTGTACTCCTATTTCTACAAATAGTTAGATATGCAATGGAGAAACTAATGTAATTCCATTCTCACAAAAAAAACAAAAAAAACAAAAAATGACATGTTTTCAGTGAGAAATGCTCATAACGTACACAAAGATCTCCTAATCATTTGAAGCATAATTCCTTAATTAACAATTTACTAGTTTATAATTCTGACATTATTGGTTAAACATATCAAAGGTATTACAAAATAGTTGAAGGCGATCACATCTATCTTGTGGTGAACAGAATAAGAACCGGAGAGCAATTTGATCGCATATATGATACCATCTTCCAGATGTCCAGAAAGCACGAATTCATGATTACACCCTATCAAACCATATCTTAGGCTCTTAGCTCCTGCAAGTGGAGAGGATTTTGTTTATTTATTCGGATCTTAATTTTCATTTTGATGTCTGTTTTTTCTTCCTTTTTTTTTTTTTTTTTTTTTTTTTTGGTAAAAGGTTAGCAATTTCCCCCACCCTCGTTTCATTAAAAAGTTCAACAAAATAAACAACCAAAAATAAGGCTTATAAAGTTCAGATCCCAACAGGCTGGGTTCTGAAATTCATACACCCCAACCAACAAACAAAATATAACAAAATCAAGTCCTATTTATCGGCCACCCCCGCCAAAACAACTTTCTCGCGCCAATTTGGGCTCACTCTCTCACTCAGTCCCTTGCTTGTACGCCGTTTATCCTCTCCAACTATCGTACGCTCTCCCTCGTCGCCCCCAGCAGTGACCCATACGACAAGCATAAGCACCATATTTAAGACCCCGCAGGCACTCCACGAATCTGACAACTCCATGTCAAGATTGAGTCCTCGTTCTCATTCCCTCGCTTCACCCTCGATGACTCTCACCACAACCTCGCAACGAGGATAGACGTCGCACCTGACCCCTGCAAGCCCTCTGACATGAAAGAACCAAAGGCACCCCTCACTTTAACCAACCAAGGTCAATGTAGAACCCAAACTATAAAGTTGCCCGACAATCGTCGCCTACACCAACTAGGATACATTTTGTTGCTAATTGTAAGTCGGCTGTAATTTGGATATTAGAGACAAATTTGGATCTTAGGGACTCCACTGCGTCAACTCAAATTTCACAACTCAATTTGAAATTCAAATCTCCCCCCAACCGCAACACTCCCAAATCAAAAATCCCCCCCCCCCACTCTCTCCCCGACCTCCCCTACATGCCTCCACGATAGCCCCGACTACCCCGTAGTTCGCCTCTCGCTACTCCACGTCGGCGCTAGGCAGCGCTCCCGCCACCAGCCCGATGCAACCAGTCCGAACACTGCTGCGATCTGCGTCACCATCCTCGATGACGCCAGCCCTAGGCAGCTCGTCTGACAACCATAATCAAGAATGGTGAACTACACCCCGCGCGGCACCTTCGGCTCCGCCAAAGATGCAGCACTCTCGACCGTCACTGTCGCATCCCTCTCTGACACCAGAGTCAACTCCAAATGACGACCGGTGGCACCGCTGCGCTCTGCGTTGACCCCAAATGACGACCGTTGACAACCACAATCACGACCGGCGAGCAGCACCCGCGCGACACCTTCGGCCCCGCCAAAGATGCGGCGCTCTTGACCCTCGCCGTCGCATCCTTCTTTGACACCAGAGAATACCCCAAATTGACGACCAGTGTCACCGCTGCGCTTTGCGTCGACCCAAATGACGACCGTTGACAACCGCAATCACAACCGGCGAACAACACCCCGCGCGACACCTTCGGCCCCACCAAAGATGCCGCTCGCTCGACCTTCCCCATCGCACACCGGAGGAGACCCCATTTGACGGCTGGATTCCGAAAGCCTAAAGTAAGGATTTGGGGGGAAACAAAATTAGAGGGAAAGAGAAGATGAGAGTTGGGAGGGAGAGGTGGAGAGGAGGCAGGGAGGGGGGGCAACGACGACGAAACTCTAGCCGCCGGCCGCCCCCCAAGCTCAAATCTAGGGATTGTGTTTTTGGTTTTTGAGTTTTTTGGGGCAGAGAAGGAAGAGGTGGAGCGACGGGAGAGGAGGGAGGCGGCTGAGGTGGGGCGATGGGGAGGCGAGAGGCGGAAGAGCTGATGGGTTAGGGTATAGGGTGAGAATGTGAGAACGGAGAGGAAGGAGAGAACGAAGAGGAAGGAGATATGGGTTAGGGTATAGGTGTAACACCCCTTTTTTTTTTTTTTTGAAAACTAAACATCTAAATTCAATTCCATCAATTTCTATATTACTTTAAACATAAACTGAGATAGGTATATTTCAAATTAAATTTTGGCAGAGTCTCCCCTGAAATTTCTGCCCCGAAACACAAAAGGCTTACGGAATTATGCTCTAAATTCCGTAGCTCACAACACAGGCATTATAATCATGGGCTCCCCAGGCCAAAATGAGCAAAATCACACAAGCAGTCTAAATATCATATGCTCTGGGGGCCAAACTCATAACATAATATCATTTAACAATTAAAAACCATAAATTTCCTTTAAAAACTTATATAAGTAATAGAAAAACTAAAGAAAAACTTTCCAAAAACCAATCACAAAACCCAATACTCCACAACGAGGTGGGTACGGGCTTTCTTACCTCATCACAGCACTATATCTATATATGTTCACTTTAATACAAAATAATACATCAACTTTCCATGTTTCTTTATATACTAAATACATAAATAATCTATCATCTCAATAAAAAATGATTTCTACTTCTATAACTACCTCACCGGGCTGCTAGCAAACCTGCAGGAGAGTTAAGGTTGTCCACCCTCAAGGAGGGACCCCCCTAACCCCCAGAAAACAACAGGGGTTAGCCATTTCTGGTGTGAGTATGACCATTAATCTGATAAATAAATTAAAATGTATAAAGAAATTAAATTAAACTTACAAACATCAAGTTAAGATGATGCAACCTGAAATCTGAACATAAAAACATCACCAATACGATTTTATATCAAAATACTCTTTAAATCAGCATTCAATTATGTAATTACCCCACACTTCACACATTTCAATATATGTTTCACATCGACCTCGTATATATCCTTATTTTACATTCGCATAATACGAATTCACATACAATCCATTACTTTTCAATTTAAATTCCCTAACACAAATATTCATCCTTCCACAATTATCGTCACAAAAGCATTTCTTTATATATATATATACATACACATGATGTTACTACATCTTTTCTTCATCTTTACTAGTCATGCACTTCATTTACTTGTATTGTATCACGTTTCACCTCATAAACATATGCATCTATTCTCGTAATACTACATTCATTCATGTCTTGTGACACAAATATAAAATCTCATTGCCTATTGTAATTTACTCACATTCCATCACATCATGAACATATCACTTATTAAAAATGCTTATTCTCATTGCATCAAAAACATGTTTTATAGCTCATTTTCATCTCATTATATCACTTAGTTACTACTCAATCTTATTGAGAATTAACTTACTTTCATTTTTCACTTATATCCCAAGTTACCATTAATTTCACTTTCATTCTCATCAATTTATACTCCATATCCCAAACATAGTTTGGGCAATAATATATCACATCCCAAAGCCGATAGCTTGGGTAATAATCACCGCACCCCAAACACATAGTCTGGGTAATATCACATCACATCTCAAGCTGATAGCTTGGTTATTAATTCACTTCAATTACTTTTCATCTTCACTTTACTTAATTCTTCATTTCCATTAATCATTACCAATATCATGCCAACTCACCCTGCGAATTATGCCAAGGCAGGTAGTTCCCACCATTTCCACAGAAATAGCGGGCAGGTAGTTCCTTGACACAATTCCAAGGTGTAACAACTCATACCATACTGTATTTTACTTTAATAATCATTTACATAATATAATTACTTCATACTATTCATATTAACACACTTCTCTTTTACTTTTTCATTTTAAATTAACCGCATGCTGCATTTATCATTTCTTTTCATACACAAACTTATAACTCGTATTCCTTCATATTCATTTTCATTCACAACCACTATTTTTCACATTACCAATTCACTTTCTTTACTTACCCATTCTTATTTACACTTATTTATATTATTAGTTTGTCGACCAGTGAGCCACAGTATCCCAATATACTGAAAGTCGACAGCCCAGTAAAACACGCAGATCGATGCTCACACAGAGTCTTACTCGTCCGAGGCTACGCCTTCCTCCCAGCCTATGCCAGCGAGGGAACTCTGCACCCCAGGTAAACTGGGTACTTCCTCCCAGCCGATGCTAGGAGGGAAAAACTCCGCACCCCAGATAAACTGGGTACTTCCTCGCGACGGCTGTCATCGAGGAAAAAACTCCGCACCCCAGGTAAACTGGGTACTTCCTCCCAGCCGACAGCCAGGAGGGAACTCTGCACCCCAGGTAAACTGGGAACTTCCTCGCGACGGCTGTCATCGAGGGAAACCGGGCCTCAAGCCGATAGATTGGGCGATAAAACTCCTCACCCCAGATAAACTGGGTACTTCCTCCCAGCCGAAGCCAGGAGGGAAAAACACCGCACCCCAAGCCGGTCCTTGGGTATTAGGAGGTCTAGCCCAAACCCCCCGGATTGCTGTAGCTACTGGTCAACAAAATCATCTGTTATTAGCATTAATCATTTCATCTTTCCATCTTACTTTATCACATAAGCATTTCACTTTTGATTTACAACGAGTCATGTCTTTGACTTTAACCACGTGAATTAGTAACACATTTTATTAGCACGTACCATCTTATCTTTTATCTTACCATTTAATGCATATCCAGTGTCCGTGATATTATTCTTCATATCATTATACCACATTATGCATACACCCTGTCATTCAACAATTAAAACCATCATATCATATTATTGCATAATGATAATGCTCCAAGATATTTAATTTGCCATAACATCCCACATTAAGGATACCATGTTATTCATTACCTCATTGTATTATATATAGGCATATGCCAAGTTATAACATTAATAAAAGAACTACATTAAGTTAGTCCATATTGTAAGAGTATCAAAATGTATAATTCATCACATTATAATATCATATTATTACCCATTAATTCACTTCGAACATAATTATAATGTAAACATATACCCACTTACTAATTTCATCAGTTATCACATCACGAGTCAATATCATGATATATATATATCACAAACATACACCACACATGCGGATTTCAAAGAAAAGGGGCCAAAATCACTTATTTCCTCTAATTAAATCTCATAATATCCAATTATAGAATACTAGCTCATACACCATGTTCCATATAAGTAAAATTACCTATAAGGGCCTATATGTCCCAAAACATGCACTATAAATACACGGGTTTTCAAAACATGATCACAATCACTAATTTCACCTAATTACATCTTATAACATCCATCCATAGCAGCTAGCCCATACACAAGGCTTCGCATATATCAAATTAACTATATCGGCCTATATACCCAAAAACATGCACGAAACATGCACTATACATACACGGGTTTTCAAAACATGATCACAATCACGAATTTTGTCTAATTAAATCTTATAACATCCATCTATAGCATGCTATCCCATACACAAGGCTCCGCATATATCAAATTATCTATATCGGCCTATATACCCAAAAACATGCACGAAACATGCACGGGATAAAAATATGCATAAAAAATTCAATATATTTAGTTTTTATACTTCAACACATCACATTAACCCCCACATATCACAAAAACCCATTTTCGGACCCCTAAAAATCCGTATTTTCATTGAAAATTAATTTTTGCTATAACTTCTACAAAATATATCATAACGCCATGAAATTTGGCCACGATATAAAATATTTATAGATAAAACATACACACCTGACGGATCGAGTAAATGATGTCCCACGTTCGCCCTGTAGCCAGGGCCGGCCCAGGGGTAAGCCCAACAAGCCAATAGGCTTGGGCAACCCCCTGGCCCATGGGGCAACAATTTTTAAAAAAAAATTCAATATATATATTAAAATAAAGTTTATTAAGGGCCTATGTGTAAAGTTTCAAATTATTTTTTTACTCTCTTTCTCTTCCTTTCCTCTTCCCGACCTTTTTCTCTTTGTCTTTCGCGTTCTCCAATCCCCAATCAGAAACCATAAACCTATGTTCTTACTAATCTCATCCCCAATCCGAAATTATTACTTTATGAGGGCTCGTCCTTTCCATCAAAATCCTAAACCTAAGTTCTCACTCATGACTTATCTCAGGTTCAAATATTGAGATTTTTTTAAAAACATTTTTATTTTATTTTCTTTTTTTTAAAGAAAACTTTTAATTCTAATTAGGGTTTCATTCGTACAGGGGGCTGCGGTGGCGATGACAACGCTTCTCAGCTGATCCAGGCGCTTCAGGTCAGGTGTGGGTTTTTCTACAGTTCTACTGTGATCGATTCTTTTAGTTATGTTAGTTTTGAGGTAGGAAAGATTCAAAAGTTTTAGGGTTTAGTTTACAAGAATTAAGGAGATGATTTTGGGCTATTTGGTAAAAATGGAGTTAGGGTTTTAGTAATGAATTTTTCTTCAAATTGTAAATTACATGGACACAACACACTGTTGTGAATCAGTTTAACATAGGTACAACAAGAACTACTTAAGTTTTGTAATGTATAAGTCAAATTTCTCAAATTTCATGTGTTGATATATTTTCTGGATGGTTTGGCAGTGGAAAGGAAACTCAATGTGCGAATATTGTTAAGCATTATGGGTTTACCGTTCTTAGTGCGGGAGATCTTCTCCGGGCTGAGATTAAATCTTGTTCTGAGAATGGGTATAAAACAATTTCCTCATTCTTATCTTTATACTATAAAACTATCTTCAAGCATCGTTCTTCTGTACACGTGTGATATGGAGAGTTGTAGTTACTGCAAGTTAAAAACATAGTGTTCATTATTGCATTATATGTTTGGGTATATATGCAGATGTTGTTCGAAAGTGAGATGATTTGTTTCTCATTCTCTTTCTTCTATCTTCGGAACTATGATTCAAAAAATGATAGAGGAGGGTAAAATAGTGCCTGAGGTAACTATTAAGCTTCTTCAAAAGGCTATAATGGATACTGACAATAACAAATTTCTCACTGATGGATTCCCAAGAAATGAGGAGATTCAGGCTGCATTTGAGAATATTGTAAGGATAGAATCTACCTGATTTCATTATCAAAGATTAGCTTAATATCATAGTTAGTCCTACCGAAATGCATATTCGGGAAGCTAATCTTTTCTTGCTCTTCACAGACCAAAATTGTGCCCAAGTTTGTTCTGTTTTTTGAATGTTCAAAAGAGGAAATGGAGAGGCGTCTTTTGAACCACAATCAGGTCTTTATTTTCTAACTTCTCTCTTTCTCCTACATTTTCAAAAGCAAACTCAAAATAATGGCATGATATATAATATCTTGGAAACTTCTTAAAAAGGCAACTACACAGGGAAGAGATGATGACAATATTGAAATGATAAGGAAGCGCTTTAAGGTCTTTGTGGAATCTAGTATACCTGTTGTTAAGTATTACAATTCAAAGGGCAAGATTCCCAAGGTAATTCTTCAGTACCATTTAACTAGTGCGTTGACTACGTACTTGTATTCCAGAAATTAGATGCTTCTGACAATCGTCTTAACATCTTGCTGTTGTTTTTTATCACTCTATTGATTGAGAAAAAGTAGGAGGTTGTAAAGAACACTGTAGCATGCCCCGGACAATAGTCTGAGGCTAAGTTAAAAGATAGAACACTGCAAACATGTGTCAAATAGACAACCAACATATTACACAACACCACAATATCATAGTTGCTCCCAAAAAAATATGATAGTATCATAAGCAATTCAGAAATATTTTGTTTGACTTTATGGTGTAATTGAAGATAAAAGGACAATGTAATCATGTTTTTATAGTGAAAAAAAAAATTTTCTTTTCTTTTACTTTTAGCTTTTTTGTTATTATTATAAAAAAATTACTAAGGAGCAACAAAATATGGACTTGGCTAGGGCAACCCGGATCTCCGGGCCGGCCCTGCCTGTAGCCTGTCGAAGTTCAACTTTTTCCACCTAAATGGAAAATTATAGAACCGATTAGCATAATACTCAAAACTCGACCTACGAACATCCAAATTCGAATCCGTCTTCACCCACGCGTCACAAATGATATATGTAGGTGAGCTACATCGATAGATTTTGAATTCTTGTCCCAATACAAACACTCTCTTATTGATCGGAGGCTTTCTAATAAGAAAAATTCATATTTTCTAATTTCTTTAATCCTCTTTTTCCTAATCTCACAAATTAGGGTTAATAATAATGATAAAACTCAATTACACCTCCGAACCCATCAAATTCTCACCTAAATCTTGCTCGGGCATTTCACCGAACACCCGGCGTGCATACATGGTATACTCGTATTTTTAAGATTCCGACAGGTTTCTAATTCAATAAAATTTTCACTAAACTCATTCTAAATTGTTCCCCCTTAATTCACAACAATTTCTATAACTCATCCTTATCAATTATTCTATTTATTATCCAAATTCTAAAGCCAACATACTAATTAATTTATAATTCACAAACCACTCAATTTCTTACCAATCTTCCCTCTCTATAATTACCAACATCACCTAATTACCTTACTATATCATTTTCTAGCACTAAAACTCAAAATCATAGATTCCTATAAAATAAACTTCATAATTTCTTACCTTCCAAGCCTTATCTTTGCAAATGGACTCCGGAAATGAGTAGAGCACCTCCAAATTCGCTAAAACCCTCAAATTTTTGTGAAAAAACAAATGGAAAATGGCTAGGGTTTTTGAGCCCTAAATCTTGCCGATGGTGGGTTTCCTTTTTCTGGCCGAACTGAAGTGGGAGGGGGAGAAAAAGGGTATGGAGAGATAAATAAAGTGGTAAAATTGCTTATAAGTCCCCATATGACCATAGCATTATACATATACCCTTCTAGTTAACTTTTATAGGGTTTTTCTTATAAAAATCACACCATAAGATACTTAAATTCATCCCATACATAAAATAAAATTAGAAATGCATTTTTATGCATAGTTATAATCAAAATCAATAGTTATGAACAATAGCAATACATATAAATATGTATATATTCGAATATCGCAATATTTTTGAAAAATACTTTCAACTTCAAAATATAATTTAACAACTCAAAATTTTAAACCCCCTATAATGAGAAAATGCCCCCAAAAAAAATTCGGGTCAAATCGGATTCGTCGTCTCCGAGAAAACTCATATCAAAACTCCTATAGTTTCAATTTTTCCCGTTTACCCCAAAATATAAATTTAATCATTCTAATACTAGTAAAATCAATTAATAGGGGTAAATATACTCAGAAACATATTTAAAAATAATTTAAATCAAGTAATTAAGGAATTAAAAAAACAGATGTTACAATGGGTTTCCTCCTAAATTTTGAAGTCAGTTGAGTATTATTACGTATCTCTAATATTTTCATTTTGATGTCAGGATTGTAAGTAACAACATTCCTTATGTTCTTCCAAAAAGTTGATTACAATACATCTCCCAGATTTGTATGTCAGGGTTGGGGTTGCGTCCAACTCACGATCGTGCCATTGATGAGCGATAGAGAACTAGAGAACGAGAGATTGAGAAAAGAGAAAGAGATTTAACAACTTTTTCATTGCCATTCTAAAAGAAATTTACAGCTCATATAGGGAAAGAGGGAAAGGGGACGGTTACGCTAAACAACAAAACAAAATCATGTGCTAATAAGCACACTATTCCTACGCGCCCCTTTTATCATTTAAAAAGAGTGTGCTATCTATGTAAAACGCTGATTCATCTGAAACCCATTCTGAGCTTTACTGATACTCTTCCTGTTGCTCGACTCATCTCCCGCTACCTCCTCTCTACTACTCTGATGGACTCCCTGGGTTAATGGTGCCACTCCGGTGATGGACGGAGGCCGGTGACCCTGAAAATTCCTCCCCCCTTAGCAACGAGCTTGTCCCAAACTCGAAGGTTGGAAATTTTGCACGGAATTCGTCTACATCCACCCACGAAGCACTCTCATAACCTGAGTTCTTCCATTTGATTAACAGCTGGACTCATCCTCTATTGTTCTTTTTATACATATGCCTCTCTAAAATTATCTCTGGCTCATCAGTGAAGGGGTCATCAACCCACCAGTGAGGCAGCTCAGTTGCCACATTGACAACATGAGATCCATGGCACTTCTTTAACTTTGACACATGGAAAACAGGGTGAATTGAAGCATTCGGAGGTAATTCAAGGCGATAAGCCACTGAACCCACTCTCTCCACCACTTTATAAGGTCCAAAGAACTTCATTGATAGCTTTTGAGGAGAAGGATTTCGCAACGAAACCTGCTTGTAGGGCTACAACCTGAGGAAAACTAGGTCTCCAACTGCAAATTCTCGCTCGCTTCTTCTCTTATCAGCAAAGTGCTTCATGCGCTCTTGAGCCAATATCATGTTGTCTTTCAGCAGCTTTAAAATAGAATCTCTCGTCAATAGGGCTTCTTCAACAACTAGGAGATTGGATGTTCCAATAACATAGTGCAGGAGTGAAGGGGGAGGCCTTCCATATACCCCTTCAAATAGAGTAAGTCTTGTCGATACATGCCAACAGGTATTATACCAAAATTCCGCCCACGCCAACCATTTATTCCACTCGTTGGTTTTGACCACAGAAGCATCGCAGGTACATCTCCAAGGTTTTGTTTACTATCTCCGTTTGGCCGTCACTCTGAGGATGATAAGTTATCGAGTGATGGAGTTTGCAATTTTGCAAGGCAAAAAACTCTTTCCAAAAGTTGCTGAGGAAGACGGGGTCTCTATCACTCACAAGTGACTTGGGCATTCCGTGTAGCTTGTATATATTTTCCACAAAATCTTGCACAACTGATTGAGAAGAGTATGGGTGTGAGAGTGCAACAAAATGGGCATATTTGGAAAGACGATCGACCACTACCATGATCACACTTTTGTTATTACTCTTTGGAAGTCCCTCAATGAAATCCATTGATATGTCATCCCATATCAAATTAGGAACCTGCAGGGGTTGTAGAAAACGTGCGGGAAGAAGAGTCTCACTCGTGTTCTGTTGACAACTCAAGCATTCCTTAACCATGTTCTTGACATCCCTACTGACCCCCTCCCAAGTAAATGTCCTTCTAATTCTTTGAAGGGTTTTATGGAAGCCTGAATGACCTCCTTCGTTAGAGGAATGAAGATCAAAGAAGATTTCCTTCCTTAGTTCTGCAGTAGGGCTTAACAAAATCCTTCCCTTATAGAACCAAATGTCCCCTGATTTTTTGTACAGACTAGGATCCAGCTTCCCTTCTTGCAACTTCTCCTGCAGACTAATGAAATAGGGATCCTGCAGCACCATTTCCTTCACTTCTTCTAACCATTGTGGAATTACCAAGGTGATCACACATCAAGTGTTTTGTTCCCCTCCCCTTCTTGATAGGCTATCAGCAACCAAATTATCTTTACCTCTCTTGTACTCAACATTGAAGGTGAAGCCAAGTAACTTCCACAAACACTTTTCTTGAAACTCAGTATTGATTCTTTGATATAGGATGTACTTGATATTTTGTTGATCTGTTCTAATAATGAAGGTACTACCAAGCATGTATTGTCGTCATTGTTTCACTGCTTGAAGAATAGCCAAAACCTCTTTCTCATATGTGGATAGAGCCAGATTTTTCCCCTTTAATCCTTTGCTCATAAAAGCTATGGGGTGGAAATCTTGAAGGAGAACTGCACCTATACCATTCTGTGATGCATCAGTATATAGTACAAAGGGTTTGGAGAAGTCAGGTGGTCTGAGAACTGGTGTGGTTGTCATAGCTCTTTTAAGAGTAGCAAATGCATTAGCAGCAGCATTCGACCAATGGAAGGCATTTTTCTTTAATGGCTGAGTTAAAGGGTAAGCAATTCCCCCATAATCCTTTACAAATTTGCGGTAGTAACCAGTTAACTCAAGGAATCCTCGCAACTCCTTCACAGTTCTTGGCTCAGGCCATGACTCTACAGCTTGAATCTTACTTGAATCAACTGCAATCCCTTCCTTACTAATGACATGACCCAAGTATTTAACAGATACCTGACCAAAATCACATTTGCTCTTCTTTGCAACCAGCTTATTAACTCTCAAGACTTCCAGAGTAAGTGATAAGTGTGAGAGGTGGCTCTCCCATGTGGTACTATAAACCAAGATGTCGTCAAAAAATACAAGCACAAATTTGCACAAATAATCCTTGAAAACTTCATTCATCAAGCACTGAAAGGTGGCTGGAGCATTAGTGAGACCAAAGGGCATAACTAGGAGTTCAAAGTGGCCATGGTGTGTTCGGAAAGCTTTTTTGGGAATTTCATCTTCTTTCACTCTTATCTGATGATAACCAGACCTTAAGTCTATTTTAGAGAAGTATTTGGCTCCATTTAGCTCATATAGAAGATCATCTATGATTAGTATTGGGAATTTGGCTTTAATAGTTTGACTATTTAATGCCCGATAGTCCACACACAACCTCCAAATTTCATCCATTTTCTTCACAAGTATAATTGGAGAGGCAAAGGGACTGTTGCTTGGTCGAATCAACCCAGAGGTGAGCATGTCTTCAATCTGCTTTTCTATCTCATTTTTGTAGTAATGGGGTTGTTTGTAAGGTCTGAGACAAACTGGTTTGGCACCTTCAACCATAGGAATTTGATGATCTACAACCCTTTGTGGAGGTAAGCTCACTTGTTCTGAGAACACATCAAGGTAATTTTCAAGTATCTGCTGCAGACTATCCTCTTCTTCACTTCTATGATCCATATTACAAAGCTGCAACTCCTCACTAGCTACTTTCTCTACTTGGATCAAAAAGGCTTGGCAAGAGTTGATTCCAAACTTCATCAATTCACTCACCTCCATACACTGCAGTTGAGGATTAATAATGCCTTGCAGCTTCTTCACCAGCCCCCAATAGAAAATTCCATCGTCATCTGGATGAAATCCATAATAACTGGCCCCAAAGTTCTCAACCAGTGAGCCCCCAATACCATCTGAGCAGGACCTAAGGTAAGAAGTAACATCTCAGCTTGTAAGTTCACTCCTTGGACTACAAAACTCATATTGGCAACCTTGCCTTCACTATACATACATTCTCCATTTGCCACTGTTACCCTATACCTGGGCTCCTTCAAAATGGGGAGGTTGGCCTTCTCTGCAGTTAAGGGATCAATGTAGTTGTGTGTAGAGCATGTATCTATTAATATATTCACTTCTCTTCCATTGATCTTTCTTCTAACTTTCATAGTTTGTGGATATAATTGGGATCCCACTATGGCATGGAGTGAGATATCTGGATGAATCGATTATGAAGGATGTGTTTGGAATGTGGTTGCTTGTTGTAACATGTTGGAATCAGATAGTTGAGGGTTCTCTTCTACTTGTATAGCTTCATACTGCACTTCTTCACTCATCTCCTCTTCTTCCCATCGATCTAAATAGTAAAACTTCTGCCCCTTGCACAAATGTCCTTGGACATATTTCTCATCGCAGTTAAAGCATAGCCCCTTGGCTCTTCTGTCCTTCATTTCTTGATAACTCAGCCTTCTTGGACCCATATTAGTTACTAGCATAGTAGGAGTAGGAGTGATTGGAAGTCGAGAGGTGTTTGGGTTATTAGAGTTGGAAACAGGGGATGTCTTGATAAGGTAAGGAGTTCAGAAGCTTTTCTTCAGGCAAGCAATTTTCTCTTCAAACCCTCTTGCCAGTCACATTGCTTCGTTCACATTTTTGGGCCTCTAAGATCTTACATCCCAACGAATCTCGTCCCTTAAGCCGCTAATGAATGTACTCAGAAAATGAGATTCGGTCCAATCTTTCACAAAATTGGAGAGCCGATCAAACTCTTGTATGTATAGCTCTAGCTCACCTTTCTGCTGCAATTTGGAGAGTATCCCCTCGTAGTCTTGAAACTCCGTCGGTCCAAACCTAGTGATCAAATCTCCCAGAAAAATCGACCAGGTTACTTCATGAATTTTGGGTTTAATATGTCTGCGGAACCACTGAGCGGCTCTTCCTCTTAGATTCATTGCGGCGTATCGCAGCTTTTGAGACTCAGGTACCTCATAGAACTCGAGGAATTTCTCTATTCCACAGATCCACTCTGTTGGGTCACCCTCTTGGAAAATAGGAAATTTGACTTTAAACGGTGTTTTGAACACTTGCTCACCATTACTAAACCTCGATGAACTAAAGGAGTGGGTTGGGGGAAGAATTACTTCATGGTGAAGTTCCTGAGAATTCGGATTAGGTGGCAGTGGAAGATTGGAGAGCCTAGCCTGAGTTTGTTGCATCAGCGTCATCATCGTCTCCATTCGTGCTTCCACCGAAGAGAATCTCTCTACGATGCTGGCCGCAATCGCCTCCACCATCTCTATGAGGAACTCATTCCGCGGCTGAGTCTCTGCCATTTGGCTTTTCAGATTCGCTACATCTCTCTCCAAGGACGTGCTACCTTCATCACGTCCATCACCATCAGAGCCGCTTCGCTCTGATACCAAATTGTCAGGGTTGGGGTTGCGTCCAACTCGCGATCGTGCCATTGATGAGCGATGGAGAACTAGAGAACGAGAGATTGAGAAAAGAGAAAGAGATTTAACAACTTTTTCATTGCCATTCTAAAAGAAATTTACAGCTCATATAGGGAAAGAGGGAAAGGGGACAGTTACGCTAAACGACAAAACAAAATCACGTGCTAATAAGCACACTATTCCTACGCGCCCCTTTTATCATTTAAAAAGAGTGTGCTATCTATGTAAAATGCTGATTCATCTGAAACCCATTCTAAGCTTTACTGATACTCTTCCTATTGCTCGACTCATCTCCCGCTACCTCCTCTCTACTACGCTGATGCACCAATCATAGGCCGTTGTTCAAAACAACGGCATTGTTCTCAATTTTTATAACCTAGGCCTAGGTTATATCATTTTTTTCAGAACGAATCAGGCGAAGAGTTATTTAGGACGAAATTCCCAAAATAACCCTCCACCACTTAAGTCATATTGGGTGATGGGCGGGCTCGATCTGAGCCGCTGATCGCGATCATGAGCGATCCAATGGCTCAGATTGGTGTTTTCCAACCCGTGAAAACAAATCCGTTTTCAATGGAGCATTTCCCTATATATATATATATATATATATATATATATATATATATATATATATATAGAGAGAGAGAGAGAGAGAGAGAGAGAGAGAGAGAGATAAATAAATAAATGAGTTGTTTTGGGGAGGGGAATTTGAATTTGAGTTTTGAGGGGAAACTTTTTGGGGGAAAATGTGTTTTGTGAGGTTAGATCTGTGTCTTTGATTTTGGGGGGATTGAAGGAGGACCACTTGATAGCTTTCTTTGTGTTTTATTATATAGATATGAATGAAGTGTGTGCACGTGCGGTGCACGTGCACGTGTTTTTACAATAAAGGTGGCCGACTGTTTTGGGATGGAGGGAAAAGTAATGCTTTTGAATTAATGAGTGGAGTTAGTGGGTGATTAGTGGACAATTATAATCACCCCTCCCCCTAATTTTTCACTCTTTCATCCTTCCCCTTCTTTCTTACTCTGCCATTTACGAAAACCCCCAGCAAATTCATTTTGTTCCTCCACTCACTCACATGTATATATATATATAACTTATAATATATTCCATTATATATGTATATATAAATATGTACATATATGCATATGTAAATATATGTATATTAGTGTTATGCTCTCGGGTTTGCTGTTGAAGTTTCGGTGAAATTTTGGTGTGAATTTATGGATTCTTGGAGCTTTTGAAGGAGTTTCTGATACTGGGAGCATTCATTCTATGAGTTCTAAATTTTGTATTCTTTAATTTGAGGTGGCGGTTTCTTAAATCCTTTCTAAATTTTAGTAGTATGATGCATGCTAGTTGACATATGGCTTAGTTGTTGATTGAGAGGAATGAATGTTGATATATGTTTAATTACTAAATGGCTTAGTTGTTATTTCAATTATGTAATGATGATGTGATTATAAAAAAAATGCTAGAACTCATGTGGAATTGAAAGAGAACAAGAACATAAATTTAGTGGGTGGTGGGAAAAGAAATCTTTTAATTGATGCATGTTAGGATGTTCACATAATAGTTACATTAATGCAATATGTATGAAAAAGTTTTAAGATGCTAGTATAGTGGAGAAATATGAAAATAGTTCCACAAATGTGTATTTATTGGCATAAAGAAATTTATATTGGTGTTTTTGAGAAGGAACCATAGTTTTATTTTAAAGTCGATAATGTGTTCTTTAAATACAAATTGGAAAGAAAACTTATTACAATGTCAAAAAATAAGAGTATTATAAAGTTGCTGCTATACTTTATTTTTAAAAAAAATATTCTGGAAGAAGTTTTGATTTGAAAGATACAAATTGATAGAGAAATCAAAATTTTGTAAAGGAAATTTACAAACAGACAGAAAGTATAAAGTTATTTCAATTCCTCTTCATAACAAAGAATGGGTTTGGGAATACTGGTTATCATTGTGGGTGTAGAGCGCTATGAACAGTGCTATTAGTCTCAGGTTTGAGTCTTGGTGAGGCTCTGTTTTTATTAAATTTTGATTTTATCCCAAAGTACCGAAGCCTGTACAAAAGGTTTTCGGATTTCCTTTCTATCGCCAACTGTTGTTGGGCTTTCTGGTCTTCGGGTGAGCTCTGAGTTAGTCACTGTAGCTAGGCGGAAGGTCCTGGCTTCGAAGCCCGGTGGCCCCTCTTTTAATACTTTTTGATTTTTTAAGAGTTTTTAACAAGCAATAAAAATCGGGGGAAAAATATATTATTCCTCTAAAATTATCTAAACTTTATAAAAAAATATTTTCACAATATTTTGATATATTTTGTGAGAATTGAAAGAGGAATTTACATTAAATAATGTTGAAGAACTCGAATTTATCAATTAAGAAAATGTGACGTCGTCATTAGAATTAGAAGAAGGAGCAACAATTGGGAGCAAGTGGTAACTACGGTTTACGGTCCTTACGACTCTAGACATCGGGGAAAATTTTGGTTAGAGCTCAAAACTATTAGAAGAAGATGGGATGGTCCATGAGTGATTGGTGGAGACTTCAATATTACTAGTTTTCACTACGAACATAATGGAAGAGGTTCAACTTGCACTGAGCAGGATTCATTCAATCACACGATAGACGAACTCGAACTCATGGAATTAAAATTGCAGGATAGGAAGTTCACATGGACAAATATGTAGAGATGTCCTATAATGGCTAAGCTAAACATGATCGTGGTGTCTAGCGATTGGGATGATGCTTTCCCATTAGCTCGGGTGAGGTCAGTTATGAGATATACTTCCGACCATCTGCCTTTGGCAGTAGATTGCAGCCTCGAAAACACTAGGAGGACTCACTCATTTAGGTTTGAGAAAGCTTGGACAATGAGTACAAACACTCGAAAAATCATGAAAGAATCATGGGAAGCAAGTACCAAGGAAGTGTCACCGGTTGGAACATGGATTGAGAAAACGAGACGTCTTCGTAAACGATTGAAAGAGTGGGCTAAGCAGGAATCAGGAATTATCAGGGTTAAGAGTGTAACACCCTGAAAAATTGGAAATGATAATTTTGCCCATTGCGTGTTACGCATGTGTATTTTGTACCATTACGGGTAATATCCGTATTGTGTTTTCACTACATATTTTGAATTCCGACTATTTGTGCATTTCCCTTCTTAAAATCCTATTTGAGTCGACTAAAATGCAATATTTCAATCTCTGTGTTTTTATATGCTTTTTACGTGTTATCGATGCACGTATCGATTACATATTTTTCACTGCTACGTGTGATATTTCTGTGTTTTAATTATTTATCTTATGTATTCAAATCTATTTTATAAAACGAAAATTTATTTTCCCTTATTTTGATTAAAATAATTTTGTACGTGTAATGCACGTGTTTTCTATGAACGTAGTGATTACGTTATGGAAAATATAAAATTAATAAATATATTTTCTTATGTTGTATTTTGACTATCTTTAACAGTTTTTCGTTGATAAAGTCGAATTTCGCATTTTCGGTATTTTACGTGCGACGCATGTGTTTGGGTGCGCGTATTTGGGCATATTCTTTTCGAAATGAATGACATAAAATGTGTGGGTCCATTTTATTTTTGCATCTATAACTTTTTATTAAACTAATTTTTCGTACATATTATGTATATGTACAATTTATGTTTTTAAAAATAATTAATTTGTGAAGTGTGTGCTCGTGCAAGCACGTGCACGTGTTTTATATGTAAAAGTGAGATGAGGCCGGCTGATTTTGGGAGGAGGGAAAAATTGAGCATTTGAATTTTAGAGAGTGGAGTTAGTGTTGTTAGTGGGAGGTGGTTTTAATAACTACTCTACTACTCTCTTATATAATACCCCTAAACTTTTACCTTCTCTCATCATCTCTCTGTTTCCCTTCTCTGTTCACTGCCGAAATCTCCATCAGCATGTCCTCTTTTTCCTCCACTCAAAATCCACCATACATTACTATGTGTGCAAATGTGTGTGTGTGTGTGTGTGTGTGTGTGTGTGTGTGTGTGTGTGTGCATTTTTTTCATTCATCTCTTTCTTTCTTTGCTCTCTGATCAAATCCGAACACCCCAATCCCAAACCAGCACATGCCCATGTGCTTTCTCCTCCTACTCACTTTTATACATTTTCTTATACAATGTGTATATATATAAACATACTAGATTTGCCCGTGAGCACGTGCCTACGACACGTTTTCGGAACGATACAGCATATGAAAGTCTTGTAAACAGTAAAACAACAATTATGTAGCTCAAGTTTGAATAGTAAAACAATAATTAGTTGTAAATAAAAGTTCATGTTTACATTAGTATATGTCGAAAAATAATTATAAATGGGGGTGTAAAATCCAACTTCTTAGATATTTAAGTGTGGAAAATGATGAAATTTAACTATTGATGAGATATTTGATATTTTCAATTTAACATGAGCAATAAAAAAATGCATAAAAAATCTGAAAATTTACAAACCTGAAATCTAAAAGTATAAATTTTTGAGTAAATAGAGAGAGAATGAGAGAGAGAGAGAGAAATAAATAAATAAATAAAGGTGTTGTTTTGAGCGGATTTGAATTTGAGTTTTGGGGGAAACTTTTGGGCGGGAAAATATGTTTTGTGAGATTAGATCTGAACCATTGATTTCAACCTTATTAAATGAGAGCCACTTGATAGCTTTCTTTGTGTTTTATATATATATATATATATATATATATATATATAGAGAGAGAGAGAGAGAGAGAGAGTAATGTGAGCCTCATATTTGTATGAGAAAATTTTTCTTATACAAAGTGATTATACCCACTTGGTTGGGCCCTTATTGAAGATCCACCCCGTCCATCATTTTTATCATGCTAATAGATATATGTGTAGAAAAAATCAAGTGTTTTGGAGGTCGTTCACCCATGCATCATGTGGGTCCAATTTGTGGTTCAATTTGTATTACTGTTGAAATCGTTTATTTTTCAACCACATGATGCATGGGTGAATGACCTCCAAACCACTTAAATTTTTCTACACATACATCCACTATTATGATAAACATGATGGATGTAGTGGGTCTTCCATAAGGGCCCCACCAAGTGAGTATAATCACTTTGTATGAGGAAAATTTCCTCATACTCTATATAAGGCTCACTTTTCTCATATATATATATATATATATATATATATATATATATATATATATATATATACACACACACATGGTTATGAATACATTTGAAGATGGGAGATGCTTTCACTGTGTGCATGCCGAAAGTAGGAGCTCACTGTGTTTGGCCGAGAATG
The DNA here is from genome assembly GCA_017893485.1 of Hemerocallis citrina. Classification (NCBI taxonomy): domain Eukaryota; kingdom Viridiplantae; phylum Streptophyta; class Magnoliopsida; order Asparagales; family Asphodelaceae; genus Hemerocallis; species Hemerocallis citrina. The sequence continues at coordinate 77,823,233 of CM030362.1, forward strand.
GAGAGTTGGGGAGTTGCTCTTGGTGCGCGGATTTCGAGGCGACAATTTGGAGCTTATCTTGGAGTTATTTCTAGGAGTTCATTTGACTACATCAAAATTCTTCAATTTTTGGTGTGTGTTTTTTAAATCCTTTCTAATTAGGAGTATGATGCTTAAGTAATTTTTGGTAGATGTAGTATGAGTTGTTAAATTTATATTATCATGCATGTTGCTATGAAATGTGATTATTACATTAGAATTATCATGTTGCTATGAAAATGTGAATTTTGAACCATGCTAGATGTAGAATGTATGTTTGTAGATGGCTAGTTGGTTAATTGAAACATTGGTTATATGCTATATTAATTAATGTGACACTAGTATGATAAATGAGATTTATGTCCTAGAAATGTTGTAGAAATAAAAGGAAACAAGTAAACAAACTTATGTGATAATTTTGGTGCTAAATGTGGTAAGAATCATGGTTGTTTTTAAATATCGAAATTGTAGACATATAATAAAAACTAGAGAGGAAAATTCATGTGTTTATTTCAAAATAATAATTTTTAATTACTGTTATGTTGCTAATCTATAATATCAGTAATCTAGAGAATTTTCATGAAATAAATTAGAGGAGAAAAAGTGTTTAAGAGTTTTGAATTATGAAATATTAGTGACAAACAGAGAGTTGGAGTTTGAGAAACCCAACTCATTTTGTGACAGTTAGTCACTAGAGACAAGTTGGTCTTCGGATGTGTTTTAAGACCGTTACTGTAGCTCAGCGGAGCTATTGGTCTTGGGTTCGAGTCTCTCCAGAGACTTTATTTTTTCTGAAATTGATTTTTACTCAAAGGCCAAAAGCCAGACTTAAGGGTAATTCGAGTTTTCCCTTTAGTCAATTAGCCACTCTGGCCTATTTGGTTAGCGGGTGCGCCTTAAGTCTATTACTGTTCATGGCGGGTTTGGGTTCAGGTTCTGGGTTCGAAACCTGGTGTGGCCTTCTTTTTCTTTGGATTTTTTTTAATGTTTTGAGGGTTTTTAAATGAGATAAAAATTCAAGAAAAATTTTATTATTCTTCTAAAAATATTTAGACTTCATGAAAATTATTTCTATAATATTTGAGATATTTTGGGAGTATTGAAAGAGAATTTTACATTGAATATTGTTAAAGAACTCGAATTTATCGATTAAAAGAATTATAAGTGATTTTTGTATTGAAAATTGTGACTATGGTTAATTTAAGAAAAATGAAAGTCATAATGTAATTAGAATTCCTCTTAATTAGATTTTATGATTATTAATACTTGATTGAGACTATTGATATTGCATACAATGTTACAAGTGATTAAATTGATAAAAAGAAGTTGAATGGAATTGTTTTCATGTTATGAGATTATAAAGAAATATTCTCTTTGAGAAAGAGATATGAATAAAGAAATTGAAAGATTATTTTTGAGATTGAATATGAAATATGGTTGATCTCTAGAAAGAGATAGTTGTTGGAATCTAGAGGCTAGGCAAGTCCCTAGTGACCGGCAGTTTTATTTATGATTTGAGTGCTAACCAGTGTGGGTTGAGCGTATCTTGAGAAGTAGCCAGGTAGGCTGACTATCTCTTTTGTTTAATTTAAGTCCGGTAGGGTAAGCTAGCTCTAGGTTGTGATGATTTTCTTTTAAAAACAGACTGAAATTGTAAGGACTACACTATAGTGAAGATGTGATGAAAGTAAGAGAAAAACATGAGTATGAGGGCCTCGGAGCTATGACGTGGGTGTATTCACAGGCTGTCTACACGATGCGTCGTGTCATGACGTGGATACATCTCCAGGAGTTCATACCGCAGGCGACACTTGTGGGGTGTTTGGTGACTACGGGTGGTGTCATGTCCCATGACGGAGGCTGAATTGTCCATAGGTTCTACACGATGCGTCGTGTCATGACGTGGGATTCCCCTCTAAGCTGTCTGGACATGAGTCGTAACTCATAGAACATCTAGGATACTTACCATAGTTACCGTAGTAGTTTAAATCATGGCGAGGGATTGAACCCTACAAGATGGAGAACGATTAAGGGCTTGCCCTCGGACCTATGTAGTATGGGATGCATAGAATCCGAACAAGTGCGCATTAGTGTCATATAATATGAATAACTACATTAAGGACTAAGTGCATAACACAACACGACAACAATAGGATAGTCCCTTTGTAGCTTTGTTTGTGATCAAGTTTGTGGTTGCTAAAGTACTTAAGAATCGTTATACTATTCAGTATAGCGAGGATGGCCATGTATAATATTTCGTCGGTTGTAAGCAACTGACGTGCCCACAGTTTTATATGCAGGACTTGGAGTTTACAAGAAGATATAAAGATAAATTTGTTACTGATGATCATTTAAATGCTAAAGTTGTTACAATTGTACATTTATCATTGTTGTATTTTATTTATTCCGCTGCGTATTGATGTAAAAGACTCTGATGTAATTATTGTTGAAATAAAGTTTTAAATTCCTTGTAAAATTGTACGAAATGAAGTGTAAAGATCTTGTGGAACTTTGAATTCAGTCTTATTTGGAATTCGGGGTGTTACAAAGAGAGAGGAGTTAGGGGTCAGGGTTAAAGAGTTAGAGATTATTCAGGAAGGAAGAGACCTTCTCGACCATGAGGTAGAGGAGATGTCCAAATGCAGGGTCGAGATCCAATAGATCGCTGCCATGGAGGAGCAATACTGGAAGCAACGTTCAAGTATCCAGTGGCTAAAGGAAGGGGACGACAACACTAAGTTCTTTCATAAAGTAGCCAATGGAAGAATGAGGCAAAGCCAATGGAAGAAGGAGGCAACACTAGGTTCGTCATCTTCAGCTGGGTCGAAGTGGTCTGCCATCTTAGAGAAAGAGGATAAGAAGCATAAATCATAGAGCAACACAAATGTAAGTGACTTACATTTAAATTTCTAGACTCAACACACGCTCTAATGTCCACTTCTAGGGTGTCGTTCCTTATAAATTTGTACTACTTGGAAGCGTGCTCTGATACCACTCTGTAACACCCCGAATTTCAAAATAGACTGAATTCGAAGTTCCACAGGATCGTTACACTTCTTTTGTACAATTTTACAAGGAAAATAAAAACTTTTTTGTTACATCAGAGTTACATCTTTAAATTACATTCAAACAGCGGAAGCAAATTACAATAATAACATGAATAAAATGTACAACACTTGAAACATTCTTTAAGCAGCATGCATACTTAATCTTGTCAATCTCTTTATCCTGCATAGAAACTATGGGCTCGTCAGTTCATTCAACTGACGCAAGGATATAAAACATTAATTTTCTCTTACTTAGAAAACACACACTTGTCACATGCAAAACTACGAGGACTATCCTATAGATGTCGTGTTGTGTTGTGCACTTAGTCCTTAATGCAGTTGTTATGTTATATGACACTAATGCGCACTTGTTCGGAGTCTATGAATCTGATACTACATAGGTCAGAAGGCAAGTCCTTAATCGTACTTCATCTTATAGGGTTCAATCCTTCGCCATGACTTAAACTACTACGGTAACTACGGTAAGTATCCTAGATGTTCTATGATCTACGAGCCCATGTCCAGGCAGTCTGGAGGGGAATTCCACGCACTGACATGACGCATCAAGAAGGCAGACTATGGACAATTCACCCTCCGCCATGGAACGATGGCACCACCCGCAGTCACCAAACACCCCACAAGCGTTACAACCGGGACGATAATTCCGGAGTAGTGCTCATGCCATGTCATGACGCATCAAGCAGGCAGTCAGTGAATCACTCTCACACCGCCAATCCGATGGCCTTCATACTCGTGTTTTTCTCTCACTTTCGTCACATCACCTCTATGTGTCTAAATACTTAGTTTATTTGAATCATGAATAAAATCAATCCCTAGAGTTGGCTCTTTTCTCTATACTGATCTCAATCAACAACATGACCAACTTGGTCTTTCACCTCAATAATTCAACTTTACAATTTTAATTCATTCAATTACCGGTAATAGGATTTCAGCTACCCTCTAGTTCAAAATCTCATTTCATGTCCATAGCATTTGTGTATTCATTTTCATAAGACCTTTCATAATTCATCAGGATATTTAACTTCACTTTCATGTACAATTTTCATGCATAAGACAAATAAATTCACTTTTTTATTTCTAATTTGTCACATTCAATCTTCATTCTTTCCATTATCAAATCTCTTTTCAAACTCTTTTAAAGAGTACATTTATTTTTATCAAGAGATAATTTAAAACCTGAGAAAAAGAATAGTCGGGACAGTCGACTGTTAAAACTTGGCCAGTCGGCTGTTCTGTAAAGATTTAAAAACTCGAAAATGAAAAGGATCAGGGTAGTCGACTGTTAAACCTGACCAGTCGGCTGTTCTGTGATACTTTAAAACTCGAAAATAAAATGGACAGGGCAGTCGACTGTTAAATATATACGGTCGACTGTTCTGCGAGAATTACAACTCTAAGAACTAGATATTCAGGACAGTCGACTATCTACGCCTATTCGGTCGACTGCTCAGCAACGAAATCCGAAAATTTGAATCATTTCTTCTTTCTTTATTATTAACACACAAATTGTTCATTTCTAGAATTTGGTCTAAATTACAAAATGTTCCTTTTTCCGATAACTAACACACAACTTTAGGATTTATTTAACATCAATTACAACAAGCATAATTTACTACCCAATATGGAGGTTCTTACGATTAGCATTTTCCTCATAAACACAATTTCTAAAATTTCACGTTTTCCCATAACCACATTTTTTCTACATAGAGAATATTTATTCTAATTTAGCATGCTAGATCGATATCCAAATATCACAACAACAAACATATTATTCAATCAAGTTCACTTAATCATTTCATACAATTTCACATATATTCCATTTTCATCTAAATCATGGTATTATCAAAGAGCAATATTCTCATCTATTTAGTCTAATATGGTTAGCACAAAACCTAGCATGGTATTACTTAGAAGTAAAGAAAATTGCCCACCTTATTGTTGAAGAAACGAATGAAAACTCCTAGAATGCAAGAAAGTAGTCTTCTCCTCCTAGAATGGATTGCAAATTGTCTCCTCCTCCTTGTGCTTGCTAGGAACCCGAGCTCTTCTTGCTTCCTTGATGATTGGCTGGCCACCTTTAGATTGGAACATACACAATTTTGCACACTCTAATCTTTTGCTCACTATTGACTCTCAATCTTTTGCTCTCTCTTAATGAATTGTGTAATGTACTAATGAGAAGAATTATATGGGTATTTATACATGATTTTGGTGGAAAATAAAGGGCTAGGATTAAATCAAGTGGTTTAGGATCAAGGGCTTAGATGAAATAAAGAGTTGTTATAACTTCCCATGATGCAAATAACCACCACTTCACCTCATCCACTCTCCCTATCTCTTGACTCCACCCGGCCTCACCCCAAGGGTGTGTTTTGCACACTCTTGTGCATGCACGTGCTACCCTAGTGTCCCCCACTCACAAGTTGTACGTGCTAATTAATTAATTGACTATTATTTGAGTCTACACTACAAGTTAGACTAAAATAAAGATTAATTAAATTACATGGGCTCACTAATGGGCCAAGAGACTATGGGCTCTACTAATTTAATTAATTAATTAACTAATGTGGGCCACAAAGGGACAAATTAAGTTTAGGATTAAATTAGGCTTCTACGAAAATAAATAGGGATTACTGATTCATGAAATATTTTAGAGAAATGCATGCATAAATTTTTACATGCACGACACGTGAAAAGAAAAATCAAACAATTCCAAATATAAATAGGATTCGAAAATCCAGGGTGTTACAGAAGTTCTACGAAGGAAACACAAATTTGGATAGACTAAACTACGCTAACATCATTCTAATCCCAAAGAAACAGGAAGTGGTCAAGGTGGAAGATTTTAGACCAATTAGTCTACTCAACTGTTCATTCAAGATTATTTCTAAAGTACTGGACAAGGTGGTGGGAGAATCTGAAAGTGGGTTCATAAGAGGAAGAGACATCATGAACAGTGTGGCTGCAGCACCTGAGATTATCTACAGAGGAGGTAAAGACAAGTCAGACGGTTTCCTTTTAAAATTAGACTTCCAGAAGGCTTAAGACTCAGTCGAATGGGAATGCATAGACGAAACTTTACAACTCAAAGGGTTCGGAACCAAATAGAGAAATTGGATCAACAAGTGCATCTATGGAGGGAAATCATTCGTACAAGTGAACGGTCAGCAAGGAAAGGAAATCAAATGCCACAGAGGACTCAGACAAGGCGATCCTTTTTCATCTCTGCTATTCGCCATTGTGGCCGATGGGTTAGAAGAAATGACTAGGAGGGGAAGAGAGCATAATGACATTAAAGGAATCGAAGTGAAAGGAATCCATGAGCCGATCTCAATTCTCCAATACGCGGATGATACTTTGATGTTCGGAAAGGCTAGAGAAGTGGAAAATTTTGCTCTAGGTATGGTTCTACACAGTTTCCAAGCATGGTCAGGTCGGAAAGTAAATTTAAAGAAGACCTGTGTTATTTCAATCAGTGAACGTTTATCCATTCCTATTGACACCATTAAGAATTACTTCGAATGTCAAATCAGTCAATTTCCGATAATCTACCTTGGAACGCCAATCAGATCAGGTACATTGCACAGAGAAGATTGGCAACCTCTCATTGAGAAGATTGAGAAAAGGTTGGCTGGATGGAAGGGTAGATTCTTGTCTCTAGGCGGAAGAATAACGTTACTTAACTCCGTCCTTAGCAGTATACCGTTGTATCTAATGTCTATATACAAACTCCTGAAATGGGTAATCCAAAAAATAGACAAATGCAGAAGAAGATTTCTTTGGAGAGGCACGGATGAGTCCAACAAAGGTTTCAACATCGTCAATTGGGATAGAGTGTGCAAGAGAAGGGAATTTGGAGGCCTTGGAATCTTAGATCTTAAGGACATGAACAAAGCTCTGCTAAGTAAATGGTGGTGGAAAATGAGACGAAGGCGCAATACCTGGTGATGCAAATCCTTTGCAGTTTACCAAAGGAGGAAAAAATTCTGATTCGGAGGAAGAAGCGAATTTGGGAGAGCTTCTTTCCTATGGAAAGGAGTGGCTAAAGTCGGAGAGATTTTCCACACTAACACAAGGTGTAGAATTGGAAATGGAAAGGAGACTAGATTTTAGAAGGACAGATGTTGCGGGGATAGAACTCTCCTTACACTATTCCCGAAAGCGAATAACGTTACAATCAACAAGGACTCATTGGTGGTGGATGTTTGGCGAAATAGCAAGCTCACGCCTATCGTTAGAAACCGATTAACACAGGAAAGTATTATCCAGCTGGAAAATCTCAACATGTTCATACAAACCGAAGGACAGCTCACCACCGAGAGGAATGACGAAAGATCATGGAATCTCAAGGAATCTCAGTCCTTCTCGGTTTCATCCATGTACAATTGGCTCAATGACGGAACAATTAGAAGCAGAGATGGTAACATTATTTGGGGGATTAAGGCGCCTCTGAAAGTCAAATTTTTTATCTGGCTCGTGATGAATGATGCAATTCTTTCCGAGATCAACCTTCAAAAAAGAAATATCCAAATCGACGCAACTTGTTCCACCTGTCATAGTGCTGACGAAGACTCAAAACACATCCTATTCACCTGCCCTAAGTCTAGTCTAGCATGGGAAGCAGTGAGTCTAGGATTTGGATGCTTAGAGAGCCCTAGATCGAGTGCGAGCGTTTGGGGTTATTGGAGGGTAGATTTAATCATGAAAGATGATAGGATGGCATGGGATATCGCTGCGGCAGCGACTATGTGGGGACTATGGCTAGACCGTAATGATTTATGTTTCCGTAACATCACTTATAGATTTTCTGTCACTGTAACACCCCGAATTCTAAAATACAACTGAATTCGAAGTTCCATAGGATCTTTACACTTCTTTCATACAATTTTACAAGGAAATAAAAACATTTCTTACATCAGAGTTACATTACACTTTTACATTATCACAGCGGAAGCAATTTTGTAATAAATTACATGAAACAACATTTAAATCAATCTTGAACAGCATGTATACTTCAATTGTGTCAAGCATATTTACCCTGCATATAAAACTGTGGGTGCGTCAGTTCATTCAACTGACGAAATATTATACACGGCCATCCTCTCTATGCCGGAAACAGTATAATGATTCTCAATACTTAGCAAACCACAAATTTGTCACAAACAAAGCTAAAAGGGACTATCCTATTGATGTTGTGTTGTGAATGTGCACTTAGTCCTTAATGCAATTATTTATATTATATGACACTAATGCGCACTTGTTCAGAGTCTATGCAGCCCATACTACATAGGTCCGAGGGCAAGCCCTTATCCCTTCTTCATCTTGTAGGGTTCAATCTCTCGCCATGACTTAGTCTACTACTATAACTACGGTAAGTATCATAGATGTTTTCTGACCTACGAACTCATGTCTAGACGCCCTGGAGGGAATCCCAATGCACTGACACATGACTCATCATGCAGGCATCCTGTGGTAATTCGGTTCCTACCATAGACATGACACCACCCGCAGTCGTCAAACACCCCACAAGCGTCGCCACCGGGATGGTACTCTGGAGCAGTATCCACACCCTATCATGACGCATCATGGGACATCCTTTGAATACTCTCATGCCGCCAATCCAATGACCCTCATACTCAATGTTTTTCTCTTACTTTCATCACATCTTCATTATGTATCTAATCCTTAGTTTAATTGAATCATGAATAAAATCAACCCTTAGAGTGTAGCACTCCCACTATACCGGTCTTATTCATTTAATTCACATATCCTGGACCTTGGTCTTCTCATTTCAAATATCCTTTTCACATTTCTTTTATTGCCGGTATAAGGCTTGGATATACCCTAATTCTCAATTTCAACTCATAATTACAATATCGAGCTTTTCATACTCATAAGGTCTTTTCATGATTAATCACAATTCAGGTTTTCATAAGCATAGTATTCATGTATTCACATCTTTCATAACTTATCAAAATCAATAATTCAACTTCACGTGCAATTTATGTGTAAGAATAAATTTCAACTAGTACTAATCAATCATTCATGTATTCCACAAATCTATTATTCTCATTTCAAAATCTTACTACAAGCACAAGTTAGGAGTCCAATTAATTACACCAATTACACTTTCAAAATTCCTCATTACTAATTTTTTATCGTTATAACTCAAAATTCTCATTTATTTTTCCTTTATTTAAAAAGACAATTTAATTTCAAAAAGAAGTCATTTCTTACAAAAACCCCAATTTCTTAATCACACTTTATCAAAAGTTATATAAATTTTTCTTATAAAGTCCTAATAATTTTCAGTAATTAATCCGTATTTTTCCCAATTTTTATCTATTTTTAAAACACAATTAATCAAAAAATCCCACACAAAAAAAAATATTTTTTTTAAAACTCAAACCCTCAACCAGATTCGAACCCACAACCGGCGGTCAAACAGACAGCGCACAAGACCAACTCGCCAAAGCCGCCGAACGATATAACTAGGGGTTATAATCCCTAAGTATCGACTCTCGGTTATTTGGGTTTTTAATAGAAAAATAAAAACAAAGCCTCAGTATCGAACCCGAGACCTCCTCTTTACTGTAGCGGCCGAAAGCTCTACCGACCAGTTGGTCTAAGTGGCCAATTCGTTTTAAAAGTAATTAATTTGGGTTTTGATTTCGCTCCCTGTTCGTAGTAATAATTCATGAAGTCTCAAAACAAAATTGTCTCTTTTTCTCCTCTTCTGAAAACAAAATTTTTCAGAATTAAAATACATTCAATTCTACAGCAACCAGTATTTTTATGAGTATTTTTAACTCTTTAAAACATATATTTTAGCCCTAGTTTGTATTCCATGATCATAATTTCGACATTCGAGAACTAAAGCATAATTCTTCATAATTAAAGATAGGTTCCCACAAAAATCACTACATTAATGTTCTCTTACTTATTGACAACTACGATGTTTTTAAAACACAAAAATCATCTTTCTTAATGAATAAAATTACTATTTTACCAACTAATTTACACATGATGCATTCAATCATTTGTTTGCAACTACAATCTCTTTCATTTATTCTAACATTCATATGGCACACAAAATGGAGAATTCTATTACAACAATTAACAATTATCTCTTAGTAATCATTCCATCAATTCAAAACATACATGGTTCCAATCTCTTACTAGTTAATTCTCATAATCGCATTTAAAACATACCTAGCATGCATTCTAATATTTAGAAGCAATGGGAAACACTCACTTTCATTCATAATTAATAAATCTAGCAACCAAATTAACACATATCTACTAGTTTATCAATTCCCCTCTAATTAGGCAAACATGGATTTCATTTCAACTAGTTGCTTTTTAATAACTATTCTGTAACACCCTGAATTCCAAAATACAACTGAATTCGAGTTCCACAGGATCTTTACACTTCACTTAGTACAATTTTACAAGGAAATAAAAACATTTCTTACATCAGAGTTACATTTCACTTTTGCATTCTCACAGCGGAAGCAATATTACAATAAATTACATGAAATGACAGCGGAAGCAATTTACAACATTTATACAAAGGTACAACAATGAATAATCTCTAAGCATCAGCTCTCCTTTAATCTTTATTAAGCCATTTACCCTGCATACAAAACTGTGGGTACGTCAGTTTATTCAACCGACGAAAATTATACATGGTCATCCTCTCTATGCCGAAAATAGTATAACGATTCTCATTTCTTAACAGACCACAAACTTGTTCACAAACAAAGCTAAAGGGACTATCCTGTTGATGTCGTATTGTGATTGTGCACTTAGTCCTTAATGCAGTTATTATGTTATATGAAACTAATGCACACTTGTTCGGATTCTATGCATCCCATACTACATAGGTCCGAGGGCAAGCCCTTAATCATTCTTCATCTTGTAGAGTTCAATCCCTCGTCGTGACTTAATCTACTACTGTAACTACAGTAAGTATCCTAGATGTTTTATGATCTACGAGCCCATGTCCAGGCAGTCTAGAGGAGAATCCCACGCACTGACATGACGCATTGAGCAGGCAGATTATGGACAATTCAGCCTCCGCCATGGAACAATGGCACCATCCTCAGTTACCAAACACCCCACAAGCGTCGCCACCGGGACGATAATTCTGGAGTAGTGCCAACGCCATGTCATGACGCATCAAGCAGGCAGTCTGTGAATCACTCTCACACCGCCAATCTGATGGCCCTCATACTCGTATTTTTCTCTTACTTTCATCACATCTTCACTATGTATCTAGTCCTTAGTTTATTAGAATCATGAACAAAATCAATTCTCTAGAGTTAGCCTTTCCACTATACCGGTCTTAACCATTCATTCAACGTGACCCAAATCTTGGTCTTTTCATTTCAAATTTCATTTCAATTCATTTCTTTCCAATGCCGGTATGAGGCTTAGCTACACTCTAGTTCTCAATTTCAATTCACAATTACACAAGAATTGAGCCTTTCAAGCTCATAAGTTCATTTTTCATGATTACATCAGATTTTCCTTGTCATGTTCATAGCATTCATAATCGTAAAACTTTTCATAAATTCAGCAGAATAATTTACTTCACTTCATGTACAATTTCATGTAAAGACAATAACAATTCACATTTCTCATTTATTACATCCAATCTTCATTCTTTCCATTATCAATCTCTTTCAACAGTATATATATATATATTTTATCATGAAGCAAATTAAGAAATCTGAGATGTTGAAAAAGAATCTGGACAGTCGACTCAAAACATATCCAGTTCAGCAAAAGAAAATATTCAAGAAAATGGTCGGGATAGTCGACTGCTAAACATGACTAGTCGGCTGTTCTGAAAAGATTTAAAACTCGAAAAGGATCAGGAGCAGTCGACTGTTATTCAGACCAGTCGGCTGTTCTGCAGGGTTTTAAACTCGAAAGTACAAGGTACGGGGCAGTCGACTGTTACTCAGACCAGTCGGCTGTTCTGCGGGGTTTTAAACTCGAAAGTTCTGATATTCAGGTCAGTCGACTACTTATGCCTATTCGGTCGACTGGTCAGCAATAAAAAATTGAAGTATGAAAACGTTTCTTCTTTTCTTTCGATTAGTACACAACATTTTAGTTTAACTACAATATGTTCATTTAATCAACACTAACATGCAACTTTATTTGACTACTATCATCACAAGCATGGTTTACAATTTAATGTAGAGATTCTTACAACTAGTATTTTTCACACAACCACGATTTCTGAAAACATATTTTTCCCCTACTCATTGTTTTTCTACAGAGATGAATATTAACTCCAATTTAGCATGCTAGATTAAAATCAAAATAACATAACATTAATCATATCATTCCATTAAGTTCACCCATTCATTTCATACAGTTTCACTTGTGTTCCATTTCTACTTTAGTCATGGTAATAACAAAGAGCAAAATAATGGTATTCATTTATTCTTGCATACTTAGCACAACGCCTAACATAATATCTAAAGTAGAAGTCATGAGAAACACCCACCTTTTTGAAGAACACGAATAGAAAGCTCTTAGAAAATCCCTTTAGAAAGCACGAAAGATCCTTCTCCTCCTAGGTGTAGCAAACCCGATCCTCTCTTAGTGTGATTTCTGACCTTCTTGGATAAACACTCACACTAAAAATCTACTCAATCTTTTTCTCCCCAAAATTCTCAATCTTTTCTCACTCTAATAAATTTTCTAATGTACTAAGATAAGAAGAAACTATGGGGTATTTATACTCAATTTTGGGTGGATTGAATGGCTATGATTAGATCAACTAGTTAGAGATTAAGGGCTAGGATGAGTTTGGAAGTTGCCATAACCACCCATGACTTGAGAAACTAGCTCACCACTACTCCCATCTCTCCCTCTCTCTTGGATCCATTCCGGCCTAGAAAAAGTGTGCAATGCACACCATATTGCATGCACGTGCTACCCTAGTGTCCCCACTCATAAGTTTGTTCATGCACTGATTCATTAATTGTCTATTATTGAGTCTACACTACAAGTCACCATAATTAAAAGAAGAATAACTAAATGGGTTTACTATTGGGCCAAAAGATCATGGGCCCAAGGAAAAAAAATACTTAAATTAATTATAATGGGCTAGAATTAGGCCTAGGATTGTTATTTAGGCATTTAGAAAATAAGCTTTTTTAGGAAAATAAAAGAAAGAAAAATAATTGTTCATACTATCAAAAGAAATTTTGTATATAAAAATAAATAGATAATATACATATGAAATTTTGCACGTGCACAACCCCTGAAAATCAATATTATTTTTATTAAAATGAAATTTGGGATATTACAACACTCCCTCCTTAGAATAGTTCCGTCCCCGGAACTACAATTAAAGAGTGAGAAAACAAAACACAATAAGAAAATACAATCAAGCAAAAAGCTCAGGATGATCCTTCATCATCCTCTCCTCAGATTCCCAAGTAGCCTCTTCAACCAACTGGTTTCTCCAGACTACCTTGACCATCGGTATCGTCTTATTCCTCAAGACTTTCTCCCGACGATCAACAATCTCAACTGGGAGCTCAAAGTAACTCAGATCTAACTGCAAACCCTCTGGCACTTCAGGCAAATGATGTCTTGGATCTGGAATGTAACCTCTAAGCATAGACACATAAAAGACATCGTCCACCTAAGATAACTCTTCCGGTAACTCAAGCCGGTAAGCAGTTTTCCCGATCATTTTCAATATCTTATACGGGCCTATGAACCTCGGGGCTAACTTCCCACTCTTACCGAATCGGATCACGCCTTTGCTGGGTGATACCTTCAGAAAGACAAAGTCACCAACCTCAAACTCAAGGTCCCTTCTCCGGTTGTCTGCATAGCTCTTCTGCCTACTCTGAGCATCCACCAACCTCTTCCTGATCAGATCAATCTTTTCAGAGATCCGCTGCACAGTCTCAGGCCCAAACATCTGATGCTCCCCAACTTCGAACCAACAAACAGGCGTCCTGCACTTCCTGCTATACAGAGCTTCGTACAACGCCATCCCAATGCTAGTCTGAAAACTGTTGTTGTAAGCAAACTCCACCAAAGGTAAGTGCCTTTCCCAACTGTCCCCAAAGTCTAGTACACAACGCCGAAGCATATCCTCAAGAATATGGTTGACTCTCTCGGTCTGCCCATCGGTCTGGGAATGAAAAGCAGTGCTGAAATCTGTCTTGGTACCCAAAGCTGTCTGAAGACTCCTCCAGAAATGCGAAGTAAAGCGCGCATCTCGATCAGACACAATAGTCAACGGAACGCCATGAAGCCTGACGATCTCACCCACATACATCTCAGCCAACTTGTCCATCGAAGCAGTGAGTTTCATCACCAAGAAGTGAGCGGACTTGGTTAGTCGATCGACTATGACCCAAATCGCATCATTGCCCTTAGAACTCTTAGGCAAACCCGTGATGAAATCCATACTGATGTTATCCCACTTCCATTCCGGAATAGGTAACGGTTGCAATAGACCTCCAGGTTTCTAATTCTCGGCTTTGACTTGTTGACAAACCTCACACCTCGACACAAATTCAGCCACATCCCGTTTCAAACCTGACCACCAGAAATGCTATTTGATGTCTTTGTACATCTTCGTACTCCCAGGATATACAGACAAAAGAGTAGCATGTGCCTCCTGAAGAATACTTTCTTTCAAGTCCGACTGATCCGGAACACACAGTCTTTCTCCAAACCACAGCACTTCATCCCTGATTTGAAATCCGGGCAACTTGCCAGCACTAACCTGCTCCATCGTCTTCTGAATCTCTGCATCTTTCTTCTGACTTGCAATAATCCTTTCGTTCAACGTCGGTTGAAGTCTCAACTGATCTAAAGATGATCCCAAGCCTTGCAGAACAATTTCAATACCAGCTCGATCTAACTCCTCTGCCAACTACCTCTGAGTTGTAATCAAACTCGCCAGACTGCTCTTGCGGCTAAGTGCATCAGCCACAACATTAGCCTTCCCAGGATGATACTTAATCTCCGGACGAACGTCCTCAAGTACCTCCAACCATCTCCTTTGCCTCAGGTTCAGATCCTTCTGCTGATAGATGTACTTCAAGCTTTTATGGTCTGTGTACATGTTCAGCTTCTCGCCATATACATAATGTCTCCATTGCTTTAAGGCAAAGATAATTGCAGCCAACTCCAGATCATGAGTCGGATAATTCTTCTCATGCAGTCTTAGTTGCCTAGACCCATAAGCGATTACTTTTCCTTCTTGCATTAAGACACAACCAAGCCCACGATGTGAAGCATCGCTGTAAACATCATATTCAACACCAGCTCTAGGCAAAGCCAAAATGGGTGCAGTAGTCAGCCTCTCTTTCAATTCCTGAAAGCTTGCCTCGCACTGTTCAGTCCACTTGAAGTTCACATTCTTTTTTGTCAGACCAGTGAGCGGCACGACTATCTGAGCATAGTCCTGGATAAATCTCCTGTAATATCCAGTTAGCCCAAGGAAACTCCTGACTTCCTTCACTGTAGTAGGTCTTGCCCAATCTCTCACTGCCTCTATCTTCTGAGGATCAGTTGCCACTCCCTCCTTAGAAAGGATGTGACCTAGGAATGCCACTTCAGATTTCCAGAAATCACACTTGGACAACTTAGCATACAACTCATGCTCCTGAAGCTTCCTCAAAACTGCTGCCAGATGCTCTGTGTGCTCCTCCTCCGACTTGGAGTACACGAGAATATCGTCGATAAACACCATGACGAAAGAATCAATGAACGGCCTCAGAACTCTGTTCATCGTGTCCATGAAGATTGCAGGCGCATTCGTCACTCCAAACGGCATAACTAAGAATTCGTAATGCCCGTGTCGAGTTCTGAATGCAGTCTTATGCACGTCTTCAGCTTTCACTCGAACTTGGTGATATCCTGATCGAAGGTCTATTTTGGAGAAAACAGTAGCTCCTTGTAAACGATCAAACAAGTCATCAATTCTTGGAATCGAATATTGATTCTGAACAGTGACCTTATTCTGTAATACCCTGATTTTTCAATTAATGAAAAATTATTTTATTTTTGCACGTAATGTGCACGTGCAATATTTTGATTGAATTAAATCTTATAATTATTTTCATTGTGATGTGTATGAACATTTAAATATGTGTTCTCAAGTTATTTTATACAAAAGCCTTTTCTTTAAATAGATAGAAAACCTTATTTTAAAAGCCTTTTTCTTAAAGTCCAAAATGTAATTTATTTATTTTATTTTAAAATAACTATTTTGGCCCATAAACTAAAGCCCATGGTATATATTTTTACACAACTTGTCATGTAGAATACAATTTAAAAGATTATTTTATTTTTATACAAAATTTAATGTACAATTTTAGGCCTAGTTGCATGCACGTGCACTACACGTACACGTGCAAAATGCATGCTCTTCTTGTGGCCGGTTGTGCTTTTCTTTTGGAGGGAAATGAAAAGTTTAATGGTGATCATGGTGGTGGTTATTTAGATGTGGGTAGTTATTGTATCTCCTACTCTCATCCTAGCCTTCCATCCTACAACCAACCAACTAATCCTAGCCCTTCATTCTAGTTGATTTTTAGTATAAATACCCCCTCCCATGGCTAGTTATTTTGTGCTTAATACTCCCTTCCAAATCTATAGTCTAATAGTATTATCTAGTAGTAGTTGTGAGTTAAAAAGATTGAGTGGTGAGTGGGATTGTGCTTGCATTTTTCCAAGGAGGAGTGGCCGGCTAGTCCAAGGAGAGGAGCTCGGTTGGTGCTTGTGGAGCTTGTGCGCGCATCGTCTAGGAGGAGGTGCATCCCGTTGCAAGGACTTTGTTGCTATTGTGTTGTTTTCTCTCCATACAAGGTGGGTAGAATTTTCCTTATTTCTAACATAGGAATATATGCTAGATTTAATTAGCAAAAGGTTGCATGGAAATGATTAATAAGAATGCACATTTAATTGAAAAGATGATCTCTAATTGATTGAATTATTGATATGCGAATTATGTGTGATTGTGTGCAATAAGAATGTGATTATAAAGTGGGTAAAATTCTCCATATTTCTAAAGTAGAAATGCTTGTTAGAATGAACGAATGATAGTGGGTTTAATTTTCCCTAAGAATGATGCTAGTATGATATTGAGACATGATGCATGGAAAATACTAATAAGAATGCATGTTTAATTGGAAAGTTAGTTTATAAATTGATTGGAATGATTATGAATAACTTGTATGTGGTTTTATTTATTAAAATTGAGTTGTGGGTAAAAATTTTCCTATGCTTAAAGTAGAATTGCATGCTAGTTTAATTGGAAATTTGACGCATGAAATTGATTAAGAAAGAGCACACTTTAATTTGAAAGGAATGACTTTCTTGAATGATTGAGATGTGAACATGCTAATTGATAAGTGGTTATATATATTGTGACATAGATTGATTAATGAAACCACATTTGTTACTATCAAAGAACTACACACAAAGTCAGTAGTTTTACCATTTCATGTGTTAATTAGACCCTTTGTGTTGATATGGGTATGAATAAATTCAAATAAGAGTATATGTAGATAAATGCTTAAAATCAGTGGATTAATGTGAAATGTATTGACAAAAGATTAGAATACTATGAGGCAAAGAAACATCAAAAAGAGAAAAATAGTAGTGTTAAAATGTATAATTTGAATTAATGGTTTGAAAATATGTTTTTATTATCACAAAAATTATTTTGCTCACACTGACATATGAATTATGTGAGGGAGAATTATTCTGGAGTTATACAGTATAATTTGATGAGAGCAAAATGAAAAGAAAGCTAGTTGAACATCGAAATGTTCTAAATAACAGGGACTATGGATTAAATAAAGTTAGAATTATATTTATGACAACTGAGCGCGTAGCTCAAGTGGTCTTGCGGTGCGGTTGGGTTCTCTGTGCTGAACGGTTCGATTCCCCTTAGCCGCATATATATTCTCACATTTGGTGTAAACATAGAAAATACCGACAGAGAGTAATACATACCTTTTTGTCCCTCTTTATTCCGCTGGCACAGTTTGGCCTATTGGCGGGTGCTCTTGGCTGTGTTCTCTGTGTGCCTGGGTTCGATTCTTGCCATCGGCAAGTATGAAAAAAATATTTTTTATGGGTTTCTAGGTGTCCAAAAATTGTGAAAAAAATATGGTTATTCTCATAAAAATATAAGGGACTTTATAAAAATAATTTGGAGATTATTTGAATGAAATAAACCATGATTTGTGCATAAAAGGCATAAATAGAACTATGGTTCTAGATTATACACTTTGTGAAAAATTATAACTTATAAGAATAAATTGAAATGGAGTATTAGAAGATGATTTGGCAAAAAGAACCTTTGTGGTGTGACATAATGCAATTTAATCTCACTTGAGAATAATGTGGAAAAAAAATATGAAATGTGAATATTCATTAGTGATGTGAATTTCAAATGTGAAATTATTAATTGATGAAGTGTATGAGTTCATGTATAATTATGGATTAATGAATGAATTAGAGATCATGTTAATGAAAAAGAAATCCGTTGGTTATTAATATGAATTTTATGAGTTATAAATGCTCAATGTGGAAATTGTGAATTGGAATTGAAATGAAAGAGTAGCTAAGTCTCCCCCGCCAAATTGGAAAGAAAATGAAATGAAATATTGAAATGAAAGACCAAGGTTGGTCACGTTTGTATAAATGGATAAGTCTGGTTTAGTGGAGAGGCTAACTCTAGAACTTTGATTTTTATTCATGATTCTATTAAACTAAGGACTAGCACATAGTGAAGATGTGATGAAAGTAAGAGAAAAACATTGAGTATGAGGGCCATTGGATAGCGGCGAGAGCGTATCCCAGGAATTCCCATGATAAGTCTGGGTGAGGATACTGCTCCAGAGTACCGTCCCGGTGGCGACGCTCGTGGGATGTTTGTAGACTACGGGTGGTGTCATGTCTATGGTGAGAGCTGAATTACCACAGGATGTCTGCAAGATGAGTCATGTCAGCGATGGGATTCCCTCCAGAGTGCCTAGACATGAGTTCGTAAGTCAGAAAACATCTAGGATACTTACCGTAATTACAGTAGTAGATTAAGTCATAACGAGGGATTGAACCCTACAAAGATGAAGAACGATTAAGGGCTTGCCCTCGGACCTATGTAGTATGGAATGCATAGAATCCGAACAAGTGTGCATTAGTGTCATGTAACATAAATAACTGCATTAAGGACTAAGTGCACAATCACAACACGACATCAATAGGGTAGTCCCTTTAGTTGTAATGTGACAAGTTTGTGTTTGCTAAATATGGAAAATTAAGTTATACTATTTCCGGCATTGAGAGGATGGCTGTGGTCGGTTGAATAAACTGACGTACCCACAGTCTTATATGCAGGTAAATGACATGTTAAAGATTAAAGAGGAATGGATGCTTAAAGATTATACCATGTTGTTGTACATTAATTTAATTGTTGTAAATTTTACTTCTGCTGTGCAAATGAAAAGTGTAATATTGATGTAAACTCTGATGTAAAGTGAAAAGTTTAAATTTCCTTGTAAAATTGTACTAAAGGAAGCGAAAAGATCCTGTAGAACATCTCGAATTCAGTGTATTTGGGATTCGGGGCGTTACATATTCAGCTCTCGGTAATCGATGCACATCCTCATCGAACCATCCTTCTTCTTTACCAAAAGCACCAGCGCTCCCCAAGGTGATGCACTCGGTTGAATAAAGTCTTTCTCCAATAGTTCCTTAATCTGCCGTTTGATCTCATCCTGTTCCACATGTGCCATCCTATACGGTGCCTTAGAAATTGGTGCACTCCCTGGCTGAACCATGATGCTGAACTCCACATCACGATGCGGGGGTAACCCAGGCAAATCTTCCAAGAACACAATCGGATAATCCCGAACCACAGGAATTTGCTGCACCTCTGCAGGAATCCCCTTCTTCTGGCTGATAACAGCAACCAAATCTGAACATCTTCTCTTCCCTTGGAGGGTGACTTCAGGTCCTCCTGGAGCCTTCACTGTTACTGTCTTGGTCTTGTACTCGATGTTCGCACTGTATACCGACATCCAATCAATGCCAATGATAACATCGACTCCCAAAACATTCAGCTCGATCAGATCGATCCCGAAAATTTTATCCCCAATCACGATCTCACAGTCAGCATAGTACCGATCAGTGGTTAGAGTTTCCCCTGATGGAGTAGCTACTGCTAAAACCTTGCCTGGAAATATCTTTGGTTCGACTCCCAACACTTTAGCAAATTTAGGTGATACAAAAGTATGAGAGGATCCAGTATCGAACAAAACAACAGCTTTCTTTCCATTCAAATAAAGTTCTCCTGTTACATAGCATATATTCGTCATATAACAGTTCACTATAAAAGCGGGAAAAGAGAAACGACAGAAAATACTCTAAACATCCCCCCTCGTACCAGTGATGACGTGATCCACTTCATCAGTGTTAGCTTCAGTCAAGGCAAATACTCACCCTTGCTGGTACAGCTTCTTCCCGGCCTGCTGAGTTGGTCCCCTTTGGACGACATCTTGCAACTTAGGGCACTGGGATCGGTAGTGACCTGTCTCCCCACAATTGTAACAAGTCACCACAGGAGGTCTCACCCATGCATTTCCGGGTCTCCCTGCCACTTGAACAGCATTCGCACCCGTAGGCTTGAACCTCTGGGCTGACGACTGCCCCCTGAAGTTGCCAGAAGCTGCGGGCCTCTTCCCCATGTTCCAGTTGTTCCTCCGGTTCTGAACAGCGTGGAACTGCTCCATGTCTGCCTCTGTGGCTTCTGCTCGTTTGACCAGCTTGTCAAACCTCCTAATACCGAGGGGTATCATCCTAGATCTCAAGCTCGGCTTCAACCCATGCTCGAACTTACAAGCCTCTTCGCCTCATCCACCACCAATTTGGGAGCATACCTTGAGAGCTGAGTGAATTTGGTCTCATACTCCCTAACTGACATGCCACCTTGTTGCAGTGACAGAAACTCCATAACCTTCTTCTCCTGGACGTCTGAGGAAAAATAATGACTGCGGAATTCCTCCAAAAATTTCTCCTAGCCAAGAACAATACCTCCCATCGTCCGCTTCATCGACTGCCACCAAACAGCCGCATCTTTCTCGAGTTGCAGAGTCGCCAACTTCACCTTGCTGCCTTCCGGGGTCTCCAGGACTTCGAAGATAGTCTCTCCCTGACAGATCCAATTGTCAGCCGCATCAGGGTCTGACTTCCCTTCAAACACCGGTGGTTTCATCCGCTTGAATGATTCCACGAGTTTGATTGCTTCAGGCACTGAATTCGCAGGCCCCCTTCCTTGGTTCTGATTCATGGCAACGGCGTTGAGTGTCTGATAGACCCTCGCCAGCTCCGTTTCCAAGTCCAGACCTTCACCGTTTCTTGCTCTTCGTCCAGCAATATTCTGATGCAAAAGATCCATTAAATTTGAAGTATAAAACATGAATTTTAAATCAACTTTTCATTTCATTGAATTTCAAACTTTATACATTCGAATTGAAAACATTTCTTGACATCAGAATGAAAGCAGTAGAAGCTACAACAGTCTAACTCCTACGGTTCCTCTTGGCTTCACGAAGCTCTCCCTGTAGTTTTTCAACTTCCTCCTTCAGTACATCGGTCATGTTTTTCCTCTTCTCGAGTTCCCATACACGATGACTGAGAACTGCAAAATCATCCTTGCGCTTTGCCAACTGGGCTTCCAATAGTCCGACTCTCTCCCGCAGAGTCTCAATCTGCCTCTGAAGAGATATCACAAGACCACTTGGAACTGGTTCTTCTTCATCAGAAGAATCATCAGATGAATCCGGAGGTGGGGTGATCTCTCGGGACTCAGGCCATTCTTCTCCGTCGGAGTCTGCTTGCCCTGGGTAGTATTCTTCCTCGGAATCTACTTGTCCGAGACAATAGTCTTCCTCAATGATATGCCAATTGTCGTCTCCAGCAGGGTCGAAGTGATCAGCCATCTTAGAAATAGAGAGGAAGAAGCATAAATCATAGAGCAACACAAATGTAAGTAACTTACATTTAAATCTCTAGACTCAACACATACTCTCATGTCCACTTCTAGGGTGGCGTTCCTCATAAATTTGAATAAGTGTGAAGCGTGGCTCTGATACCAATCTGTAACACCCCGAATTCCAAAATACAACTGAATTCGAGTTCCATAGGATCTTTACACTTCACTTAGTACAATTTTACAAGGAAATAAAAACTTTTCTTACATCAGAGTTACATTTCACTTTTGCATTCTCACAGCGGAAGCAATATTACAATAAATTACATGAAATGACAGCGGAAGCAATTTACAACATTTATACAAAGGTACAACAATGAATAATCTCTAAGCATCAGTTCTCCTTTAATCTTTATCAGGCCATTTACCCTTCATACAAAACTGTGGGTACGCCAGTTTATTCAACCGACAAAAATTATACACGGCCATCCTCTCTATGTCGGAAACAGTATAACGATTCTCATTTCTTAACAAACCACAAACATGTTCACAAACAAAGCTAAAGGGACTATCCTGTTGATGTCGTGTTGTGATTGTGCACTTAGTCCTTAATGCAGTTATTATGTTATATGACACTAATGCGCACTTGTTCGGATTCTATGCATCCCATACTACATAGGTCCGAGGGCAAGCCCTTAATCGTCCTTCATCTTGTAGGGTTCAATCCCTCGTCATGACTTAATCTACTACTGTAACTACGGTAAGTATCCTAGATGTTCTATGATCTACGAGC
This sequence comes from Hemerocallis citrina, assembly GCA_017893485.1. Taxonomy (NCBI): domain Eukaryota; kingdom Viridiplantae; phylum Streptophyta; class Magnoliopsida; order Asparagales; family Asphodelaceae; genus Hemerocallis; species Hemerocallis citrina. Next base: position 77,846,109 of record CM030362.1, read on the forward strand.
CCATGTCCAGGCAGTCTGGAGAAGAATCCCACACACTGACACGACGCATCGAGCAAGCAGACTATGGACAATTCAGCCTCCGCCATGGAACAATGGCACCACCCGCAGTTACCAAACACCCCACAAGCGTCGCCACCGGGACGATAATTCTGGAGTAGTGCCCATGCCATGTCATGACGCATCAAGCAGGCAGTCTGTGAATCACTCTCACACCGCCAATCTGATGGCCCTCATACTCGTGTTTTTCTCTTACTTTCATCACATCTTCACTATGTATCTAGTCCTTAGTTTATTAGAATCATGAACAAAATCAATTCTCTAGAGTTAGCCTTTCCACTATACCGGTCTTAACCATTCATTCAACGTGACCCAAATCTTGGTCTTTTCATTTCAAATTTCATTTCAATTCATTTCTTTCCAATGCCGGTATGAGGCTTAGCTACACTCTAGTTCTCAATTTCAATTCACAATTACACAAGAATTGAGCCTTTCAAGCTCATAAGTTCATTTTTTATGATTACATCAGATTTTCCTTGTCATGTTCATAGCATTCATAATCGTAAAACTTTTCATAAATTCAGCAGAATAATTTACTTCACTTCATGTACAATTTCATGTAAAGATAATAACAATTAACATTTCTCATTTATTACATCCAATCTTCATTCTTTCCATTATCAATCTCTTTCAACAGTATATATATATATATATATATATATATATATATATATATATATATATATATATATATATATATATATATATATATATATTATCATGAAGCAAATTTAGAAATCTGAGATGTTGAAAAAGAATCTGGACAGTCGACTGTTCAGCAAAAGAAAATATTCAAGAAAATGGTCGGAATAGTCGACTACTAAACATGACCAGTCGGCTGTTCTGAAATGATTTAAAACTCGAAAAGGATCATGAGCAGTCGACTGTTATTCAGACCAGTCGGCTGTTCTGTAGGATTTTAAACTCAAAAGTACAAGGTACGGGGCAGTAGACTGTTACTCAGACCAGTCGGCTGATCTGCGGGGTTTTAAACTCGAAAGTTCTGATATTCAGGTCAGTGGACTACTTATGCCTATTCGGTCGACTGGTCAGCAATAAAAATTTGAAGTATGGAAACGTTTCTTCTTTCCTTTCGATTAGTACACAACATTTTAGTTTAACTACAATATGTTCATTTATCAACACTAACATGCAACTTTATTTGACTACCATCATCACAAGCATGGTTTACAATTTAATGTAGAGATTCTTACAACTCGTATTTTTCACACAACCACGATTTCTAAAAACATATTTTTCCCCTACTCATTGTTTTTCTACAGAGATGAATATTAACTCCAATTTAGCATGCTAGATTAAAATCAAAATAACATAACATTAATCATGTCATTCCATTAAGTTCACCCTTTCATTTCATACAGTTTCACTTGTGTTCCATTTCTACTTTAGTCATGGTAATAACAAAGAGCAAAATAATGGTATTCATTTATTCTTGCATACTTAGCACAACGCCTAACATAATATCTAAAGTAGAAGTCATGAGAAACACCCACCTTTTTGAAGAACATGAATAGAAAGCTCTTAGAAAATCCCTTTAGAAAGCACGAAAGATCATTCTCCTCCTAGGTGTAGCAAACCCGAGCCTCTCTTAGTGTGATTTCCGACCTTCTTGGATAAACACACACTAAAAATCTACTCAATCTTTTTCTCCCCAAAATTCTCAATCTTTTCTCACTCTAATAAATTTTCTAATGTACTAAGATAAGAAGAAACTATGGGGTATTTATACTCAATTTTGGGTGGATTGAATGGCTATGATTAGATCAACTAGTTAGAGATTAAGGGCTAGGATGAGTTTGGAAGTTGCCATAACCACCCATGACTTGAGAAACTAGCTCACCACTACTCCCATCTCTCCCTCTCTCTTGGATCCATTCCGGCCTAGAAAAAGTGTGCAATGCACACCATATTGCATGCACGTGCTACCCTAGTGTCCCCACTCATAAGTTTGTTCATGCACTAATTCATTAATTGTCTATCATTGAGTCTACACTACAAGTCACCATAATTAAAAGATGAATAACTAAATGGGTTTACTATTGGGGCAAAAGATCATGGACCCAAGGAAAAAAATACTTAAATTAATTATAATGGGCTAGAATTAGGCCTAGGATTGTTATTTAGGCTTTTAGAAAATAAGCTTTTTAGGAAAATAAGGGAAAGAAAAATAATTTGTCATACTATCAAAAGAAATTTTGTATATAAAAATAAATAGATAATATACATATGAAATTTTGCACGTGCACAACCCGTGAAAATCAATATTATTTTTATTAAAATGAAATTTGGGATATTACATATTCAATTCATTCCTAACATGATTTCTACTTTAGAAGTCATGAGAAACACCCGCCTCTTTGGAGAAAAACCAATTAAAAGCTTCAAGAGTCCCCTGGAATGCAAGAGAGTGTCTTCTCCTCATAGATTGTGATGCAAAAGATCCTCCTGCTTGCTTCCTTGCCAAAACCGAGAGCTCCTTGTGGGGAAAGATGGGCCGGCCTCCAATGTAGGGACACACACACTCACACTCACTTTAATATATTTCTCCTATATAATTTTCTTTCTTTCAATAATTTCTTAGTGTAGAATACAAGTAGGTAGGGGGTATTTATACTAGTTCTAGGATGGATTGGAGGGCTAGGATTTCATTAGATGGTTAAAGATGGATGGCTAGGATAGGAGGGAAAGTTGTAGCAACCACCCACACTCAAAAAAATTACCCATGCACACACCCACCCACTCCCCATCATCCCATGCACAATCCGGCCTCCACATGGTGTGCATTGCACACTACGTGCAAGCACGTGCCCCCTAGTACCCCCCCCCCCCCCCATTTGAAGTTTGTACAATTTTAATTAATCCATTGTTCACAATTTGTGCCTACATGACAAGTGTGACAATTTAAATGATTAATTAAATTTTTGGGTTTCACAAATAGTGGGCTTAGGCTTGTGGGCCAAAATAATAAAATAATAAATTATTAAAGTGGTCTCAAACTAAGAAAATAATGTTTTAGGCTTTACAAAATAGGCTTTTTAGAAAAACAAGGGAAGAAAATAATTGTTCATGCTACATAAATGAAATTTTTATATATAAGAATAAATAAATAAATATACACACAAAATTTTCACGTGCATAACACATGAAAATCAACATTTTTATTAAAATGAAAGTTTAGGGTATTACAGTCACGATGCATAAAATACTCTTTTTTATTCGTGAATGGACAGGATATGCTGGAACAAGGAAGAGGCTGCGCATGGAGGAGGAGTAGTAGTCGGATACTTCCGCGGGAAGGGGATGCGCTGAGTCGCATTAGTGATGTTTGTATCTGTATCTGTATGTTTCTTTATGCATTTGAGTTTTCGTTTTTAGATGCTTTATTTTGATGTAAGGATATGATGCATTTGTATTTAGCTCTACTTTGTTTCGTTAACTATTTATTGATGAAGCGATGACGAGGTCATCTTTTCATATATAAAAAAATGTGACTCTTGTATAATTAATGAAAGATGAAGTTTTGGATGCAATTAAAATCCTCTTGACGAGATGTTATAGTAATTGATTGAGAATATTTGATTTGCACACAATGCTATAAGTGATTAAATTGATAAAGAAGTCGAAGTGAATTACTTCATGTTATGAGACTATAAAGAAATGTTTCCTTTGAGAGAGAGATTGTGAATAAAGAAATTGAACTATTATTTTGAGATTGAATATAACATATTGTTGATCTCTAGAACGAGATAGTTGTTGGAATCTAGAGGCTAGGCGAGACCCATAGAAACCGGCAGTTGTTATTAATATGAATTTGAGAGCTAACTAGTGTCGGTTGAGCATCTCTTAAGAAGTAGCCAGTTGGGGCTGACTGTCTCTTGTATTGGTTTAAATCGGGTAGAGTAAGCTAGCTCTAGGTTATGGTGATTTTCTTCTAAAACAAACTAAAAACTTAAGGACAACACTATAGTGAAGATGTGATGAAAGTAAGAGAGAAACACAGGTATGAGGGCCTCGGATTCACGGTGAGAATTTTCATAGGCTGTGTACATGATGCATCATGTCATGATGTGAATTCATCTCCGGAATTATCGGGATCGTGGCGACGCTTGTGGTGTGCTTGGTGACTACGTAGTGCCATCGTCCCATGATGGAGGCAAATTGTCCATAAGCTGTTTACATGATGCATCATGTCATGACGTGGGATTCCCCTCTAGGATGTCTGGATATGGGCTCGTAACTCATAAAACATCTAAGAACTTACCGTAGTTACCATAGTAGTTTAACTCATAACAAGGAATTCAACCCTACAAGATGAAGTACGGTTAAGGGTTTGCCCTCGGATCTATGTAGAAAGAGATGCATAGATTCGAACAAGTGTGCATTAGTTTCATGAAATATAAATAACTGCATTAAGGTTAAGTTCACAAGCACACATGACATCAATAGGATAGTCCCTTTTTAGCTTTGTTTGTGATGCATTCAAGTTTTTGTTTGTTAAAGTATAAAAAGATTCGTTATATTTTTGGCATAGCGAGGATGGCTGTGTATAATATTGCGTCGGTTATAAGCAACTGACGTGCTCACAGTTTCATTTTTGTAGGATTTGGAATTTACCAAAAGATATAAAAATGAATTTGATGCTGATGATTACTTAAATTCTAAAGGTGATACAATTGTATATTTATCATGTTGTACTTTATTTACTTTCCGCTGCGTTGTGATGTAAAAAGACTTTGTTGTAACAAAAGTTTTAAATTCCTTGTAAAATTGTATGAAGTGAATTGTAAAGATCCTGTAGAACTTCGAATTCAGACTTATTTGGAATTCGGGGTGTTACAAGGGGATGGTTGTGACATGGCCATGGGATGGCCATGACCATCGATTGGGGTCCATTTCGGAGTTGGAGTGGGGCGAGCACAGGTCAGGCTTGCTCTTGGGGGCAGCGGTGGCTACCGCGGCGTTCGACAGGGTCAAAGGTGCTGCGAGAGAAGCCGATTGTGGATGCACCGTCGCCGGCTGTCAAGGATGTGTGGGTTGTGTTGTCGGGGCTGCCCCACAGGGGGTTGGTTTGGTCGCGTCGAGGCTGGCGACATATGTGGTGTCATGTGCTGGCTGCCGTGGGGCGATTGTTGCGAGGTGGTGTCATATGGGGAAGCGTGCAGCAGTTTTGGGGGTAGTGGTTGCTGCCGTGGAGGCATGCAAGGGAGGGCAGTGAGAGATTTGGTGGGGGGGAAATTGATTCATTTGAATTGGGAGTGTTGTCGTAGGGGGAGATTTGAATTTCAAAGTGATTGTTGATATTTGAATCGACATTGAGGAGCCCCTAATATCCAAATATTTTTTTTAATATCCAAATTACAACCGATTTACAATTAATAGTGAAATGTATTCTAGTTGGTGTGGGCAACGGTAGTCAGACAATTTTATAGTTTGGGCTCTTCTATGACCTATTCAGGTCAAAGTGAGGGATGTCTAATATCTCTTTCATGTCAAGGGGCTTGGAAGAGGTGATGACATTTGTAGAGCCATCAGGGGCGACGACAGCCTTCATTGCGAGGTAGCAGTGAGAGTCAACGAGGGTCAAGCGAGGGGATGATGACTCAATCTGTACATGGAGATGCCAGATTGGTGGAGTGTCTACGGTGTCTTTCATATGGTGCTTGAAGTTAATGTTTGAATCATTGTTGGGGGCTACAGAGGTGTTGTTGCGAGCGATGACGAGGATAAATAGTGTACAAGTGAGGTGTAACACCCCGAATTCCAAATACAACTGAATTCGAAGTTCCACAGGATCTTTACACTTCTTTCGTACAATTTTACAAGGTAATAAAGAACTTTTGTTACATTAGAGTTTACAATTACATTATATATTTACAGCGGAAGCAAATTACAACAATTAACATAAATTGAAATGTATAACACTTTAATCATTCTTTAATCAGCATGCATTCTTTAGTCTTGTTAACCACTTTATCCTGCATAGAAACTATGGGTGCTTCAGTTGCTTACAACCGACGAAATATTATACACGGCTATCCTCTCTATACCGAAAATAGTATAACGATTCTCAAATACTTAAACAACCACAAACTTGATCACAAAGAGAACTACAAGGGGTTATCCTATAGATGTTGTGTTGTGCGGTGCACTTAGTCCTTAATGCAGTTATGTATATTACATGACACTAATGCGCACTTGTTCAGATTCTATGCATCCCATACTACGTAGGTTTGAGGGCAAGCCCTTAACCGTTCTTCATCTTGTAGGGTTCAATCCCTCGTCATGACTTAAACTACTACTGTAACTACGATAAGTATCCTAGATGTTCTATGAGTTCCGAGCTTATGTCCAGACAGCCTGGAGGGGAATCCCACATCCTGTCACGACGCATCGTGAAGAACCTATGGACAATTCAGCCTCCGTCATGGGACATGACACCACCCGCAGTCACCAAACACCCCCACGAGCGTCGCCTGCGGTACGGACTCCTGGAGACATATCCACGTCATGTCACGACTCATAGTGAAGACAGCTTGTGAATACTCTCACACCGTCGCTCTAAGGCCCTCATACTTGTGTTTTTCTCTTATTTTCATCACGTCTTCACTATGTATTTAGTCCTTAGTTATTTGAATCATGAACAAAATCAATTCTCTAGAGTTAGCCCTTCCACTATACCGGTCTCAACCATTTATATCACATGACCTAAATCTTGGTCGTTTCATTTCAAGTCTCATTTCAACATATTTCTTTTCAATGCCGGTATGAGGCTTAGCTACACTCTAATTCTCAATTTCAATTTATAATCACAAAATTGAGTTCTCATACGCATATAGTCTTTTCATAGTTCAAGTAAATATTCATCTCCTTTCCAATAATTCAATGTTCAATTTTTATTTATAACATTCTCATTCAAACAAATAAGTCTCAATAATTTCACTTAGTTTCCGTACTATTATTTCTTTTCCTCCAAAAATCAAAATCATATTTCTCATTTAACTTTCAAGGCATACATTACCCAAAATAATAACAAAATCCATAATGAACACACTTCAAGTTCTTTTTACACAAAATCCCCTCTTATAAATCTAGTATAACTCGAAAAGTCACTTTTGTACTTATACTTGTGCAAAATATCGATTTTTACAAGGTTCTACGCAATTTTTCCTCTCACGCTATTTAAATTAAGTCGAAATAGTGTACAAATATTTTTCATGAAGTCTATATATTTTTATAACAATTATCAGATTTTTATACTTGTGCAAAATGTCGATTTTTACAAGGTTCTACGCAATTTTTCCTGTCACACTATTTAAATTAAGTCGAAATAGTGTGCAAATATTTTTCATATGGTGCTTGAAGTTAATGTTTGAATCATTGTTGGGGGCTACAGAGGTGTTGTTGTGAGCGACGACGAGGATAAACGGTGTACAAGCGAGGTGTAACACCCCGAATTCCAAATACAACTGAATTCGAAGTTCCACATGATCTTTACACTTCTTTCGTACAATTTTACAAGGAAATAAAGAACTTTTGTTACATCAGAGTTTACAATTACATTACATATTTACAGCAGAAGCAAATTACAACAATTTACATAATTTGAAATGAATAACACTTGAATCATTCTTTAATCAGCATGCATTCTTTAGTCTTGTTAACAACTTTATCCTGCATAGAAACTATGGGTGCGTCGGTTGCTTACAACCGATGAAATATTATACACGGCTATCCTCTCTATACCGAAAACAGTATAACAATTTTCAAATACTTAAACAACCACAAACTTTATCACAAACAGAACTACAAGGGGTTATCCTATAGATGTCGTGTTGTGTGGTGCACTTAGTCCTTAATGTAGTTATGTATATTACATGACATTAATGCGCACTTGTTCAGATTCTATGCATCCCATACTACGTAGGTCTGAGGGCAAGCCTTTAATCGTTCTTCATCTTGTAGGGTTCAATCCCTCGTCATGACTTAAACTACTATTGTAACTACGATAAGTATCCTAGATGTTCTATGAGTTCCGAGTTTATGTCCAGACAGCCTGGAGGGGAATCCCACGTCCTGTCACGACGCATTGTGAAGAACCTATGGACAATTCAGCCTCCATCATGGGACATGACACCACCCGCAGTCACCAAACACCCCCACGAGCGTCGCCTGCGGTACGGACTCCTGCAGACATATCCACGTCATGTCACGACGCATCGTGAAGACAGCCTATGAATACTCTCACACCGTCGCTCCGAGGCCCTCATACTCGTGTTTTTCTCTTATTTTCATCACGTCTTCACTATGTATCTAGTCCTTAGTTATTTAAATCATGAACAAAATCAATTCTCTAGAGTTAGCCCTTCCACTATACCGGTCTCAACCATTTATATCACATGATCCAAATCTTGGTCGTTTCATTTCAAGTCTCATTTCAACATATTTCTTTTCGATGCCGGTATGAGGCTTAGCTACACTCTGATTCTCAATTTCAATTCATAATCACAAAATTGAGTTCTCATACTCATATAGTCTTTTCATAGTTCAAGTAAATATCCATCTCCTTTCCAATAATTCAATGTTCAATTTCTATTTATAACATTCTCATTCAAACAAATAAGTCTCAATAATTTCACTTAGTTTCCGTACTATTATTTCTTTTCCTCCAAAAATCAAAATCATATTTCTCATTTAACTTTCAAGACATACATTACCCAAAATAATAACAAAATCCATAATGAACACATTTCAAGTTCTTTTTACACAAAATCCCCTCTTATAAATCTGGTATAACTCAAAAAGTCACTTTTGTACTTATACATGTGCAAAATATCGATTTTTACAAGGTTCTACGCAATTTTTCCTCTCACACTATTTAAATTAAGTCGAAATAGTGTACAAATATTTTTCGTGAAGTCTATATATTTTTATAACAATTATCAGATTTTTCCCGAATTTTTGATGTCACAAAATCACAAAAAAAACCTTAAAAACCAAAAGTTTTTAATTTGCTGAGTTCGGGAATCGAACCAGCAACCACAGATAAAGCCAGCGCACGCACTAACCAAAGGGACAAAGTGCAACCACATCACATACATGGCTCGAATTCATATGAATCCATTTCCCGAGTTCGAATTTCTCCAAAAATAAAAGCGAAAAGTCTTTTGTTTGGTTTCGAACCCGAGACCAAGGCCAGACCCACGCTACAGTAAGCGCGCCCAAACACACCCACTAACCAATTAGGCTAAGTGACCGAGCTGATATGAGTTGAGTTTTTTGGGGGTTTGATCCTAGTTTCGTTTCACTCGAGTTTTTATAAAAATAACTAATTTTAATTTCGTTTCTTCTCCATTTTCATTCAAAATTTTCAGAATACAATTTTTATACATTTCTGACATATTAGTAAATTAAATATTGACTTTTGACATAAAAACATCACTTTCCTCTTTGACTACAAATTGTCTACAAATTTTAAAAATGTACAAACAAATGTTTCTTTTGTAAATTGGTATTCAAACTTCTCATATTTCCTTCTTATTATGAATATTATTATTGCTTAATTATTTCAGTAACAAAATTCCTCATTATTAACAATTGAGATAGCAAATTCACCACTAAGTATGATTATCAATTATATCCAATTAAGCATACAATCATGTCTCCTTGGTATAGTACAAATCATCAATTAAGCATGGTAGCATGGTCAATATTAAATTAACTATAAAAATTTGCAACTAATTATCATTCTTCTCACACACAATCAAGCATTCTAATTTGTCTCATTCTTATAAAATATGGTTAGAATAACTATGTTTCTTTTCAAATGCATCAACCATACTCTAGCATGAACCTAATTAGAAGTGTAAGAGAATCACCCACCTTTGATGGAGAGAAAAACAAATAAACTTCTAATGATCTCCTACAACGATCGAGCGAAGCCTTCTCCTCCTAAATCAAGCCACCAAATTTGCTTCTCCTCCTAATGATGCAAGCAACCCGAGCCTCCCTTCTTTTCCCCTAGTGCAGTCCGGCCTCCTCTCCTTGGTTGTAGAAACACAAAAGTAAACAATCTCACAACTCCTCAATCTTTTTTCTCACTCAAATTACTTCTCTTTCTTTTCTTTCTATTCTTTACTTTCAAAAATTCTACGTGTGAGAATGAAGAGTATAGGGAGGGGTATTTATACAATTTTATAGGATGAATGGAGGGCTAAGATTTGATCAAATGGTTGGAGATTAAGGGCCAAGATGCATTAGGGAGTTATAGAAACTACCCATGATGAATAACTACCTTTCCACCACTTCCATCTCTCCCACTCACTCCATCACAAACCAGCCTATGATGAGAAGTGTGCAATGCACACCCTAGTGCTTGCACGTGCCAACTAGTACCCCTCCTTACAAGTGTACATGTGAATAAAAAATTATTTGTTCATGAAAAGAGTCTACACTACAAGTTGGATTGTTTTAAAAGAGAAATAAGTTAAATGGGCTCACTAATGGGCCAATTTAACCATGGGTTTAAATAATTAAATTAATTAATTAATAAAGTGGTCTTAAAAGACAATTTGGGTTTTAGATTTTAATTAGGCTTTAAAGGAAAATAATTTTTGGAAAAATAAAGGAGAACAAATACTATTTAAAAATATTTTATACGATAAATTATACAAATGAAATCATATGTGCAAAATACGTAAAATCTTAAAAATCTCATAAATCAAATCTAGGGTGTTACACGAGGGACTGAGAGAGAATGAGTTCAAATTGGCACGAAAAAATGGCTCTGGCGAGGTCGGCCGATCAGTAGGATTACATTTAGCTGTATTTTTTGTTTGTTTTTTTGTGGGAAAAGGTGGAATAAAGCCACCCTGTTTCATTAATAAGCAGTTAATAAAACAACACTGGTGTACCGGGAAGGATACAACAGTACAAATCAGGAAAGACAAAACATTGCAGGAAATAAAAACATATACCTCCAACAAAACCCTGGGGGGTGGGTCGAATCCTCCATACAAAAACCAAAAGTACAGTAGGTCAAGATCAAGCTAGCATAGAGCGCAGCTACTGAGACGGCTCCGGCCCTCAGTCCAGTGTCGGCCCAAATTCTACCTCCTCATCATCAAAGTCCTCCACCTGGAAGACTCTGGCAATCCTCCCTCGCGCTCCTGTGGTGGCAGATGTAGCCCAAAAAGAAATAAGATGCATGATATGAGTAAGATTACCAGAAATACTATTACATGAAGCACGAAAATAAAAGTTATTTCTGTCTAGTCATATCACCCATGTAGTTGCCGCAATGGCAATGTACCACGCATCCTTCATTTCATGGCGAACCTTTGCGAATTTGGGGCCAACCCACAAATCCTCATATTCGCAGGGATAGTCACTTGTTCCTAGGGCTCGTAAAACCTCAACCATAGTCGCCTTACTCCTTGGACAGTGGATAAAAGGTGGTTCAAGTTCTCTGTGTGCATGTTGCAGAATCCACAGTCAGTCGCAATCTGGGATTGTCTTTTGGCCAGGTTCTCTCTGGTGAGAATTGCGTTATTGAGCACTAGCCGAAGGAAGACTCTGACTTTAAGAGGTTTTTTTGCCTTCCATAATACCTATGCCCAACTAGGTCTGCATCCCCGATAGTGAATTCGATGGTACATGGAACTGACCGTGAATGCTCCCTTGGGATCGAGTCCCCATCTCATCTGATTTGGGCCTTGGCCGCATCTCGTCCCGGTCCGTGTGATGTGTGCTTGTAATTCGAGCAGTTGCTGATGTAATCTTGGAGTAAGAGCTCCTCGGAACGACGGCTTCCAACTTCCCCTCTTCCAAGCCTCGGCTACAGATATATTGGGCCGATTCGTATAGTCATACAACTCGGGGAAAGTTTCCTTCAAAATATGTGCACCAAACCATTTGTCCCACCAAAATCTGGTGGACCGGCCATTACCGATAGTTGACGTAACTACTGAATTGAACGGCCCACTAGCTTTGGCAATTCCTTTCCAGAATCGCGACACTCTGGACCCTACCCGGAAGCCCAGGTTTCTCGTGCCTTTTCCTCGAAGGTACGGCTGAATGAAGTCCTGCCATCCTTCCCCGCTGTGGTGAAAAACCTTCCTCCACCATTTCCCCAAAAGGGCAAGATTCATGTCTCTAAGGTCGATGATGCCCAGCCCTTCATGGTTCTTCTTCATGCAAGCGATATTCCATTTGATCAGGTGGTAACCTCCCCTGTTCGAGTCTGCCCCTTTCCAAAGGAATCATTTTCGGATTCAGTCAATCCGTTGAATAACCCACTTAGAGAGCTCAAAAAAAGACATGTAGTAGATAGGCAGATTGGATAGTACTGAATTAATGAGTACAACTCTTCCTCCTAGCGAAACCGATTTTCCTTTCCAGCCAGTGAGTCTGTCCTCCACCCTGTCAATAATAGGCAGCCAATCTGACTTAGTTAGTTTCCCTGGCCTGAGTGGAAGCCCTAAGTATTTGATTGGAAACTCATTCCTCACACAGTTTAATATGGTGGCATGTTCCCGCGCTTCTTCATCGGAGAGTGTAATGGGAATCAGTGCACTCTTATGGAAATTTATCCGGAGTCCTGACCAGGCTTCAAAACAGTAGAGGGCTCCTTTAAAGCAGACTATTTCTGATCTGGTCCCATTTCCAAAGAGTAGGGTGTCATCAGCGTACTGGAGAATCGTGCACCCTTGATTGGAGCTGCTGCTGGCTACGGGCTTAATCCAACCCTTTTTCCGGCAATTTTCTAACATTCCCCTTAGCACATCTGCTACAATTGTGAATAAGAGCGGGGATAAAGGGTCCCCTTGCCGGAGACCTTTCTTGCACGGAAATGGCGGTCCTGACCTCCCATTCACCGATATTGCCGTTTTACTTGTAAGTAAACACTGTTTGATCCATCTAACCCACTTGTCCCCAAATCCTCTCCCTCTGAGAGCTTCCAGCAAACACTCCCAATCGACAGAGTCGTATGCCTTCTCAAAATCCAGTTTTAGGAGAAAGTTCTTAGACTTGCTCTTATGGCAGTGGTGGATAACTTGTTCAACCGTGGCCACACAATCTAGGATACATCTGCCCTTGATGAAGCCTGTCTGGGTTTTGCTGATTATACTATCCATTATGCTCCCCAGGCGGATGACCAGGACCTTTATGATGATCTTCACCGAGCAGTTGATGAAGCTAATTGGTCTAAAATCCCCCACGCGCTTAGACTCCTCCAGTTTGGGTATGAGGACCACTTCCGCAAAATTGAACATGCCCAACCTAAGATTGTTATGAAAAAAACTCCTCCATCAGTGCCATAATGTCCCCTTTAATTTCTTTCCAGAACACCTGGAAGAACATCATTGGAAAGCCATCTGGCCCAGGGGACTTGTCCGCTCCCATTTGGTTGATGGCCTTTTTCACTTCTATTTCCGAAAAAGGTGCCTCCAAAGAGGAGAAAATTTGCGTAGAATCGTTCTGGTTTTGCTGCCAATATTCCTCCCGCAATGGGATCCTGAATTCATTCTTTCTTCCAAAGAGGCCCTTGTAGTAATTTTGAAAGGTTGCGGAGATCGCATTTTCATCTTGCAGTGTTCCTGAATCGGTTTGAAATGAGAGGACGATATTGGATCTACGTCTTGCACTTGTCACTCGGTGAAAGTAGGCCGTATTCGCGTCTACCTCTTTGAGCCACGAAAACCTAGATCTTTGTCGCCACTTGATCTCTTCCAATTTGTACAGGTTGGCGACATTTTCCCGAAGCTCTAGCAGCTTACTTCTTTCTTCCTGTGACAGAACTCTCGTCTCTTCCACCCTTTCAAGCTCGTCAATTCCTTCCAGAAAGAAATCTTTTGCATGCCAGATGGTCGAGAATCTAGATCGATTCCATCTGCGCAGCCTCTTTCTCAATCTGCGAATTTTTTCACACCATCAGGAAGCTGCGTCCCTGCCAGTAGTTGGGAGCGCCCAATTCTCCATTACCATGTGATGAAATCCCTGAATTTCCAGCCAAGCCTTCTCAAATATGAATTTCCGTGGCCTGTGGTGTCCGCGGATCCCCACATCAAGTAGGATCGGGGTATGATCTGATGTGGGTCTAGGGACCGATCTAGCTGTAGCCAGTGGAAATTTAGCTTCCCATTCCAATGATACTAAAATCCTATCCAACTAGGCCATAACCGGAGCCGCTTGCATATTAGACCAAGTGAATAGTCTGTCATTGATTGAGATATCGATCAGCTCTAGTTCCGTAATCACTCTATTAAACTCCTCTCTGTGTCTGTCGCTAGAGCCTCTTCCCTTGTGCTCAAAAGCAAATCTAGTGATGTTGAAGTCCCCCCAACAACCCAAGCTCCCTACCGCCGCTGTCGAATGTCGAAAAGATCCTGCTAGAAGGCATCTCGGTCTGTAGCCACATTCGGCCCGTAGACAACCTTCGCCGTCTGTACCCAATCATCAGACCTTCGCTGAAGTCAGGTAGTCAGGGAGAACGTTCCACTGTACACCTCAATGCAAGAGAGGGTATCCGAATTGAACCCTATAGCAATCCCTCCTGAGGCTCCTGCTGACGGTCGTAACACCCATTCCTTGATTCTGTTACCCCCGATTCTTTTGAGTTTGAGCCCGAGCTGCAGTTTGGTCTCCTGTAACCCTACCACTTCTGCCTTAGATTTGCTAATGACATCCCTCACCATATCTCTCTTCCCCCTATCCCCCAGCCCCCTAACATTCCAGAATAGTGTATTCATTAGGGGACAGTGTCATCGGAGATCGTTGGTGTGGGCGTGGGGTCGTCTACAATGTCGGGGGTGTCTGCCGTCCCAGCGCTATTTCCTAGGGCGTTCTCATAACTAGTCTTAACCCTTTCAGTTTCCCAACCCCTGAATCTATTGAGTAATAGAGCATTGCACTCTGTGTCACACACTTCTAACCCACATGTCTTGGCTAGGAAAAAAACTTCAGAATCTGACAAGAAATTTAATATAGTAGCTAAAAAAACAAGTCATACCTCCGTTGTCGAATTTCGCAGCTTTGGCTGCCGTTGCGACCTCGAGATAGTCATCCAAGGACTCCACATGAGCTCTCTTGGGTGATCTCTGCACTTTGAACCTAACCATCCTACGTGACGATCCAGAGCTAATTGCGGGTGCTGATTCTGGGAAGGTGGACAAAACCATCTCTGGCGACATCTGCGTGTTGGCAATGAACTCGAGATCATCTGACTCCTCATCTGTGAGAATAAATTCTTCGTCTAGATTCAGGCGCTCTTCCAGGTCCTCATCACTGTCTGATTGCTGAGCTTCCCGTTGTAGGCTCGGCTATCTTGTTACGGACTCCTCATTGGGCCCACAGACTTGCAACTCAATAATGATAGCGGTGCTATCCGTTGCGGACCCCTCAATGGGCCCGTTACCTGTCTGAAAATTAATCTGATTGTGAGACAAAAAAGAAGTACAAGTACCAGAAGCAGTAGAGTGCGTTTTGGGCCCCTTTTTGGGCCCATAAGCGCCAATAAGAGACGTACACATATACTTCTCTGCACTAACATAAAAACCTTTTGAATCGGGGACTAATGCTGCCTCGCGTTCAAACACATCGCACGCCTCGAAGAAAGCGCGGTCAGCTTTGTCACAGGGGGCGGTGAACTCACCCCCTCTCCCAGCTGGCATTGCTGGGTTGGTGGATAAAGCGGCAGCCTCAGAGGGCGTCACCATCGAGGGACTCTTCATTAAAAACAAAGCATAGGTATATGCAGGGTCTTTGTTACCCACTCCCTCATCTTCCTTATCTTTCGCTACCAAAGCAGACTCTTCTTCATCCCCACTGTCTTCTTTCCCAAAATCGCCTATCTCCAAAAGCTTGTCTTTGATACCCACTCCCTCAGCATCGAACTAGCTCTCCTTTGGGTTCTTTTTGCTGGGTTTGAGCAGACCATCGCTCGTCTCTTTCCTCAGAGATGTCTCTGACTCCTGTTGCGCCTGCTTCAAAGTCGTTTCTTTTTTCTTTTCTGGTGCAAACCAACACTTTGTGACCCACTCTCTGGTCAAAAGTGTACCTACGCCTGTTGCCTTCCCCAAACTGGTGGTCTCTTCCACCAACCCCTGTCTGTGAGCCTACATGTTACTGCAGAGTGGAGTTTTGCCCATTTTGGGGTCTGCAAGCTCTGTCTCTCCCCTCTGTGCCACTGCGCGTTCCTCCAAAATAGGGTCGTTCTCCAGGTCCACCGTTCGATCCAATGAGTTGAAGTATCTAGATGATTTTTGACCGTTGGATCTGACGGGACGGGACCTGCCGTGAACTTCTTTGTACGGAGGATCTTGTTTTGGCTGTGGCCCCTCTGCCGAAGAGTCTTTGCGCTGCTCCTGCCCCCTTGCCGCCTTGATGATCTCTCGGTGATCCCTCTCCACCTCGTGGGAGCCATCTATGGTGAGGCACTTTGTGGGCGAAAGCACTTGCTTGTAGGATCTGTTAACTCTGAAGGAAGTTGATCAGTTAGGGGAGGTGACGGTCGCCTGTTCCTTTGGAGCTTCTTATCTCTTGTCTAGCACAAATCTGACAAGGTACGACTCTTCGAAGGAAAACACTTTGGCAAATCGCGACATCAAGGCGATATCAGTGCTTCTGATTGGTACCCTTGCCGATACTAGCTCTGACTTGCGCACCGTCTTCTCATCTAGCTCCTCCACAGTCCCGAAGTCCGCTACAATCTCCTGGATAGCTTCCCTCTTCCAAAAGTGCAAGGGGATGTTATGAATCCAAATCCAGAATTTCTCACCCTGAGGGAGCTCCGCTCCGAAGGTCAGTGTCCAAGCACTGAAATCGACTTGGAAATGTCCAAAGTCGATAGTCCCCAAGCTTACCACCTCAGTGACTTTCGCTGGCGAGGGGAAAGAGATAAGAAATTGCAAGTGACATAGCTTCTTAGCGACCCAATCTCTATGGGCTCTCAGAGGCCACTTCTCCGTAAGTGCTTGCATGAGGTGAGCCTCCGAAGGCCTTCCTGCTCTGACTTTGGCAATCGCGCACCATTGCCTCAGCCATTGTTCTTCGTTTTTGATAATATTCAGGCTCTTAGCCAATCTGACGATTGTGGGGTTGTCTGGTGACCTTCCCCGACTCACAGGACGCTCTTCATCACTTTGGGTTTCCACCACATTGGTGCATACATACGATAAATGTCCCCACTTCATGCATTTGAGGCATCGTACTTCTTTAGTGCATTCACTCCTGAAGTGGCCAAGGTCCCCGCAATTAAAACACGATGCCGGCTTTCTCTTGCCCTTTCTCTGCTTCTTTTTGTGGTCAGGCTGCTCGTCTTGAAGGTTAGTGGAAAAGCCCTGCCTTTTGTTTTTCTTGCTCCTAACCTGATGCCATTGCCCCTCCCTCTCCTCGTCGCCGGGGTTACCATCCTCTATAAACCCGTCTTGCGCAGCCCCTTGATGGCTACGCTTGGCGCTGGCTTTAGGAGCATGGTTCTCTAGCGGAGTTGGAGTTGCGAAATGAAAGGTGGTGGGATTTGGGTGGGTGGTCGTGTCAGTATGTTTTGAATCATGGGAGTTGTGGTGGGGGGGGGGGGGGGGGGGTCATAGGGGTTATGTTTGTGGTTCATTGATGGTTGCTGAGGTTGAATTGGTTGATGCGTTGGTTTGGTGATTGGTATGGTGTTGGTGTTTGTGGGGGGGTAATGTTGCCTGTGATTGTCGTAATCAATATCTCTCTCATAGTGGTCCCTGGGGCTTTGGTGATGGTGCTGTAATGGTGGGGTCTTCTTATGCCAATACTGGCCAGTAGGGGGACCCCATCGTTGGGCCCTCCCCCCCGTAAGACTCCTCATGTCAGCGTTGTTGTTCGTAGAGATGATGATCGTAGTTCCTCCCCTCGCGACGATGCTGTGCACGTTGGTGTACACAAGTCGGGGATCAAACACGTCTGAGCTCACGACCTCCGCCATCATGGGAATGTGGAACCACCTGTTGAAGGGGCAACGATGGGGCAGCAGCGACGTTCACTTCGCTGGTAGTTTGGGTGGTAGTTGCTGTTGCAGAGGTGCTGAAGGGGTAGTAGTTGACTCCGAAAGTGGTGCCGTAGCAGTAGCAGGTGGTGCCGATGGGTGTCGGACCCTCTCATTGGGCCCGCACCCACTGAGCTCAAGTATCGATGTAACGCCCCGAATTCCAAAATACACTGAATTCGAGATTCCACAGGATCTTTACACTTCATTTAGTACAATTTTTCAAGGGAATTAAAACTTTTTACTTTACAAAACTTTTCACTTTACATCAGAGTTACAAGAAAAACTTTACACTTTACATTGTACAGCGAAAGCAAATTTACAACATTTAAATAAATGTACAACAACATTGAATAATCTCTAAGCATCTTTTCCTCTTTAATCTTTATCATGTCATTTACCCTGCATACAAAACTATGGGTGTAACGACCCGAAAAATAGCAGATGGCTATTTTGCATCGAAATGTGTGCGCGAATGAGAATTTCGCGCGATCATGGATTTTCTGATAAAAAATTATTTTAATTGAGAAATATAAGATATATTGTCTATCTTATTTTATTATTATTTTCAAAATTAAATTATTTTTATACGGATTATCTACGAAGTAGTTTAATGTATTTTTTGTATTGTTTATAATGTTAAAGTAGAGAGTTGGGCTTTATTTGGAAATGTATTAAAGCTAGAGGGCTTATACGAAACATTCCCTTAGATATTTATCTATCTATTATTGTTTATTTCCCTTTTTACAAAAAAAACCCCTTCTCTCTCTCCTTCCCTTCTCCTTCTTCTTCCTTCTCTTCTTCTTCCCGGTTTCGATCCCAAACCCATGAAACCCCCCCCCCCCCCGGGTTCCCCCACTCCTTCTTCCTCTCCTCTTCCCTTCCTCCTTCCATTCGCTCCCAACGAAGAAACCCAACTCCCTTCTCCTTCTCCTTCCCTTCTTCCCGTTCGATCCTTTCCCAAACCCGCTGGAACCCACCCGACCTCCCTCTCCCTTCCTCCCTTCTCCGTTCGTCCACGCCGGCGATCGAAAGAAGCCCCGACCCTCCACCTTCCTTCTTCTTCTCCTTCCCTTCCCATCTCCATCCCGATCAAAAGAAACCAGAAAGAACCCATCGATCGGTACTTCCCTACCTCAAAACTCCTCCGATTCTCCATGGATTCCAAATTAAAACTATGGGTAGACTAATGGAGGGATCCTCTACATCGTAGTAGCGTCGGATTTTCGAATAGATTCGGGAAGGATATATTACGACCTTGGACGCGAGGTGGCATGGCGCTTGGATCTTCGCAAAATATGTGAGTGTAATTTATTGCGTATTGCTGTGATTATAGAAATATGTGAGCTTAATTTATATATACATATATTTTGGTGTTTTAAGAAATTATGAGAGTTGGTTTATTATATATTTGGGTGGTTTGAAGGATATGAGTTTAATTTATTTATACATATTTTTGTGTTTTAAGAAATATGGTGAGTGTTAATTTATTATGTGTTCTTGTGTGTTAAGAATTATGTGAGTATAATTTATTTGCGTATTTCTGTGATTATAGAAATATGTGAGTTAGTATATTTATATATTTTGTGGTTTGAAGAATATAGTGAGTATTGATTTATTATGTACTTTTTGAGAAACAAGTGAGTATCAATTTTTCTACGTATTTCTGGTGTTTTAAGAAATATAGTGAGTATCGATTATTACGTATTTTGTGATTGTAAGAATACGGCGAGTATGATTTATTTATGTAGTGAGGTTTAAGGGATGTTGAACAACATATATGTGTATATGGGGATGAGTTATATTCATATGAGGATATCAAAATATGGTGTGTATGGTTCCATATACGTATCTGATATTTTAAAGAAGTTTGGATAAACTGAAGTGGTGATATGATTTATGGATGAGGCGTATAGGGAAATTAACTATTCTTGAGTATATAAAACCTATATAATGGATAAAGGGATTAGTTTAGTATGTGAGGATTCTTTACTCCTAATTTAGTTGCTTGCTCCCTTTATCTATTTACGTATGTGCAGAAAGAACCCATTTTGAGGATTGAGTAAATTGTGGATGCTGAAGGAACCCAACTTGATGTTATGTTAGTTGTAGTATGATAAAGAAACAATCTTCTAATGTTGTCAGTTATAGGATGTTGAAAGATCACACCTTTATGTTGATTACTTGTTGTAGATCGAGAAAGAACCCATTCCTATGGCTGTATTATTTGTGTATGCAAAAAGAACCCGTTTTAGTTGTTAGTAGTAGTGCGTAAAAAGAACCCATCCTATGGATTTGGATTATCGTAGAGAAAGAACCCACACTTGTGATATAGTAAGAATCCATACTTGAAGTGTTGTAGAAAGAAACCCATGGTTAAGTTGTAGTAGAACATCATACTGGAGTTGTGTGAAGAATCCATTCATGCCTATGTGACATTCCAGTATACCTATCATGTTTGAGTCGATCTTAGAAAGAACTCATGTTGAATTGATTATAGTAGGTATGCCATGATGAGTTGATTTTAGAAGAAACCCATGCTAAGTTGATTATAGTAGATTCTTCAGTTGCTTCTAATAATAGAAAATCAAGTTTGCTAGTAAGCACGTTTGGTTGCTTCTAGGTTGATTACCTGTATGGTTGTTGCATATGGTTGTGCTCGTACGTGGCTCGACTGGCCCGTATGTAGCTGTGGGTCTCATACGTAGTTTATTTGGCTCGTATGTAGGTTGTTGTCTCGTACGTGGCTCGACCGGCCCGTGCGTAGCTGTTGGTCTCATACGTAGCTTATTTGGCTGGTATGTACGTTGTTATCTCCTACGAGGCCCGTCTGGCTCGTAGGTAGTTGTTGGTTAATACGTAGCTTATTGGCTCGTATGTGGGTTGTTACTCGTATATAGCTTGTTAACTAGTACACAGTTCGTTGTGCTCGTCTAGGGGGATATTATTACCCTAGGGACTATCGACCATCAAGACGTGTGTTTACCTTACTCCTAAGGGACTGTGGACGAGTCACTTCGCGGGTGCCGTCAGATCTTAACCGTTGGTTAATTGCGGACCGGAGTGTGACGAAATCCAAGTTCAGGGTAGTAGCATGCGCATGCATTCGTATTGCCAGGGTCTTGGATCGATAGGCCATGAACCGGATTCTGAGGGATTCTGGTAAGTCTAGGTTGAGCAGCCTAGTAGAGTTATCTTGCAAGGTCTAATTTAAGACCTAGCATGTGGTGCTATAATATTGTCATCCCTAGGATTATTTAGGGCTAGGGACATCCTTAGGGTAGTGACTTATAAAGATCATTTACTTAGACCCTTGCCGGAGGAGAGGAGTTGGTTGTTGGGGATGCCTCACGACCTACTTGTCCCTTGGGGCAAATCTTAGGTGCTGTTATCGGGTTGTACCTTCCCGTCAAAGGGTTACGTACGGTGCCGTCTCACTAGTTGAGGACACGGGTTGCGTATCTCGCGCTGTTAATTCCTGAAATACCGTGGTTGGGGTGCCACAGGATGCATTGTGCAGTCCTGCGCTTGCGAAGACCCCAGAGGGTGCCACAGGGTAGGCTTCGCGCTACCCTGCGCTTGCGAAACCCTATGGTTTGATTTTGGAACGAGGCCCAATACACTGGGATCGTCTAGTTTTGAGTGAGGTCCGGCATGCCGGGTAGTAGTGGAAAACGGAGACACCATAAGCAGACTGCATAGGGGGACTTGATCCCTTCTGCAACCTCACAGAGTCATGGAGTATTGTCAGGAACAGGTCGTGTACAATTAGAATTAGTAACGCGGGTTCAAATCCCTATATATGGAGAAACGGCTTGAGATGGGGTCGCATGTAGTATGGGCTGCATGTTGCTTTCGGAGACTTGCTGGCATTAGAATAAGAGCATCATCGTATCGGTAACCTTGCATTAGAGTTAGGTCATAACATACACTGGCACATAAATTATATGTGCTCGTGTCTTTTCCATTCAAGTTGAATTGCGAGTGTGATATGTTATTGCCAAACCATGTTGGCGATGCGGAGTCTATTGTGATGGAATGCATATAAATGGTAATGTGCAATGAGACGTTAGATTGGACATGAATGAATGTGGTAGTATGCAAATGAACGCATATGCCTATGATGTGATATGTGATATAAGGCAATAAGATCAATATTGTATTATGAGATAGGTTATTCAAATGATTACTAAGATAAGTATGATTATGAGCCGGTATGGATACACATACAGGTGATGGCTTAGAGAGAAATTGATGTGAAATCCCATTTATGATGTTATATGTTCAGATGTTAAGTAAGATTTGATTATCTTGGTAATTGTGAGTTCGTTATGTTTTACTTGTAAGTTTAATTTATTTACTTATTTAATAAATTATACTCACACCAGAAATGGCTAACCCCTTAGTGTTTGGGGGTTAGGGAGTCCCTGGACTACCCTAGGTCCCTGCTGTTACAGGTCTCCAGCAGTGCAGAGGTGAGGTATAGGTTCAGGTTCCGTGGAGTGGAGCCCTAGTTATAATTCGTTGTTATGATTAAATTGTAAATAGTAAAGATCTATGCTTTAAATTGTATTTTTGATGTATAAGTATGTGAATGACGATGAAGAGTATAGTGCGAGGCGGCAGGATATGGTTTGACCCGTAACCATTTCGTTGTGGAGTGCCGGGCGTCGTGGTAGGATTTTACAGGTTATTTTCTAAAAACTTACTACGTTTTCGAAAGGATTTATGGTTTTTATTTGATAATTGTTATACCGTTATGAGTTTGGCCCCCAGAGCATATATATATATTGCCTGTGTGATGATGCTCATTTTGGCCTGGGGAGCCCGTAATATTATTGCCTGTGATGTAAGCTACGGAATTTAGAGCAAAATTCCGTAAACTTTTTCTGTTTTGGGGCAGAAATTACAGGGGAGATTCTGCCCGATTTTTCTTTGAAACATAACTATTTTAGTTTATGTTTAAAGTGATATAGAAATTGGAAAAATTGAGTTTGTAGTCAAAAAGTAAAAAAGGCAGGCGCTACAGTTGGTATTACAAACTGATAATTGTAATTACTGCATAGTAACTCTGTGTTGAATGAAAAGTTTTAAATTTCCAGCATTTTTGTGTATCGTGACTAATTGAAGGAAAGATCTTGGCATGTGTCACGGTTTCCCAGTTATACGAAAATCGGGGCGCTACAGAGTGGTATCAGAGCTGACTTCAATTTACAGTCCAACACAGTAGGAAAATTAAACTTGAATGCCCTTTAGGAGTCGGGATTTAGCTAGTTGTAGATAGTTATAATTCATATTGTTGGTTCCTTCAACTTATGTTTTATAATTTTTCTATGTCCGGACTAATCCTAGTGTATGTGTTACCATCCTTTAACCACATGAATGGTGTTCGAGGATATCCTTACCGAGAATGTGCTGGTGAAAGAAAGTGAACCGATATCGTTGGATGATCCGATAATCTTGAGCGCAGAGCCGAAGAAGATTTCACCACCGCATGGACTAAGTGTGGATCAACACACAGCGGCGGCAGCCAGCATACATCGGGAAATGAGGAAGCTTAGGAAGTACATGATTAGGAAAGGTCGTCAAGACTAAGTAACTGGGTGATGCATTCAGAGTTATATTAGCAGGCCCAGTAAAGGAGCAGAGACACCTTGATTCCAGATTAGCACGACTACAACATGAATGAGAGCAAATCCCAGAGACCACCAAGGTTGTAGTATGCAATCCTTGTGAGAGAGTCGGGCACAAGAAATCAGTCTGTCCACGACTATAAGGGACAAGATCTGCACCAGCATCAGGGTTCAAGAACCAAGGTCAGAAGCAGAAGACTCAGAAAACGGAGGGCAACCATGGAGGCACCAGGACAGGAAGTTATTTTTTTATGTGGTGAGCATGGTCATCTCAAGAACCAGTGTTCGAGGAAGAACACTCAGATAGATACCCATACATGTTACAAATGTGGAAGGATTGGTCGTATCCGACCAGATATTCCCTAGCTTCACCGGAGGAATGGCAGATCAACCTCGAAGATGAACAATAAAGGAAAGGAGCTTGTTCACCGAGGGTAGAGTTCGCACTTACTACCAGCAAGCCGTAGAAGGCAGGAGTGCTAGTACCGGTATGCGCCTATAGAACTGCAACCAAGTTAAAAGTTGTATTTTTGGAATTTATTTTGGATTAAGAAGTAAGGTATGATGAAACACTTTCGTAACCAGTTGGATTTATATATATATATGGAATCCATACAACTGTTTTGTTCAATTGTGGTTCATCATATTCTTTTGTCCGAACTATTTTTCAAGGTTTGAGATGTGTGCGGGAGGAAACTCTAGATTTGGTTTGTTTGAATACACCATCTGGAGCATCAGCTTCGAGCAGATTACAGGAGAGAATCCTGGAAGTTTGAAGTAATGATCGTAGGCCATGCCCTATTCTAAGGAGGGAATGGTCACCAACTAACAGAAGTCGTAATCAAGGAGCGAATCAACATCACTTGTAGACAAGAATAGAGCAAGGCAATGCAGCCACTGTCTACTCCAGAGCAAGAGCAGAAGAATGTCAGCATCAAATTCATGGTGGGTCTGTCCAAAAGGCTGAAGGACAACAGTTCAACTTGGTAGGAGACCAGTTTTAAGAATATCACTCGAGGAACTGGAGATGGTTCAGGGAAATGTCTCGTGAACCATTGATGTTTGGGGTTGTCTTCCTCCCCACTAGCAGCGTTCTGAGGACAGAACGATTCTAAGGAGGGAGTAATGTAACGACCCGAAAAATAGCATATGGCTATTTTGCATCGAAATGTGTGTGCGATTGAGAATTTCGCGCGATCATGGATTTTCTGATAAAAAATTATTTTAATTGAGAAATATAAGATATATTGTCTATCTTATTTTATTATTATTTTCAAAATTAAATTATTTTTATACGGATTATCTACGAAGTAGTTTAATGTATTTTTTGTATTGTTTATAATGTTAAAGTAGAGAGTTGGGCTTTATTTGAAAATGTATTAAAGCTAGAGGGCTTATATGAAACATTCCCTTAGATATTTATCTATCTATTATTGTTTATTTCCCTTTTTACAAAAAAAACCCCTTCTCTCTCTCCTTCCCTTCTCCTTCTCCTTCCTTCTCTTCTTCTTCCCGGTTTCGATCCCAAACCCATGAACCCCCCCCCCCCCCCCCCCCGGGTTCCCCCACTCCTTCTTCCTCTCCTCTTCCTCTCCTCTTCCCTTCCTCCTTCCGTTCGCTCCCAACGAAGAAACCCAACTCCCTTCTCCTTCTCCTTCCCTTCTTCCCGTTCGATCCTTTCCCAAACCCGCTGGAACCCACCCGACCTCCCTCTCCCTTCCTCCCTTCTCCGTTCGTCCACGCCGGCGATCGAAAGAAGCCCCGACCCTCCACCTTCCTTCTTCTTCTCCATCCCTTCCCATCTCCATCCCGATCAAAAGAAACCAGAAAGAACCCATCGATCGGTACTTCCCTACCTCAAAACTCCTCCGATTCTCCATGGATTCCAAATTAAAACTAGGGGTAGACTAATGGAGGGATCCTCTACATCGTAGTAGCGTCGGATTTTCGAATAGATTCGGGAAGGATATATTACGACCTTGGACGCGAGGTGGCATGGCGCTTGGATCTTCGCAAAATATGTGAGTGTAATTTATTGCGTATTGCTGTGATTATAGAAATATGTGAGCTTAATTTATATATACATATATTTTGGTGTTTTAAGAAATTATGTGAGTTGGTTTATTATATATTTGGGTGGTTTGAAGGATATGAGTTTAATTTATTTATACAAAATTTTCTGTTTTAAGAAATATGGTGAGTGTTAATTTATTATGTGTTCTTGTGTGTTAAGAATTATGTGAGTATAATTTATTTGCGTATTTCTGTGATTATAGAAATATGTGAGTTAGTATATTTATATATTTTGTGGTTTGAAGAATATAGTGAGTATTGATTTATTATGTACTTTTTGAGAAACAAGTGAGTATCAATTTTTCTACGTATTTCTGGTGTTTTAAGAAATATAGTGAGTATCGATTATTACGTATTTTGTGATTGTAAGAATACGGCGAGTATGATTTATTTATGTAGTGAGGTTTAAGGGATGTTGAACAACATATATGTGTATATAGGGATGAGTTATATTCATATGAGGATATCAAAATATGGTGTGTATGGTTCCATATACGTATCTGATATTTTAAAGAAGTTTGGATAAACTGAAGTGGTGATATGATTTATGGATGAGGCGTATGAGGAAATTAACTATCCTTGAGTATATAAAACCTATATAATGGATAAAGGGATTAGTTAAGTTTGTGAGGATTCTTTACTCCTAATTTAGTTGCTTGCTCCCTTTATCTATTTACGTATGTGCAGAAAGAACCCATTTTGAGGATTGAGTAAATTGTGGATGCTGAAGGAACCCAACTTGATGTTATGTTAGTTGTAGTATGATAAAGAAACAATCTTCTAATGTTGTCAGTTATAGGATGTTGAAAGATCACACCTTTATGTTGATTACTTGTTGTAGATCGAGAAAGAACCCATTCCTATGGCTGTATTATTTGTGTATGCAAAAAGAACCCGTTTTAGTTGTTAGTAGTAGTGCGTAAAATGAACCCATCCTATGGATTTGGATTATCGTAGAGAAAGAACCCACACTTGTGATATAGTAAGAATCCATACTTGAAGTGTTGTAGAAAGAAACCCATGGTTAAGTTGTAGTAGAACATCATACTGGAGTTGTGTGAAGAATCCATTCATGCCTATGTGACATTCCAGTATACCTATCATGTTTGAGTCGATCTTAGAAAGAACTCATGTTGAATTGATTATAGTAGGTATGCCATGATGAGTTGATTTTAGAAGAAACCCATGCTAAGTTGATTATAGTAGATTCTTCAGTTGCTTCTAATAATAGAAAATCAAGTTTGCTAGTAAGCACGTTTGGTTGCTTCTAGGTTGATTACCTGTATGGTTGTTGCATATGGTTGTGCTCGTACGTGGCTCGACTGGCCCGTATGTAGCTGTGGGTCTCATACGTAGTTTATTTGGCTCGTATGTAGGTTGTTGTCTCGTACGCGGCTCGACCGGCCCGTGCGTAGCTGTTGGTCTCATACGTAGCTTATTTGGCTGGTATGTACGTTGTTATCTCCTACGAGGCCCGTCTGGCTCGTAGGTAGTTGTTGGTTAATACGTAGCTTATTGGCTCGTATGTGGGTTGTTACTCGTATATAGCTTGTTAACTAGTACACAGTTCGTTGTGCTCGTCTAGGGGGATATTATTACCCTAGGGACTATCGACCATCAAGACGTGTGTTTACCTTACTCCTAAGGGACTGTGGACGAGTCACTTCGCGGGTGCCGTCAGATCTTAACCGTTGGTTAATTGCGGACCGGAGTGTGACGAAATCCAAGTTCAGGGTAGTAGCATGCGAATGCATTCGTATTGCCAGGGTCTTGGATCGATAGGCCATGAACCGGATTCTGAGGGATTCTGGTAAGTCTAGGTTGAGCAGCCTAGTAGAGTTATCTTGCAAGGTCTAATTTAAGACCTAGCATGTGGTGCTATAATATTGTCATCCCTAGGATTATTTAGAGCTAGGGACATCCTTAGGGTAGTGACTTATAAAGATCATTTACTTAGACCCTTGCCGGGAGGAGAGGAGTTGGTTGTTGGGGATGCCTCACGACCTACTTGTCCCTTGGGGCAAATCTTAGGTGCTGTTATCGGGTTGTACCTTCCCGTCAAAGGGTTACGTACGGTGCCGTCTCACTAGTTGAGGACACGGGTTGCGTATCTCGCACTGTTAATTCCTGAAATACTGTGGTTGGGGTGCCACAGGATGCATTGTGCAGTCCTGCGCTTGCGAAACCCCAGAGGGTGCCACAGGGTAGGCTTCGCGCTACCCTGCGCTTGCAAAACCCTATGGTTTGTGTAACACCCCGCAAAATTGGAAATTACAATTTTGCCCCTGGGTGTTACGCACGTATATTTTGTAATGTATTTCATTACATATTTTGGATTCGTACTATTTATACATTTTCCGTATTGATTTCAGTCAACTAAAATATAATATTTCAATCCCTGGGATTTACTTGCTTTTTACGTGTTTTTGATGCACGTGTTTCCACCACTATGTATAATATTTTCTATAGGTTTAAATTATTTATTCTTATGTATTTAAATCTATTTTATAAAACGAAAATTTATTTTCCCCTTGTTTTGATTAAAATGCATTTTTCAATTTTTGCACGTATGGTGCACGTGCAAATTTTTATTCTCATTTTGCTACTCTCATTTTACTATTTTTAGCATGCATTAGTTTTATTTAGCCTTTCTTTTGATCCATGGACCTATAAACTAAAATGTAGCCCATTAGGAGAGGAGCCCACTAGATAATTAAATAAATTAATTAGTAATGAGCCCATATAGCAAGCCCACTAGATAATCAAATTAATTAATTAGAAATGAGCCCATGTAGCAAGCCCATTATTAAAATCACATTTTTTAGTTAAACATGTACTAATACATGACAAGTTACAATATTAGTACACATTTTTGAGTTATAGAAATGTGTTCATATTTGTTTGTGCATGTATGCATGCACACACAAATGTATTTAGACCATTTTGTGGGCTAGGGGAGGGGATTAATGGAGTGGTTAAGTTCATGGAGAGTGGGGAGATGAGAGGTTGGGAGTTTTAGGAGTTAAAAATATGAAGAGGTGAGAATTAAAAAGAGAATTAAAATGAGAAGTTATTAGGTGGGAGATTTTGCAATATAGTCCCTAGCATTGTCCTATAAATAGCAACCTATTTCTCATTCTTTTTCACACCAAAAATAAAATAAACAAGAGAAAGAAAAGAGAAAGAAAAGAGTGTAAGAGAAAGAAGTAAAGTTATTATGCTTGGAGGATCTCTTGCTTGGAGCTATTGCTAGGAGGAGAAGCCTTACTAGGAGCTAGGAATCATTGGATCTAGAAGTGGTGCTCTTCCCTTCATTAGTCAAGCTTCAATAAGGTGGGTGTCTCCTACTTTCTAAATTATAGATAATGTGCATGCTAATAAGAAAATAAATGTGTAGTGTAGGATTTGATTTTGAAAAAAAAGAGTAGAACAATGTATGCTATTGGATGTGGTGAATAGTAGTGAATCATGTTATGGTAGATTAAATTACAACTTGTTAGTTGATAAATGAGAAAAGAATTTATTTTTGCCATGCACTAGTATACATGAATGTAGAGATTTTTGATCATGTGATTAATTGTTAAGTTTTCCTTTTTGATAAGCAACTATATTTTTTGTAATGTAAATTTGATGCTATTAAACTCTTTGATTGCAAAAGATGTAGTGTGCAACTTTGATTGAATTGAATAAATGCAAATTCATATAAAAATTTGAAAGTTGGTTTTATTTTTAAGCATTATAAAATTATGGGTTATTGTGAGAAAGTAAACTCAATATAGATGAACCAATTATAATTACATGAAAGATTAGATCAAGAGGAAAATCGAGTTTTGATGATAATAGAATAATAGGAAGTTTGAACAAAAGATTAGTTTTGTTTCTTATGACAAGTAGTCACAGTGGACTACTGGTTAGCGTAATAAACTTGGGTTTGGTTGAGAATAGTCACGGGTTCAAAACTCCTTGGTGACTTATATTTTATTTTTGGGGTTTTAAGATGATTTGGTAAATAGTTTCGAAAGTGGGTCAGTTTGGTAAAAACTTCCGTGGGAACTAGATCTGTAATTTTGATAGTGAGTAGGTCAATTTGGTAAATAGTTTCGAGAGTGGGTCAGTTGGGTAAAAACTTTCAAAAGTGTTTCATTTTGGGAAAATTTTAGTATTCATAAAACATAAATGAAGAAATTATTTTTTTAAAGATTGTTCTTGTGTATTTGATAAGTTTTAACGAGGATTTGAGATAGAAAGAAAGATGAATGACTACAAAATTATTAATAAAGAGCAGGACTTTTAAATTTTGAAGGAAAGTAAAATAATGATTTAGGGTGAAATGAAATCTCTTTATTTCTAGAAATGCAATATGGTTGAGTTATGTGACTTTTGAGATCATGAAAGATTTTATTGTGAATAAGTAAATCATGTTTAGTGCCAAAGATGAGACATTGAATCGTGTTAAAATGAGACATCGTATGAATTTGAAATTATGAATGAATTATTATTTATTATGAATAACTAGATCATGAATAGTGGTAAGACTATGAAATGATCACTTTGTGGAAAGTGTTAAGACAAGATTGTGATCAATTGTGAAGTGAATTGAAAGATGAAATTATATAAGTTTAAGACATGATTACAAAAGGGTATGTGTACCCATGTTTCTTGTACATGAAAGATTATGATTAAGAATTAGTAAGACTTCGGTTACCGGTAATTTTGAAAGAAAGAATTGATATGATTTTGAGATAATGCCGTCGGGCGATCTCGTATTTTGTGAATAAATCCGGTATGAGGTAAAACTGATTCTAGGGTGATAACATATTCATGTCTTGAACTTAAGAGATTAATTAGGCACTTAAGTGAAGATGTAATAGACTTGTGCAAACGTAAATGGGTGCTTCTATATAGTCGGCGGTGGATCTCCGTGGCTATAGACCCAGTTGGTGGACTGTGGTTGCCCCATAGGAGATGGACTGTATTTTATCCGGGACTTAGGGTAGTCGACGGATGTTTACCATACTCCAGAGAATATGTATATACCGGGGCTAGAAGGGCATTTACGGGATTATCATCACGATATAATAGCCAGGGAGGCTGGGATCTGTTATTATAAGCCAGGGAGGCTGAGATCCGTATCTGTGAAATAACTCTAAAACTTGTTTTATTACTGGGTAGTCTCATGGCGAGGGATCGAACCCTTCAATGTGGAGTACGTAGGCGCTTGCCCTCGGACCTATGTAGTATGGGATGCATAGAATCCGAACAAGTGTGCATTAGTGTCATCCTAGTGTAGAATTGTGTGCATTAGGCATTAAGGCATGACATACACTTATATTTAGAATAATCACCCTTGACACTTTACTTGTTCATTCAATCTTTTTTGTGATTTGTTAAAGTATGAGATCGTTATACTATTTCCGGCATAGAGAGGATAGCCGTGTATAACATTTTGTCGGTTGTAAGTAACTGACGTGCCCACAGACTGACATGCAGGTAAAGGACCATTCATGAAGCTATAAAGTGGATATGCTGATGCTGCTTTATTTTAAAGATGTTGTAAATGTTTTATTGTAAAATTCATTCTTCCGCTGTGTAAAACCAAGTTGTAATTGAACTCTGATGTATTGTGAATAAAAAGTTTTAAATTCCTTGTAAAATTGTACGAAGTGAAGTAAAGATCCTGTGAATTCCCGAGTTTGTCCTTATTTGAAATTCGGGGTGTTACAGATGGTATCAGAGCATGCTTCACAAGTAGTACAAGTTTATAAGGAACGATAAAAAGTGACGATAAATTTGGGAACAAACCAAGAGAGTCCTTCTGTCAACCGGGTGTAAACAACCCTAAGCGACACGGTATTTAAGCGTCTTCGGACCACCGCTAGCTGGGAACCGACTCTTACGGCTAACCCAAGTAAATCAGAACTTGATAGACTAAAGATTTGTTTAGGAAAAGTAGTAAGATCATTGACTATAGTTTAGAACCCGTGACACCTTATTGAGTAGTTACAATATTATTCCTGTGGACACTAGAGTGTGAGTTTCAGTCTATAGAGATTTAAATGTAAGTGATTTACATTTGTGTTGCTCTATGCACTGATGTTTTCTCTTTCTTTTGGTGGCTGGAATCGTGAATGAAGTTGTTATTAAACTTACATTCAATTTCATTCATGATGTTCTCCTCGTATACATTAACATGAGAGTGTATGCGAGCACATTTTCCCCTGGGTATCAGAGTGACGCAGTGGAAGCGTGGTAGCTTGGACCGTCATTCATGATACCTTACACACTTCCCTCTTAAATTATTTTGTAGATTTTTATCTTGGTACTTTCTCCATATTCAGTATTTTCCAAATAAATATTTTCTTATGTTATTAAATCATTTGAATATTTATTATTTATCTATCTTCCTTAGTCTTGATATTTTAAATCTATTTTTTAAACTTAAAATTTCGTCTTTCATGTATTTATGTCATTTTTTTTGTTTACCCACTATTACTTCACATATTTTGTCAAATTTTAAATTGCCATTTATTAAATTAATACTGCAACCAATATTTTCTTCATTTATTATTTTGGATTTTTCTTATGAAAATTTTTATGTGCACTCATTATATTTGATTTGATTTCTGTGATACTATATTATCTTATCCTATATGTTCTTAAAATGATTGAAAATTTCTACCTATATGAATATGACCTACCATTTTATTTTATTGTCTACATTCGGTACTATTATTATTGCATATTTGTTTTGACATATTTGTTTTCACTATTAATTGCTACTCATTATAATTTTACACTTCTTTAATATAATGCATATACTCACTATTTATACATTATCTTTTCTCAAATTTTAACTGTCTTTACATTCTTAGTTATTACGTATATTTTTCCATTGATCTCTATATATATATCATATATTTCAATATTCTTATTATACATATCATTTTACCCTCATCTAATTACTACATTAATATTTTTGCATATACTCGTTTATGTCTATTGTCCTAATTTGCTATACTATATAATTATTGTTTTCAATTATGTTTTCATCTCGTGTATGTGCTTTACAGTATTTTGTCTTAATGTTATAAAATATTTTCATCACCACAAAATTTTGTATATTCACAAAGTATTTCAACGTATGCTTTCTGTTTTTTTCAAATTGTGTGTATAATTGTTATAGTTACCTTACAAACTATTTTATTAATTGGTATACAAAGTCATTTTACGTTATCTATACTTTCAACCATGTCTCATTCCTATTTATTTTTCCAAACTCTTATTCAATGGTCTTGTTTTAAATTGCTAATTCGATTTCGTTTTGCAATTTACAAATTTTTACCATTTATTACATTGATAAATTTTTCTAAATTACCTATTGACTGTGTTCTCTTCACCACATTGTTTTCTGAACTATTTCGAAATTAACGACATAATTGACTTTTTCCTTTTATCTAATAGCTTACCTAATATTATTTTGTACGAAAATTTCTTTCAAACTATTCTATCCCTTGTCATGTTTCATTTCTTATGCCATTTCCTAATTTTCTTGTTCTGTCTTGTAACATCTTAATATTCATAGTCTTCTTATAAAGAGTTTGTCTTGTTTTTATTGTTGCGCATACTACATTTTTTTTTTAGTTGCAGTTTCCTAAATACAAATATTTTCTTTGACGTGTACAAAATACAATCTTTACCCTAGCGAGTTCCGGGGACGGAACTACTCTAAGGGGGGGAGAGTGTAACACCCCGCAAAATTGGAAATTACAATTTTGCCCCTGGGTGTTACGCACGTATATTTTGTAATGTATTTCATTACATATTTTGGATTCGTACTATTTATACATTTTCCGTATTGATTTCAGTCAACTAAAATATAATATTTCAATCCCTGGGATTTACTTGCTTTTTACGTGTTTTTGATGCACGTGTTTCCACCACTATGTATAATATTTTCTATAGGTTTAAATTATTTATTCTTATGTATTTAAATCTATTTTATAAAACGAAAATTTATTTTCCCCTTGTTTTGATTAAAATGCATTTTTCAATTTTTGCACGTATGGTGCACGTGCAAATTTTTATTCTCATTTTGCTACTCTCATTTTACTATTTTTAGCATGCATTAGTTTTATTTAGCCTTTCTTTTGATCCATGGACCTATAAACTAAAATGTAGCCCATTAGGAGAGGAGCCCACTAGATAATTAAATAAATTAATTAGTAATGAGCCCATATAGCAAGCCCACTAGATAATCAAATTAATTAATTAGAAATGAGCCCATGTAGCAAGCCCATTATTAAAATCACATTTTTTAGTTAAACATGTACTAATACATGACAAGTTACAATATTAGTACACATTTTTGAGTTATAGAAATGTGTTCATATTTGTTTGTGCATGTATGCATGCACACACAAATGTATTTAGACCATTTTGTGGGCTAGGGGAGGGGATTAATGGAGTGGTTAAGTTCATGGAGAGTGGGGAGATGAGAGGTTGGGAGTTTTAGGAGTTAAAAATATGAAGAGGTGAGAATTAAAAAGAGAATTAAAATGAGAAGTTATTAGGTGGGAGATTTTGCAATATAGTCCCTAGCATTGTCCTATAAATAGCAACCTATTTCTCATTCTTTTTCACACCAAAAATAAAATAAACAAGAGAAAGAAAAGAGAAAGAAAAGAGTGTAAGAGAAAGAAGTAAAGTTATTATGCTTGGAGGATCTCTTGCTTGGAGCTATTGCTAGGAGGAGAAGCCTTACTAGGAGCTAGGAATCATTGGATCTAGAAGTGGTGCTCTTCCCTTCATTAGTCAAGCTTCAATAAGGTGGGTGTCTCCTACTTTCTAAATTATAGATAATGTGCATGCTAATAAGAAAATAAATGTGTAGTGTAGGATTTGATTTTGAAAAAAAAGAGTAGAACAATGTATGCTATTGGATGTGGTGAATAGTAGTGAATCATGTTATGGTAGATTAAATTACAACTTGTTAGTTGATAAATGAGAAAAGAATTTATTTTTGCCATGCACTAGTATACATGAATGTAGAGATTTTTGATCATGTGATTAATTGTTAAGTTTTCCTTTTTGATAAGCAACTATATTTTTTGTAATGTAAATTTGATGCTATTAAACTCTTTGATTGCAAAAGATGTAGTGTGCAACTTTGATTGAATTGAATAAATGCAAATTCATATAAAAATTTGAAAGTTGGTTTTATTTTTAAGCATTATAAAATTATGGGTTATTGTGAGAAAGTAAACTCAATATAGATGAACCAATTATAATTACATGAAAGATTAGATCAAGAGGAAAATCGAGTTTTGATGATAATAGAATAATAGGAAGTTTGAACAAAAGATTAGTTTTGTTTCTTATGACAAGTAGTCACAGTGGACTACTGGTTAGCGTAATAAACTTGGGTTTGGTTGAGAATAGTCACGGGTTCAAAACTCCTTGGTGACTTATATTTTATTTTTGGGGTTTTAAGATGATTTGGTAAATAGTTTCGAAAGTGGGTCAGTTTGGTAAAAACTTCCGTGGGAACTAGATCTGTAATTTTGATAGTGAGTAGGTCAATTTGGTAAATAGTTTCGAGAGTGGGTCAGTTGGGTAAAAACTTTCAAAAGTGTTTCATTTTGGGAAAATTTTAGTATTCATAAAACATAAATGAAGAAATTATTTTTTTAAAGATTGTTCTTGTGTATTTGATAAGTTTTAACGAGGATTTGAGATAGAAAGAAAGATGAATGACTACAAAATTATTAATAAAGAGCAGGACTTTTAAATTTTGAAGGAAAGTAAAATAATGATTTAGGGTGAAATGAAATCTCTTTATTTCTAGAAATGCAATATGGTTGAGTTATGTGACTTTTGAGATCATGAAAGATTTTATTGTGAATAAGTAAATCATGTTTAGTGCCAAAGATGAGACATTGAATCGTGTTAAAATGAGACATCGTATGAATTTGAAATTATGAATGAATTATTATTTATTATGAATAACTAGATCATGAATAGTGGTAAGACTATGAAATGATCACTTTGTGGAAAGTGTTAAGACAAGATTGTGATCAATTGTGAAGTGAATTGAAAGATGAAATTATATAAGTTTAAGACATGATTACAAAAGGGTATGTGTACCCATGTTTCTTGTACATGAAAGATTATGATTAAGAATTAGTAAGACTTCGGTTACCGGTAATTTTGAAAGAAAGAATTGATATGATTTTGAGATAATGCCGTCGGGCGATCTCGTATTTTGTGAATAAATCCGGTATGAGGTAAAACTGATTCTAGGGTGATAACATATTCATGTCTTGAACTTAAGAGATTAATTAGGCACTTAAGTGAAGATGTAATAGACTTGTGCAAACGTAAATGGGTGCTTCTATATAGTCGGCGGTGGATCTCCGTGGCTATAGACCCAGTTGGTGGACTGTGGTTGCCCCATAGGAGATGGACTGTATTTTATCCGGGACTTAGGGTAGTCGACGGATGTTTACCATACTCCAGAGAATATGTATATACCGGGGCTAGAAGGGCATTTACGGGATTATCATCACGATATAATAGCCAGGGAGGCTGGGATCTGTTATTATAAGCCAGGGAGGCTGAGATCCGTATCTGTGAAATAACTCTAAAACTTGTTTTATTACTGGGTAGTCTCATGGCGAGGGATCGAACCCTTCAATGTGGAGTACGTAGGCGCTTGCCCTCGGACCTATGTAGTATGGGATGCATAGAATCCGAACAAGTGTGCATTAGTGTCATCCTAGTGTAGAATTGTGTGCATTAGGCATTAAGGCATGACATACACTTATATTTAGAATAATCACCCTTGACACTTTACTTGTTCATTCAATCTTTTTTGTGATTTGTTAAAGTATGAGATCGTTATACTATTTCCGGCATAGAGAGGATAGCCGTGTATAACATTTTGTCGGTTGTAAGTAACTGACGTGCCCACAGACTGACATGCAGGTAAAGGACCATTCATGAAGCTATAAAGTGGATATGCTGATGCTGCTTTATTTTAAAGATGTTGTAAATGTTTTATTGTAAAATTCATTCTTCCGCTGTGTAAAACCAAGTTGTAATTGAACTCTGATGTATTGTGAATAAAAAGTTTTAAATTCCTTGTAAAATTGTACGAAGTGAAGTAAAGATCCTGTGAATTCCCGAGTTTGTCCTTATTTGAAATTCGGGGTGTTACAGTTTGATTTTGGAACGAGGCCCAATACACTGGGATCGTCTAGTTTTGAGTGAGGTCCGGCATGCCGGGTAGTAGTGGAAAACGGAGACACCATAAGCAGACTGCATAGGGGGACTTGATCCCTTCTGCAACCTCACAGAGTCATGGAGTATTGTCAGGAACAGGTCGTGTACAATTAGAATTAATAACGCGGGTTCAAATCCCTATATATGGAGAAACGGCTTGAGATGGGGTCGCATGTAGTATGGGCTGCATGTTGCTTTCGGAGACTTGCTGGCATTAGAATAAGAGCATCATCGTATCGGTAACCTTGCATTAGAGTTAGGTCATAACATACACTGGCACATAAATTATAGGTGCACGTGTCTTTTCCATTCCAGTTGAATTGCGAGTGTGATATGTTATTGCCAAACCATGTTGGCGATGCGGAGTCTATTGTGATGGAATGCATATAAATGGTAATGTGCAATGAGACGTTAGATTGGACATGAATGAATGTGGTAGTATGCAAATGAACGCATATGCCTATGATGTGATATGTGATATAAGGCAATAAGATCAATATTGTATTATGAGAGGGGTTATTCAAATGATTACTAAGATAAGTATGATTATGAGCGGGTATGGATATACAAACAGGTGATGGCTTAGAGAGAAATTGATGTGAAATCCCATTTATGATGTTATATGTTCAGATGTTAAGTAAGATTCGATTATCTTGGTAATTGTGAGTTCGTTATGTTTTACTTGTAAGTTTAATTTATTTACTTATTTAATAAATTATACTCACACCAGAAATGGCTAACCCCTTAGTGTTTGGGGGTTAGGGAGTCCCTGGACTACCCTAGGTCCCTACTGTTACAGGTCTCCAGCAGTGCAGAGGTGAGGTAGAGGTTCAGGTTCCGTGGAGTGGAGCCCTAGTTATAATTCGTTGTTATGATTAAATTGTAAATAGTAAAGATCTATGCTTTAAATTGTATTTTTGATGTATAAGTATGTGAATGACGATGAAGAGTATAGTGCGAGGCGGCAGGATATGGTTTGACCCATAACCATTTCGTTGTGGAGTGTCGGGCGTCGTGGTAGGATTTTACAGGTTATTTTCTAAAAACTTACTACGTTTTCAAAAGGATTTATGGTTTTTATTTGATAATTGTTATACCGTTATGAGTTTGGCCCCCAGAGCATATATATATATTGCCTGTGTGATGATGCTCATTTTGGCCTGGGAAGCCCGTAATATTATTGCCTGTGATGTAAGCTACGGAATTTAGAGCAGAATTCCGTAAGCTTTTTCTGTTTTGGGGCAGAAATTACAGGGGAGACTCTGCCCGATTTTTCTTTGAAACATAACTATTTTAGTTTATGTTTAAAGTGATATAGAAATTGGAAAAATTGAGTTTGGAGTGAAAAAGGAAAAAGGGCAGGCGCTACAGTTGGTATTACAAACTGATAATTGTAATTACTGCGTAGTAACTCTGTGTTGAATGAAAAGTTTTAAATTTCCAGCATTTTTGTGTATCGTGACTAATTGAAGGAAAGATCTTGGCATGTGTCACGGTTTTCCAGTTATACGGAAATCGGGGCGCTACGGAAATCGGGGCGCTACAGTGGGTACGTAAGTTTATTCAACCGACGAACATTATACACGGCCATGCTCTCTATGCCGGAAATAGTATAACTGATTTTTCATATTTAACAAATACAAACTTGTCACATATCAAACTAAAGGGAATACCCTAATGATGTCGTGTTGTAATTGTGCACTTAGTCCTTAATGCAATTATTTATATTACATGACACTAATGCACACTTGTTCGGATTCTATGCATCCCATACTATATAGGTCTGAGGGCAAGCCTCTTAATCGTTCTTCATCTTTGTAGGGTTCAATCCCTCGTCATGATTTAAACTACTACTGTAACTACGGTAAGTATCCTAGATGATCTATGAGTACAAGCACGTGTACAGAACCCTGGAGGGGAATCCCACGCCATGTCTTGACTCATCAAGCATGCATTCTGTGGCAATTTCAGCCTCCTTCATGACACACGATCCTCTTACAGTCACCAACCATCCCACAAGCATCGCCAAGGTCCAATCATTCTGAGTAGTGCCCACGCCATGTCTTGACGCATCAAGCATGCATTCTGTGGCTCACCCCCGCATCGTAAACTCGAAGCTCTCATACTTGTGTTTTTTTCTCACTTTCATCACCTCTTCACTATGTACTAATTTATAATTTAATAAAATAATGAACAAAACCAATCTATTAGAGTTAGCCTTCTCACTACTACCGGTCTTATTACTTTCATTTCACAATGACCCAACCTGGTCCTTTCAATTTCAATAATCATAATTATTCATCACTTTCACTTGCCGGTGTGAGTTTGACTACACTCTAATTTTCAATTTCAATTCATAATCCATATGTTTGAGTTTTTCATACTCAATAACATTTCTCTTTTCCAATAGCATGATTTCTAATTTATTCATGAGTCCATAGCCATACATGGAATTCAATTATTCCTTATGTATTTCATCAAATATCATTTCCATATTAAAAATCACATCACTAATTATATGGTCAAAATGAATATTCACACTTCATAATTTTCACACTATTCTCCAATGAGAATAATTCACATCACATCACTTCATATAATTTTTTTCTTATTCATATTTCTTTTCTAGCATTTTATTTCGAGTCCTTTTGCAAGGTACAACTTTCATAAAAATACAAGTGTAGAACTATAGTTCTAATTTGTACATTTGTTCTCAAAAATATAATCTATTTTATTTTGATAACTACCAAATTATTTTTCATAAGTCTCACACATTTTTAGGATAATAATCATATTTTTTCCATAATTTTTAATCTTCAAAAACAACCCCAAAAATATTTCTTCCCACAATTTAATACTGGCCGAGACCAGTATTCGAACCCACAACCAGAGGGAAACAAGCTACAGGCACAGACCACTAGGCCGATCGCGCCAGCGATATGAAGGAGGGCTGAGAGCTATAAATGCTCTCGGCTGTAACCTTATTATTCTTTTAAATGTTCGAACAAAAATATATGGCGCCAACGGGATTCGATCCCTCAACCTCTGAGAAACCCCGCACAACACTATAGCGATTAAGAGCATCCCGACCACTTGAGCTACAAGCTCAGGTTGTCATATTACAACTCGAACTCTAATTAAAATCAATTCTCTCTGTTTAATAGAACATTTCGATGTTCAAGAAGCTCTCATTTGATTTTGCTCTTACCAAACTTACTGTAAAATTCCAGATTAATTATTCCCAACATAATTTACACTCCAGTATATAAAAATAATTTTTTCAATAATTAAACACATATTTTCCATACAATTTGGTTAAATTGTAAGCTACTACTACCACATTTCTTTTTCGACATTTCTTATCAAATTTTGATTTCAATAATCTCTATATCAATCCTCTGTTTTTATTCATTTCACAAAACCACAAATGATATTTTTGGCCATTCGTTACAATATTATCACACAAGGTCCATTTAAGCATATAAAACAACATTGTCGTCTACTAACTTTTGCATATAGTTCTTGATGCTAATAATGAATTTTTCTTCAAACAATCCCTAGCTATAATTAATTTACACACAACTTAAATTAAACGATAAAAACACATACAAGCTATTTATTAACATTCCAATCAACTAATAAGCCATTTTTTTTCAATTAAAATGTACTCTTATTAATCTGTTTCATGCATCTTCATTTCAATTTAATTTTAGCATGCTTTCTAATTAGAAATGTGGAAAATAACTCACCTTATTTGGAGAGAAATACAATTTGCAACACCTCCTAAACAAATGTCCTTGCCAAGAGAGCGATCCTCCTCCTCGTTGATGCGCACACGAGCTCCAAGATGCCAAACCCGAGCACTTCTTGATTGCCGGCCTTCCTCTTTTTGATGCAAGCACAAACTCCCCACACACAACTCTCAATCTTTTAACTCACTTACTAAACTACTAATAATGTATTTTATACTATGGGTCTTGGAGAATAATTAGTACAAAATAACTAGGCTAGAGGGGTATTTATACTAAAAATTCGGGTAAATGGAAGGGTAGGATTAAACTAGGAGTTAGAAACAAAAGGCTAGGATTCAAGGAGGAGTTACAATAACCAACCATGATCAAGTAACCACCACCCATGACTCCATTTGAAATTTCTTTTCCCTCCAATGCTCAAAATCGGCCTATACATGTGCATTTGCACGTGTACGTGCAATGCACGTGCATGCACTTGTCTCCATTTAAAAATTGTACATTATATTTTACATAAAAATAATCTTTAAAATG
The DNA here is from genome assembly GCA_017893485.1 of Hemerocallis citrina. Classification (NCBI taxonomy): domain Eukaryota; kingdom Viridiplantae; phylum Streptophyta; class Magnoliopsida; order Asparagales; family Asphodelaceae; genus Hemerocallis; species Hemerocallis citrina. The sequence continues at coordinate 77,887,466 of CM030362.1, forward strand.
TCTTCTACATTACAAGTTGTATTTAAAATAAAAATAGCTCATGGGCTTTAGTTTATGGGCCAAAATAATAATTATAAAAAGATAATAAATGAATTAAATTTGGGCTTTAAAAAGAAAGGCTTTTGTTTATTTGAAAAAGGCCTTTATATAAAAATAATTAAAGAGCACAAATACATATATACATATATATATATACATATATATATATATATATATATATATACCCATCATCCAAAATGAAAATAATCATAAAATTTAATACTACCAAAAAATATTGCACGTGCACACTACGTGCAAATTAAATAATTTTCATAAATAAAAATCGGGGCATTACAATCGACAAGGTGGTGGGCGGCATTTGTTGATTGCCGAGTAGGAAGAGCTTGTTGGGTATTGCCAAGGTTAGGTGAAGGAAAGTTTGATTGTAGAGAAAGGGTAGGGTAAGTAGAAGAGAGGTATTGGGGTTCTTTCAAGCAAAAGAGAGTGAGGGATTAGAGAGGAAGGGAGGGAGGGCCGGGGAGAGTACCGGAGAAGAGGACTGGTGGAGAGGAAGGGGGGGGGAGGGGGGATGGTAGTTGGTAGGAGCTCATTGTAGTTGGCAGGAGCTCGTGTATGAGTTCCAGGACCTAGTATGTTGGGATCTGAATTTTATAAGCCTTATTTTTTGTTGTATGTTTTGTTAAATTCTTTATAATAAAATGCGAAGGGCATTCAATCCACCGTTGACGATCAAATATATCTATATAATAAAATACAAAGAAAGCTATCAAGTGGCTCTCCTTCGCATTTTATTACAAAGAATTTAACAAAACATATCTATTATATTCAATCCACCGTTGACGATCAAATATATCTATATAATAAAATACAAAGACAGCTATCAAGTGGCTCTCCTTCGCATTTTATTACAAAGAATTTAACAAAACATATCTATTATATTCAATCCATCGTTGACGATCAAATATATCTATATAATAAAATACAAAGAAAGCTATCAAGTGGCTCTCCTTCGCATTTTATTACAAAGAATTTAACAAAACATACAACAAAAAATAAGGCTTATAAAATTCAGATCCCAACATACTAGGTCCTGGAACTCATACACGAGCTCCTGCCAACTACAATGAGCTCCTACCAACTTCCCCCCCCCCCCCCCCCCCCAAAAAAAATAAATAAATAAAATAAAAATTTTAAGGTCCATATCTAACCTCACAAAACACATTTTACATCCCAAAACTCAAATTCAAATCCCCCCAAAACAACCGATTATTTATTTAATTCTCTATCTTTCTCTTCTCACTCTCTCTGTATATATATATAGAGAGAAATCTTCCATTGTGCACCACCCCTCCGTGTGCACTCGCGTGCACTCGGCCTTCCCGCCTTCGTACCGACAATCCGAACCGTTCACATTGATCTACACATCTAAATTAGTCTAAATATGTAAAATCAAATCGTTTGAAATTCATTTGCCCATCTATTGAAGTGTTACAAAATTGTATGGCTGAAAAGCATTATTTTTTATAGTCACATTATGGATGGGCAAATGAATTTCAAATGATTTGATTTTACATATTTAGACTAATTTAGATGTGTAGATCAATGTGAACGGTTTGGATCGTCAATATGAAGGAGGGAAGGCTGAGTGCACACGTCGTGTGCACCATACGTGGTGCACAACGGAAGACTTCTATATATATATATATATAGACACACACACACACACTTATGGAAACATGGACTTTTATACCCTTAATTATAATTATTTTTCAACATATACTAATGAAAACATGGACTTTTATTTACAACTAATTATTGTCATGCTATTCAAATTTGAGCTATATAATTGTTGATTTACTATTTACAAGGCTTTTCATATGCTGTATCGTTCTGAAGACGTGTTGTAGGCATGTGTCCACGGGAAAATCTAGTATATATATATATACAATGGGATCACACCTACAATTGTACTGAAAGAGTTCTTTGATTATTCTTACAAAATAGCACTATATATTACTAACATAATCATGCACGGTATAAATACAAGGTAAAACCTATAAGGGCATCCACAGTCGTGATTGTTGGAAAATTCATAAATGCATATTTACATATAGCATTTTGACACTTTGGCGCAGTCGTCGAATGATATTTTATAGCAATTTAATATTAAAAATAAAATAAAAAAACATACGGAGTTTGAAGTTGCGTCGGAGGAATTTAATTATTTTTTTAAAGGGTAGACGAAACTTCAATTCGTGTCGGAAAGGGAAAAAGAAACTCAAAAATTGAAGGGACGGAACTTCACTTTGCGTCCCACGATTTTTAAGGATTTTTATGACTTTTTATTAATTAAAAATATTTTTTAAGTATTTTTTTTTATAAAAAAAGGTGGGCCCCTCCTTGGACGGATCTTCAAGCCCCGTCCAAGAAGCAGCCATATATGAACACTTTTTATATTTAATTTTTTAAATAAAAAGACATCGGACGGAAATTGAAGATCCGTCTGACGAATTAAAAAATATATTTTTTTCCGTTGGATGAAAATTAAAGTTGTGTCTCTTATATTATGCATTTTGCTATATCTTCTGTCATTTATAGCAATCTACTATCGCTATTTTGTTAAAAAATGCATAAATAGCAAACGACTGTAGCTAGTCGTTTGCTATAAAATGCATTTTATGTATAAATAGCACACGACTGTCGATGCTCTAACAAGGAATGCAGGAAAGCAAGTATTCCTATTGCCAGGGAATTGAGATGCTCGGCCAGTACATGAATGTCGAAGAGCTTGTGGAACTCGAGGCAAGGACACATGTTGGTGCAGATTTATAGGCAGTGTTCTCTTTCAATTATCGGAAAAGGAAGCTATGTATAAGCAAGAGAACTCCTGTCACTGGAAGACTGTGGCCTTCCTCGGGTTGAAGTTGGTGGTCCTTGGATGTTGAGCTCCTGCACAAGAGATTAAAAAACACAGTTTCAACTTTCAAGCTGGTATGTGAGTGTAGTGATTCTTAGATTTTCGTGATCCGAATTTGTCTATTATATCTACAAACTTTTAAGCACTAATAAAGGCTAGATCTTAAAAATGAAATTCAATATAGCTATGAACCAAGCCAGTTTGATTCTAATGGATGTAAAATTCGGACTAGAATTAGAAAAAATGGAAATCATAAGAAACTAAACAATTTCATAATGTTTAAATTTATTGACATATAAAATTCCTTTAGCCCAGTCACGCATGATGTGTGTGTATATAAATTATTGGGGTTATGATTAACCCGCCTACTATTTCCTGTTATGATATCCTTTTCAACCTGTATGTAGTTTTTTTTTTCCAGAGACTTAGAACGTGGAATGGTGATGCAGAGTATACCTGAATGTCAAGTATGGCTCATAATAATATATCCTGGGATTAGGATGTTCTGCTCGCGGTCATTATTTATCAACTCAATCAGCAACTTCTGTCGAATATCTCTACAACACAATTTCACTTTCTTGTTGTGGATTCTTGCACTCCGTCAAAATCTGGTATTACGTGCTATAACGTGACAAGTTTTGATTGTTTTTTAGTTGTTTTCTTTCGAATATGCCCCAGACTGCTTTTAATATCTGATAAGCTTATTTTTCCTAATTAAATTTGCAGAAAAATTCTGAAATCTAAAAAAAATAAAAAAAAATAAAGAGAAGGTGAAAGTTTATTTTAATTGTTAAAAATAAGTGAAAGGTAACATGTAATACAGAGGGGGATCAATCATATAAACGGACTATAAGAGCATCCACTATCGTCTCCTATAAAGTTAAAAAATGAAAATTTTGAGAAAAAATATGCCATTATCGTCTGCTATAAACCTACTTTTTAGCCGCCTCATGAACAGTACTCTGTCATGCATAACAGAGTGAAATAGCATTTGGAAAATATAGAAGACGGTAAATGATCATCCGTCTGTTCAAAATTTCGAATTTTCTGGAATAAAAAATTGTAACAGACGAAATAAGATCTTCCGTCTATAGAGGTTGACCGGTCAAAATTGTAAATACGGAAGATTTTCGTCTCAGAAATGGGTTTATTTAAAATTAAAAAAATTCTAAACATAAGAAGTTCCTCTGTCTTTGGGATTTTTTTAACTTTTCGCCCTTTTCAAAAAGGACAAAAAAGGAAAAAAAAAACAAACGGAAGAAGTTCTTCCGGCTGGGTTATTTTATAAAAAAAATCAAATATCCTCAGACGGGGGATCTTCTACCGTATGAACTAATTTATTCACCCCCCCCCCCCCCCCCCCCCCTCTTTTCAAACGGAACTTCATCTTCCGTCCATTAATTTTATGTATTAAAAATATTGTTTTTTTTGTTAGACGGAGGATGTTGTTCTGTCTATATATTTTATGATAATTTTTTTTTGCAAATTATAGCTTTGACGACAGTGGCGCAAGCGATTCAATTGTAAAAAACAAATGTCCAAATACCTAAAAATAGTATGAACGATAGTGGATGCTCTAACAGTCAATTTCAGCTAAGATTGATGTTGTTAAGGCACAAGCAGTGCACCGAGACTTGACTTAGAATGAGAGTGAGTCTCGGTCTTCAAAAATATTTTCTCATTGGGGGCAGTAGGGTTGGGTTGGAAATGCATCAATTTTAACAATGTGTACCTTGATTATTTTTGCCACAACTTGTTTATTCCAAATTGTCTAAGAGCATCTGTAGTCGTTCAATCCCAAAATTTGGGTATTTGGCAGATAGAAAAGATTTTGGGTTTGTGTGGTAGTCGTTCTAACCCAAATTTTGGGTTTTTCATAATTTAAAATCGACAGCCAAGGAATATTTTTTTAAAAATAAAAAAAACCAACGGACAGGTAATTATTTACCGTCTGAGAGTATTAAAAAAACTCCTAATTAATTTTTAATTAAATCTTAATTTAATCATAATTAAATCTTATTAAATCTTAAATAAATCTTAATTCTTAATTAAATTTTAATTAAAACCTAATCTATACACATAGAAAATTTTATAGGCTATAGTCTCTAGGATTTTTTGGCTATATATTGAAAATTTTGGCATGGTCAGTGCTCTTTTTTTTCTAAAAAAATCGATCGGACAGGAAATTATTTTCCTTCCGATATTTTTTTTAAAAAAAATTTGCAGCGGCGAAAGATCATTGTCTGATTGAACGAACGAAGATCATCTTCCGTCAGCTGTTTTTTCCAAATACCCATATCAACTTCCAAATATAACAGTGTACTGTTCACCCAAAACCTAAAATTTGGGTATATAGTCAACGACTACAGCTCACTCTTTTATATTTTTTCCAACTTTTGGTTATATAGCCAAAGAATACAAATGCTCTAACCAACTAATGCTTATTTGGTTTATCCGGAACTACACTAAAACCGAGACACAACCCATACTCACATGACTGCAGCAATTGGGAATCTTGATTTTTTTTTTTTTTGTATACACAACTTTTCGAAACTATATGCAGAAAGAGAACAGTTGCCAAAGTATTTATGTTCGTGAACTCAATAACTAAACTTTTCCTTCCCAACGACGAGTTTAGTTATTTCATGCTTGCCGTTGGGACACGACGAGTTTAGTGTTAATTTTTTGATAAACTCATCGTTCTCAACGTCGAGTTCAGTTCAAAATTTTCAACTAAGACTCGCTGTTCCCAACGGCGAGGATATTTATAATAGACTCGCTGTTGGGAACAACTAGTTTAGTTCAAATTTTTCAAAGAAGACTCATCGTTCCGAACGACGAAGATATTTATACTAGACTCGCTATTGGGAACAACGAGAATGTAGGAATTTTCACAAAGAGTGGAACAGTCTGTTGGACTTAGTGAATTTTCGGAAAAAAAGTCCATAGAATTTTTTTTGAACTAAATTCGACGTTCCCAACAACGAGTTTAGTATAAATGTCATCTCTGTTGGGAACGACGAGTTTTCATTGAAAATTTTGAACTAAACTCATTGTTTCCAATAGCGAGTATAGTATAAATGTCTTCGCCGTTGGGAACGACGAGTCTCCATTTAAATTTTTATTAAAAAAGTTAACGCTAAACTCGCTCTGTCCCAACGGCGAGTATGAAACAAGTCTATGGACGCAAATACTTTGGCAACTATCCTATAAGTGCAAATAATTTCGAAAAATGGCATATAATTTTTTTTTGGGAATCTTGGATCAAAGCTCGGAGCAATAAAACACCGATAATAGAACCACCCGGCAATAAAAAATCCAATGGTGCAGATAGCATATTAATTTCCCCCCAAATCCCATCCCCATCCTCTCTTCCTCCCACTATTCTCCAATTTTTTCCAAACTGACCCACTTTTTGAAAGTATTTACCAAATTGACCGACTTAATGTTTATTTTCATCACTAGGAGAAATTTTAAACATGCAATTTCTACATAAAATATATACAACTACATTCACTATCTGAGATAGAGGGTTCATTTGAACTCGACTCGCTATTTCAGATAACGAGTGTAGTGGTACTCATTTTTTCACATAAATTTTGAACATAAAATGTATACAACTACACTCGCTAACTCAGATAGTGAGTCTAGTTCAAATGAACTCCTTATCACAGATAGCGAGTGTAATTATACTCATTTTTCCAGAAAAATTTTGAACATGTATTTTCTACCTGAAATGTATATAACTGCACTCGTTATTTCAGATAGCGAGTTTAGTTCAACTGATCTCAGATAGCGAGTGTAGTTGTACTCATTTTTTCAGAGAAATTTTTTAGCATAAAAAATCTATCTGAAATGTATATTACTATACTCGCTATCTCAGATAGCAAGAACAATTGAACTGGACTCACTATCTCAGGTAGCAAGTAGATCAACTTGATAAATCGTTTTGAAAGTGGGTTAGTTCGGTAAATACTTTCAAAAGGTGGGTCTTTTTGGAAAACATCCCTCTCCTCCGGTTTCCGATCCTCGATTTTTTTGCGGCATTTTTTTGAAAAAAATCGCGATTATGGACCAGTTTCGAAACTATTTATGCTCGTGGGCTACTTTGTGCCACGTCAGCAGCGTCCACTATTTTTATTTGGGACATCTTTATTTTGAAAGTCGCTAATGAGAATAGCGGTCTCTGTTTTAAAATATTTAGAATTTTTTTTTTGTTTTCTCTATTTCCACTAGCGACCTTAGTATATATGAGGTCGCTAATGAGATTAGCGACTTCAAATGAATGTATTGGGATACTAAGCGATTTCTATAGAGTTTTTGTTTTCCTTGGAAAAAGAAAATAAAACCGTGGTCGCTATTGGGCATACTGACCTTAGTATATATGAGGTCGCTAATGGGATTAGCGACCTTTAATGAACTGTATTTTAACACGTAGCAAAATCTAGAGAACTTTTGCTCTCTAAAAAAAATAACAATCAATTTATTTGTAAAACTGAGGTCGCTATTCCGAATAGCGATCTTAATTGTACAAAGGTCGCTATTCGGAATAGAGGCATTTATTGTACTAAGGTCACTATTCCGAATAGAGGCCTTAGTTGTGTGATTATTTTGCAAATTTTATAAAGAATAATGAGATTGTGTTTCCTACTGAGGTCGGTATTGTGAATAAGGATCTAAGTATACTAAGGTCGCTATTCCCAATAGTGACCTCAGTTAAAATTTTTTTTTTCCAAAAAGAAAAACGCTCTCTAGAAATCGCAAGTGTCTCAATACAATCATTTGAGGTCGCTAATCCCATCAGCGAACTCATATATACTAAGGTCGCTAGTAGGAATAACGACTACAAGAACAAAATTCAAACAAATTTAAAATATAGGCCGCTATTTTCATTAGCGACTTTCAAAATGAATAGATCGCTAATGAGAATAGCGGCCGCTGCTGACATGATACAAGATAATCCACGGGCCCTAATAGGTTCGAAAGTGGGCCATAATCACAAATATTTTCAAAATGTGGCCTATGACGGCAAAAAATTCCGATCCTCTCTCCTCTTTCCCTCAAAATTCCTTCCAAAATTCAGCCCAATTCCCATCTAAATAAACCCCCTGCTCATCCCCACAACCACCACCCCAAATCTCAAAATCCTCCCCCCAAAAATCAGGGGAAAAAACAATTAATTCAAGAACTGTGAGAGATGAAGTTCCAGATGGAGGACATTACCGTCTACTTCCCCTACAGCCACATCTACCCTGAACAGTACCACTACATGCTCGACATCAAGCGCTCCCTCGACGCCGGCGGCCACTGCCTCCTCGAGATGCCCACCGGCACCGGAAAGACCATCGCCCTCCTCTCCCTCATCCTCTCATACTCCCTCTCCCACCCCCACACCCCCCGCAAGCTCCTCTACTGCACCCGCACCGTCCACGAGATGGAGAAGACCCTCTCCGAGCTCCGCCTCCTCCTCACCCTCCTCCCCTCTAAACTCCTCGCCCTCGGCCTCTCCTCCCGCAAGAACCTCTGCATCAACCCCACCGCCCAGTCCTCCTCCAACCGCGACTCCGTCGACTCCGCCTGCAGACGCCTAACCGCCTCCTGGGTCCGAGCCAACGCCGCTGCCAACCCGGCGGACGTTCCGCTGTGCGAATTTTTTGAGAATTTTGATAGTGTGATGGGTGGAGGTGGCCCGGATGCGGTGATGCTGCCGGCTGGGGTTTATAGTCTGCAGGATTTGAGGGGGGTGGGGAAGGAGAAGGGTTGGTGCCCTTATTTTCTGGCGAGGCAGATGATTAAGTATGCGAATGTGGTGGTGTATAGTTACCAGTATTTGCTTGATCCCAAGGTGGCCTGGATTATTTCAAAGGAGATGGAGAAGGAGTGTATTGTTGTGTTTGACGAGGCGCATAATATTGATAATGTGTGCATTGAGGCGTTGAGTGTGAGCGTCAGAAAGCAGACGTTGGATGGGGCGACAAGGAATTTGAATCGTATTGCGCACGAGATTGATAGGTAATTTCATTGGCTGGCTCAACTTTTGTTTTTTTATTTATTAAGGTAGGCTATTTTGAATTGCATATTAAATTCGAGATGCAAATGAAGTGAAATTTACAAAACACATTGATAGGTGGTCACTTGCATCTATGAACTTTATGTATGGCGATTCAGTTTAAGATATAAGGAAAAAGAATTGAGTGCATTTGCGAAATTAGCGGTTGTTTAACATGATTAGACTACAATTCTCTTAAGAAGACTAGTAGTTAGTATTTGTTTTCGAAAAAAGGGATGGTAAGGAAATTACATCAGATTCAGTTTACTTTCAATGACCGAGGCTCACTTGTAGATTCGAAAATGTCCTTTGGACTATTGGTTAATATGTGATTAATTGGCCTTGATTTGTTTAGTGTTGAAGATTGTGCTGGAGTGGTGAAGTGGAACTCTTTTGTTAGGAGTGGTTATTAGATGTTCTAGCTATACAGTATATTTGAAAAGAAAGATCAAACCAACTATTAGACTGTAAGAAAGGCCTCTCATTCATTGAACACACATACTCCAACTACCTTACCAGTCTTACATGCTTTCAAAATTATTCATTCCTGCACTTATGAAAATCTCTAATAATGACATTGCTTAATTTGGTAGGAAGGTTCAAGGCCACAGATGCGAACAAGTTGCGAGCTGAGTACAACCGCCTTGTTGAAGGTTTGGCTCAAAGAGGAAATCTGCCCTGTATGTTATACACTTCACTGTTAAGAAATTTGTACATTTTGATCTCTTGATCTGTTTATATTTGATGCTGAATTGCTGATCTTTTATCTCTTGATGTAACCGCAGTGGCTGATGCTTGGCTTGCAAATCCTGCCTTGCCCGATGACATCTTGAAGGAGGCTGTTCCTGGAAACATCCGGAAAGCTGAGCACTTTCTCTCGGTTCTGAGGAGATTGGTGCAGTATCTGAAGGGTCGTCTGCAGACCGAGAATGTTGAAACAGAAGGACCTG